>OY856415.1:386513186-387113186 GCA_963693085.1 Alisma plantago-aquatica
GAATGATCCTTAGTCAAAACCCAACTTTGATCTACTATCCATCAAAAATCGAGTTGAAATTTTTTGAATAAGGTGAGCTGATTGGAAACATCTGTTACAAAACATCAAATGCCACCTTATGTAAATGCATTTCATCACTTCAGTGCCATTCTAAGAAAGGACATGATAAGAAAAAAATGGAAACCTCTTTATTAAAATTTTCAAAGTAAGATTACATCATGAGATATACCGATGCCTCTATAACATCATAGAATTGCTATATCAACTTACAACTCATATTTGTAAGAAAATATTATGTAGGGAAACCTATTCGATATCTCACAAACTACCCATCCATCACTCATGAATGTGAGAGTACAAGAACACTGTAGACTTAATAATACTTGATCTTGTTACATCTTGATCAACACTTTCTTTCCACTACTCTAACACACAAAAAAGATGTTGAAAACCACAGGTGAGACCCCTGGTCCCTACGATATGATATAAAAAAGCTAACATCTTATTGTTTACAAGCATATTGTAATCAATTTACTTAAATGTATATGAATCAACATTTTCATATCTCCACAAATCATATAAACATCAAGTACTTATTCTCTTCACATAGATATATAATTAACAAGTAGAAAAGGGTCTAAACTTGTAATCATATCTGATCCGTAGAATTACATGTACATAGTATGAAACATATACAATACTTGCAATAAGTAAAGGAATCCAATTGTGCATCCATATAATTTGTTAATTAAACCTAAACAGATATACTACACGTCTAAGCTACACATTTTATTGTTGACGTGGGTAATTTGAGGCATACCACTCCAACTTCAAAATGACCATTGTGCAATCGCAATCAACCCCACATAAGATCTTAGATTAAAGGACTCCTAAGAATCTCTTCCCCTCAATTAGTACAAGTGACAAACTGTAGTGGCACAACAACCCAACTACCAACAGGGTACAATGACCATTCTACTAGAAACATAGTCCATCCTAGATACACAGACAATGACACCAAAAACCAGGATATGCAACCCTCAAATCTAAGTAACGAGCACAACCACTCTCTATAACATAAAATCCAAGACACGAACTCAACCACTCTTCATAACCTTGGGATCAGGATGAAAAAGATATACCCTCCCTGCACCTGCATTTACTCGATAATATAAGACTCTGAGCTTCTTCATGAGGATTACTCATTTTGATATCCAACAAGTCTTGGTACTGAGTTAGTTCTATGGTCACATGGAACTACATCATTAGTGTTACACTAATTACTTAAGTAAATTAGGTATTTTTGACTCCATAAATCAAAACACAAATAAGGAATCTATAACTATTTGGGAAATAAAATTAAGAATTACAACTCTAGAAGATATAAAACATGTAAAACATATATCAAGATACGAAATAAGGTACAAGTATACATCTTTGTCCACAACAAGGCCCAATATGTCAATTTTATCCACAACAAGGTCCATAACAACATTCTCGACCATAATACGGCCCAACATATGATTCTCATACACAACAAGGCCCAACATATTTATCCATGGAACATCACCCTTAGTCCAGGAAAAACAAATGATATTTCTCCTCCTACTATTTTATCTAAACATGCAAATAGTATTACTAAGATTCACCACTATCCCATACATAGAAATTCTCAAGATCACCATATAAGACTAGACATGGTCATAGAACATGATTAATCATCACTCTTCAAGTGTATGAATATCACGAGGGATTCTCATATTGCATTATTTTTAGAAACATTAACTAAAGTCAAACAATCCCCATTGCATGTACCTTTTAGAGTCCACTTGTATATGATAAGATGTACATCATTATTTGGAGGTAAGGTTGTCACATTCCTAAGGTCACATAACTCATCCACTTTTAATAATAATTCCATTTCATTACCCATCTTATTCTTTAATCATACTCAAACATGGATTATATTTAACCATTGGGTCCAGCCATCATCCCAATGATGACACACATGCCATTTCACTTAAGGGATCAATCTCAAAGAACCAACTCTAATGTATATACATTTAACCCATATTAAATATTTACTTTTAATGCCATATTTTCTAACTCATTTAGTCAACCCTGAACATTGTAAAGAAAATAGGAGGAATATAACACATAGTAATCATGTGAGATAGAGAATCACCTTATTTCAGTTATTTATCACAAAAGACTTCCATCCTTTTTTACAACTCACAAACAATATAGAAACCCCTAAGTTATTTCGTGGTTATTTGATAATTCCTTTTATGAAACATATCCTCCTAACTCACATAATTATATTTATTTATTATGGTATTAGTTTCAAATTCATCATGGATATAATTGAGAATATCATCTTTGAGTAGTATGATATGATTCATAATGTAATCTTATGCCCATTTGGGCATATGGTCCCAATACTAGATATAAAAAGAGTACTTTTGCAATATAAGTTCACATTAGGTTCAATACCATGTAAGAACACCATAAATTTTTAAAAGTCTGTATTATATTTCACGTTATAGTTATGCACCACCACACGAAAATCAGTTTCAAATTTGAAAGTATGAGGGAGTTCCATTGAAAACACTATTGTATATAAGAAGTGCCGCTTCCATGCATATATGAAATACTTTGAGATTTTAAATCTAATTCAAATAAACTTCCACCATAAAAGTCATATTAGGTCCTCTAAAGGTTCTATATAAACTTTTACTAACTAAGAATAGTGACATTTGCCTTTTGTATAACACTAATTCACCACAAGGATGACATATTTAGTAACAATTTTACTCGTATTTCAAAATTCAAAAGTACATGATTATTTGATCATATAAATTAGATTAGGGAGTAACTCAATAAGCTCAAGAAGACCATAAAATATTGTGAATGTAGACCATTTATCCACAACAGTTTTCAAGGCATCATCTTTTAACACATTAGGATGCCACAGAACAGATTTAGAGACCAATGCCGGATTTTGGATTTTAGACCATTTACCAAAGAGTGAAGGTCCATTTCATTAGGGATTCATGATTAATATATAGGAAAATATATAAAAGTTCGAAATAATATCACATGGCAGCAAAAAGGTTCTCAGAGATTCAATCTTTAGGTATGTTAATTAAGTTTAGGACAAGTTTAGAACAAGTTTCAGGGATTTGCACGAACTCATAGGAAAAAGGTTGCTAACAATGTAATATCACTCACCTCTTATGGTGATAATCACGATGTACATTAACAACTCTATAAATAATCTTACATATCCTAGATAATCTCTCCAAAAGCCCCAAAATCCATGCTCCAAGTAAGATCTAGCTCCCATTAGATCAAAAAGAGGGAAAATGAGGGTTCTTTAGATAGATGGATTAGTTTCCACCACGAGAATCCATGGGGCACGGCCAAATGAGGAAGATGAGTTGAGGAACAAAAGGAAAAGAGATTCTAGAATATGAATCTTACATCAATATGGTTGTAAACCAACTTGCCAATCTGGGATGTATCTTGAAGAGGCTAAATCTAAAACATGCATCAACTTGCATCAACAAGCAAGGTTCCATTCATGTTCACCCCTTCCTTGGAGTTTGATTCAGCATCCATGGCTCCCTCCATGATTCCATATTATTTTGGGGCTCTAAAAGATCCTTTATGCCGAAGGGGGTGGTTTTATAAAGTGGGAATAGGTTCAAAAGTCCAAACTTCCAATAGCTAGTGTGTATAATTACTCTTGGTCACAACATGTCATCCATTTTCTAAAGAGTCATTCTCATATACCCTCCTACCATTCTTATCTATTTGGGAATCATTCTCATTGGCGTATGTGAGGTTTTTATTTTTATATTACTTCCATAACACAAAAAGTACACTAGTAGAGCATGCAAAGCTCCATCGGCAATTAACGATCACCACCACCATACTAGCTAGGGTTGAAGCCCCAAACCCACTAAGATTAAAAGAATCAAACCAAAGAAATAAATCAATATACCCAATAATATCATGCATTTTGATACCATGTTCTCAACCTTCCGCCTAGGTTCTGAATTAAGGTGAAATTACACATTAGTCCACAATTGTACATGAAATTGCATTTCAAGGTATATAGAGCACAACGAAGTTTAGATTAGATATATCTCTTAACACATTGAGTTTAAGTCTCAAACAAGTAAGAATAAGAAAAAAGGTACAAGATCATATATATTCATGCAGTTTTTAATTTGGTCCTCATGCTATGTTGAGTTTACAATTAAGTCTGCAAGTAATATGAAAACTTGAAACTAAGGCATCCAAAGTTCAAAATGACTTCAAATAGGGTTTCATTTTTTTTACTTAAACACTAATTTTTTTCCAATCATCTAGTTTATATAGTAAAACAATATAAGATAAAAATTAAGATTAAGTTAGTTTCATGGTCTCACAACCATAAATTCCTCAAAAGGATTTCACCCCCAAAATCTCAAGGTTAGGACAAAGAACAACAATGAAGCAACCCATAACCCCATCTTAAAAACCATTATGCATGGCTTATGCTACAACATAATTATTATTAATGCATGATTATCATGAAGCTTTTGTACATCATTATGTACATTGTTTATAGTTAATGCCAATAATCAAATATGTATACATCATGCATTATCTTATCTAAATTCCTTGATACATGGTTAGGAATTAGTATTATTTTCGTACTCCATTCTCTTTCTTACTGCCTATTTATCTTACATGTGTATCTTTTCATATCATCATGTTTTCCATTCACCCGTTAGGGTTAGTTCTTTACATTTTACATTCATACTCAATAAATTACTTTCTTTATATAGTTTTCATATTTAGGTTTTCTTACTATTAAGGACATTAATTTGTGTTTCCTCAAAAGTCATCTAATAAATGGAAATGTCCATGCACATATCCTTTATCTTCATATAGGTAACAACTCTTGGCTTGATATAGATCTACAACCAAATCATAATAACATAGATACATATCACATCATATTACTTTACTCTTAATGATCACCATCTTAGTTTGGTTTTATGACTTAAATATGTTCTTGCTGAACAATCCTGATACCCATAAGATATGACTTATACAATTGTTATCCTCTAATCATATGAAAGGAACAAGAAAATATCATATTTAATCATCAGGTCATCACTCATCCTTATTTTATCATTTTATCAATCTTTTGATTTCACAATTATTACAATAAATCTTATAGTTGTACCTTTTTTGTCAATCATCCCCAATACTCATCTTGATTATCACCACACATCCTCGATAACAATCAAATTTTATACCAGGTTAAGGTTTCTACCTCCTGATCTTTCTTTAGATTTTCAATTCCTCATGACTATTCACATTATTTCCTCCACTAAGGATCATTTCTAAGTAATGTAGTTAATCTTATCTTTATATCATAATTAACTTACCTCAACTCTTTCATAACATACATGGGTGTGTCTGAGATTAACTCCAATTCCACTCTATTCATGTATCATCATTCTTATATATCATCTCATACTACACTTATTATTTGAGTTCTCCTCTTCTTATATGAACTTAACGCCTTAAATCCTTCTCCTAACACATATTCTCCATGAACTTCCTTGTACTCATCTGTATATTCTACAAACTACTATATGATTCCTTTGACTTCTAAACATAATTAAAGTTCCATATATAGGGTCGTCTCTCCTTTACCTCATTATTTTCTAAAATCTCAGCTTCCAACATTAGATTCTCACCCATACACAATGCCCTTTGAAGTTTCAAGAACTTATTTTTACATTATTCATATTCAAATTAAGCTTCACATTGTCATATGTTTTTCTTTAATCACTGAATCCTTAGGTTTTGGTGAGTTACTATATGAATTTTATCTTTCTCAAATAATTAGATTAGTACCTTCCATCATTCATTTAACACTTCTATACACGGTCCTTGCTCAAATATTCATGCTTAATCCAAGTTTTTCATATCTCATTAACTTCTATCTCATTCTTTTCATCATGATTTCATATTCATCACGCTCTTTGGATTATTTCCACTGAATACTTGGTCAGAGTACTTAGGAGGGTAACAATAAAAGAGTTCCACACTTACCCTTCCCTCCATACTTGAAAACCTAACCAAGTTACCCAAATACTTGCTCAAGTAGTATACATTATGCTTATGTCATATTCATCACTTTGTTATCATTTTAGTCTGAATTCTTGCTATCCCTATAAGTACAAATAACCTAAGATATAATACCAAAACTTTTAAGCTAGTATAAGCAGCCACAACTGAATTATAGAACATCTTATCATCATAGAAGGAATGTAAAGAACATGTATATATTTACCAACTAAACTATAAAACAACAAGGTAAGGCTTCAACCAATGTTCTCATATTTGACCCTACACACATTTTTTACACGATTGTGTTACGTCTTTTATTATGCCCTGAGGAGATGAGGTATACCTCTCATGCTCCAATTGACCACTGCTAAGTCAAAATCAGTGCCATACAAGATCACTAAAAGAGATGGAATCCATGATATCACCACACCCTCAGTCAGTCTGAGTCTACCACAGTGACACACAAAGTTGAGTTGCAAAAAAATCCTAGCCTGCCTTGGTATATAGGCACAACACTAGTGAAATTGAGTTGCGACCATATCCGCACTCCTTCCAAGGTATGAATGTATCTATCCTCAAAGGATATCACATATATAATCTGTATCACATCATTGAGATATTGCCTTGACCGTTCTCCTACCAGGGTATGGCCCACAACCAATCCTATGAATTGTATATACTCAACAGTATACGACTCTGAGCTTCCACTAAGGGAGAACCCGTTTCACCATCCAACATGTACTGAAGCTGAAGATAGATCTATGGCACAAGAAAAACTACATGATTAGGTTCCATTTGATTGATTATGTCAATTAAGTGTCTTTTGGCATCAATCAAGCTACAATGTATAAACCATAAACAAATCCTACAAGAATGAGGGCATAATACTATTTCAGAGGATATAAAACGTTTGGAACATAAACTTGTCACCCCATTATGTACTACCACTTCCATTGATGGCTAATAACATTTCCACATTTTCCATCGGATATCAATCCCTCATTCATCACTGGAGGTTAACACCACAAACTAGGCAATAAGCCTCTTCTAGGTCATAAGACCCTAGGCACATCATCCTTGTATCATATGTGTCTCAACATGCCTCATAAAGGCTCATAGCCATCATCCTATCACAACATATTCATCATAGCATATACTACCTATGACATTCAAGTGCATATTACCTGCAAGGTTAGGGATTTATATACAAGAGAGAGAAAACAATATAACATAATAACCATTCGGTGAGAAAGAAACTAACATATCACATTGTTCATTATCAGGTTAGGGTTCCTCATTTAGTAGATTAGGGTTTCATGGCTACATACAATCACCAAACCCTAGATATACAACCTACCACATTATTGGAACATATTAGGGTTAAGGAGAATGATTAGGGTTGGTTAGACATTATGCAAACAACACTCTACATGGTTCATTCATTATTCATATTCATGTATTGGTTATGTGTCCAAGCATGTGCCCCACTCACCTATCATACACTTGTCTCGACCACTCATGCAACAAGGTCACGACCTCAACACACCTTGTGTCTTGACGCGACACCTAGGGTGTTGCAACCACCAAGATCCAACGATTGCGACACAACAATGGAATTGACCTCTTCCTCTACTAGGGTTTTGACCTCAACACTAGGGTTTTGACCACCCTCAACATGTACATGTAGCGACCATCAACCATGTTGGTTGTAACCAACCACAACCATGGTGTCTTGACCACGAACACCATAGTGCCGCAACTACAACAGACCCAAAAAAAGGCTTGTCTCAACCATCTCAAAACTAGGACATCATCTCAACTAGACCAGGGTTCATCTTAACCATCGTCACCAAGAATCGTGACCTCTACCAAAACTGATTTAAACCTCAAACCAAGTGAAGCATCTCGACCAAAATGTCCATGGATCATGACCAACAAGAAGATAGATGTCTCGACCCAAAACAAAAGATGGAACCAAGGAAATCCATCATCAACATGGGGTAGGAATCTCATGCAAAACGGTCATCAAAACCCTAGAACATGTATTATGAGACCACCATGAAAGGACCTTAAGCAAGAGGGAGAAAACCACATCTAAGACATCCAAAAGAGAACCTAACATCCTCATAACATCTAGGTATACGTACATTATGCATGTGATCAAAACCAAGGTCTAAAGGTAGGAGAAAACCACCATGACACAACAATCACCAAAAATCGGGTGCATTGGATTAGGGTTTCAGATTCCAAGCAAACCAAGCATGTTAACCATCATCAACCAAGTTCTAGAGCATGGTATCATATGCTTTCATATTAGGGGTGCATTTTAGAGAGAGAAAACAGTAACATACAAGAATAAAATGTGCAATAATAGAGAGGGAAAAGTGTTATATAACCCACCTTACAAAAGATCACTCCAAGGATCAAAGCTCCAAGCAAACGATCACCAAGGGGAAAAGAAGCTCAACCAAAAGCTCCACTCGGGCACAAAAGCATCTCTAGAAGGAGAAGACATAAAGATCAAAAGTTGCTCAAGAAAAGGGTAAGAAAGAACCCTAGGCCAAACCAAAGAAAGAAGGAGAAGAGAGGAGAAACTCCCTCTCACTTGGGTGTTGTCTTGTCAAAAAATGGCCTATTACCCTTGTGATGATGAGTTATCTCTTAAGAACGACCACCATGTCCAAACATAGTATAAGTCCAAGGTAGGAGAATAATATGGGGTAGGGAATCCAAGGAGAACGTTGTATAAGAAAGGCATATACTTACTAGGGTAGAAGATGACCAAGGATCACCACAAACACCACATGCAAGGGAAGTCCGACCACCAATAGCTCCAAGATCATATCTTCTTGCTCCTCAAGGCTCCAAGGATGACAAAGAAAGGAAGGGGGAAGAATATGGATGAAAAGAGTTGTTTTTATGGAGAGAAGAGGGTTTATATAGCAAAAGAGGAGGGAAGTAGGTGAAGGATGAGGTGTCAACACCGTAAGGCACCAAATGGACACTTGTCAATCCAAGAAACACACATGAAACCACTTGAACCATGCATGCACAAGATGGTGATATAACCTATGTTAGGTCTCAACATACTTGGGTCACCCAACATGGTCTCTATTGTGAAATCTCAAAAAGGAGGTCAAAACAAGATCAACTCATCATCTTGGTCGAGACAAAAGACCACCACACAACCTAGGTCGAGACACTAAAAAACAAATTCTCTCGACCTCAACCACACACCATAGGTCTAAACCAACATGTCCAAGAAAAGTTTCTCAGTCAAGACACACCAAAACATCCACTAGGTCATGACATAGGTCGCAACATGGGTCGCTTCACCCATCCATGTACACATGGACGAGACAACCAAACCCTAGAAACCCTAATCACCACAAGTGATGCCAACACTCATCCAAGGCTCAACCAAGTCACACCAAAGAAGCACACTCTCTATCATGAAGACAATAGAGAGAGATAGAACACTATAGAGGTGGAAAATTGCAAGATAACCCTCACAAATGGGTAAATTGCAATTTGACCCAAAACAAACACATACAACACAAACATCATCCAAACAGGCTCAAATTGGAGACTTAAACCCTCCACAAGGTTTAAAAGCATCCCAAAGGATTATAGCAAGGTTCTAAGCACTTTATTAAGCAAAAAAAATAGGGCTACCCAAAACCTAGGTCAGACATCTTACAACATTGGTTGGGCATGCATGTACTACACGATTCAATATATGGACCTGATTGTCACACATGCGACACTAGACATCCATTGTTTGCAAAAGGTAATATATATAGTCTTTATCATCACAAGTAAACAATATCACTTGATAATATGAAAAATTCAAATCTAACTCTTGAATTATGTCATTTTCTTTACAGCTGATTGACACGATAGTGTCCTAAACAAAAGAAGATATAGATGGGAACGAGAAGACTGAGAACATTCCTTCATTAAGGAAGTTGAATTTTGAATATGATTGGGATAGTTTCTGAGTTTTCAAAACCTTGATGTCATTTATTTCTTTATACATTTGGCATCTATGACTTTCTACAACTTTAATTTTGATGCAAAGGAATTTTTGATATATGTGAGTGATGTGTGTATATATGCATGTGTGTGAATGAGTGCGAAGATGAATGAATATAATGAGAATTGCATTTGTACATGTCATTCACATGGATGTTGAAGAATGGATCTTGTATGTGTGTTTTTTAAATATTGTATGTTCATGAGAATGGGATCAAGTGTTTAAGAGAATAGAATTGAAGAATGGAAATGTATGTGGGTAAATGAGTTGTGTGTATGGGTTTGTTATTATAGATTTTGCAGGTGTGTTGGCATTTTGTTAAGATGAACACAAGATGGAACCTACAATTATAATAAATTGGAGGTTTTTCATCCTACTGAACAGTTAGACAATAGGTCTGCAGACCTGCTATATAAAAACATAAATGTGACGTCGGTTGTTACAAAAAGACAACAACATTGTAGGTCTATAACATTAGTTTTTTAAAAAAACCGATGGTATAGACCAATTGTGTTGTCAATTTTATCCTTAAATTGACAACATAGATGTTCTAAAATGGTCTTTCTAGGCAACACAGTCATACTACAAGTTGGCTTGTAGTGTTGGTTGTTCTACAAAATCGACACAATATATCTAAAACGTATGTGTTGGGCATCACGATCATGCTATCAGCTGGCTTGTGGCATCAATTTTTCTATAAAAACAACACTATCTATCTTTGGCGTGGGTTTTTTAACCACAAGTGATGACACATCTATCCTTATTAGTTAAAATTTTACCTGATAAGGAAGTACGACACAACTTGGTGTATGAATTGATGACATAGTTGGCTATAGTGTCAGTTGTCTTCTTGGAACCAATGACACATACCAATTTCAAGACACTTTATTTCTCCGAGTCGTTAGTTGTGTTGTTGGTTTATATTTTCATAGCACCCATCACTCTCTCTATGTTGTCAGTTTGGTCGTTCCCAAAAAAACTGACATAGAGTGTACACAGTTGTAGTGTTGTCCACTTAAGTTTTGGTAAAAAATCAATGTTATAGGACTATTTTAACGGATGCTAAAGGTGGTATTTGTGATAGTGTATCATATATTTTTAGAGACAAAGGAGAAATATAAGATGGATAGGAGGTCTTCATATTATATCAAGGACCTGGTGAGATCTTATTGAGACGATCAAATCATGAAAATGAGATCAACGAATGCGGAAGCGATTCACAGCGGAATTATCAAAAATCACTAAAAATTAAAACTTTTTACGAAGAGATCCTTGAACAATAAAAACTCTTTCATAAAAAAACATGATAAGTCATTTACAAACTGATCCATAGTTACATCTTTGTAACAAACACATCTCGAACATTACAACATCAATCACCTTGATAACTGTACAAGGTGAGACACAAAATCTCGAGGCATCATGCCAAAATCTCAGATACACAGACTCCTAGGACCTGAGAGTACAACGACGACATAAGACAAACTATCTACAAGACTTGACAATCAGTATCTCCACCTGAGATTCACTACTGCCCTTGGTGTTGCTGCTGATACTGCTCACCCTCAGATGGGTTCCTCCGTCCTCGACGTCCACCTAAAAAGTCAAATCCCACGGGGGTGAGACAATTGAATAATTGTCCCAGCGAGAGTTATAACTCTATGCCAGAAGCTTTGTTATAGAAGTAAAGGAATAACATAAACAATATAACTTAAAACATTCAACAGTAGGCTTAGAATTAAGTAAGGCAACATTTAATTAAGCAATCATTTCAATAAGGAATATGAGGAACATGAATACTAGTTAATTGACTAGAATATTATAAACAATGTAACATCAATCATTGTTTCTCATAGTTCAACCTAAGCAGTTATGCTACACGACTGATTATGTTTTTCAAACATCATTATGCCCTGCAGAGATGAGGTATACCGCTCATACTCCAACCGACCATTACGAAATCGCATCGGTACCATACATAGGTCATCAAAAGAGCCGAATTCTTATGACCTCATCTTCCTCAGTCAGAGTGAGGATCAACATGCAGGACATCTCGTGTCTCTGCTACAATAGCTTTCCAGGGTATTCTGGCAACTTCGCTATTAGACTCACAGTGGCATTCTGTACTCTCTTCACCATCGAGGGATTTCTTGTTTATCTCACACTGATGCGGCATTAACAACATCATCGGGAGATTAGTGATACATCATCCTGGCATAAACACATAATGAAGGATTGATGGATTAAAGTACATCTTACATCAATTCCTACATTAGGACGTAAGGATATTCACGTCCATAACCCCAACATACTCAAAAGTATGTTTTCCAGGAGTTCCCTTAGGAAAACCCGTTTCACCATCATTAAACTACTGACAATGATGGATCTATGATCAGGGCTCTACATGTTATGATTATACTTGATTATTTAAGTACATTTCAGTATTCTTTTAGCATCAAGCATGTTTTCAAGCATTTAACTATTAAAACACTACTATAAAAGAAGAATACTAAATGTATCAAGCTTAACTCACATCAGTTATCATATGGATATCAATCCTTAACCATTTCATTACTATGGTTCAAGATAGAGGTGTTTAAAACCCTTAAATCATCATAAGCCATCTAATCAACATGACCTTGACGTTGCTCATGGATCTTACAGCCCATCAATCTCATATGTTTCCACTTAAACTTAGGCAACATAACAAATATCACTATTCATAAAGCCTATAGCATGCTTTCAGTGAATATGATATTATAACCCTTACCTGGCTATGATCATTCCCTTATAAGAACCTGTATGGTCAATTCAACTGATAATAATAAACAATTCCTTTCCAGATCAGCAATTTATAAAGTAGAAATAACCTTTCATTATGGTTGAGAATAATGATTCCTCATTTCATACTTCAATCATGAAGTTTCATGCCTAAAGGCATAACCTGGAATTAGGGTTATTGCTCATTTCATCATATCGGCCTCAATTAGGGTTTACTATTCACATTACATGTTATTACCCTAGAATTAGGGTTTACTATTCACTTCATAGTGAATCAAGCTCATAGCATCATCATGTATGAAGATTATTATCATTTATGCCTTCAAATTAGATTAAGATTCATTAATCCCCATTATTAGGGTTTCTATGATCTCACTAGGAAGGATCATACTCTAATCATGAACATTCACATATATTGAAGGTATTTTACTTGATTTCCATTCATAATAGGAGCCTTCTCTCTCCTCTTACTAATAGATGATGTTTACATCACTCTAGATTAGGTTAAGTCAAGTCAACTTTGATTAACATAAGTCAAGTCATCACCATTGTGGTCATTAGGGTTTACTTGATCAAGAAGTGTTGTCTACTTGAACCCTTCAAGGTTACTTTAGTAATGTTCACCATTGATCATAGTATACATCAACCAACCCATCACTTGTTCCCTTAATGTATTTAGGTATCATTAGGGTTTGAGTTAATCAACCATTGGACCATCTAAGCCTTTAAGGCATTAGGCAATCTTGACCTTAAGAGACCCCAAACGGTTTTGAACTTTCAACCTCCAAACGGTTTTGAAACCGCATGAATCCAAACGGTTTTGAAACCATTTGGTCCCAAACGGTCTTGTGACCGTTTTCCCCCAAACGGTCTTGAGACCGTTTGGTCCAAACATCTCAAAACCGCATGGACCTAAAAAGTGCATCAACACTTGCAATTGATTAAGGTTTTCAATGTTGAACCCTTCAGTCAATCTCATACTTGTTAGTCACTTATCAAATAAGGTAATTGGGTTAATCCTTAACCAATTGGACACTCAATTGATCCTTAATTGGTCACCAATTAGGGTTGGAACCAATTGAATTAAAGTTTAAAATCGATCAACCATCAACATCCATCAACATGAGTCTAATTGAAGTTGAACCCATTGAACCATCACCCAATTGGGCCATGACCTGACCCCAAACGGTCTTGGGATCGTTTGGACATCCTCCAAATGGTCTTGAGACCGTTTCCCCAAAGTCTCATAAAAAACTAAGTCAATTTTCTAAGAATTGAACCCTAATTAGGTCACCAAATCACCACTTTGATTGTTTCAACAACCTATTATGATTGGACCTTCAATTGATCAAATTCCCTCAACCATAGACCTCCAAATGGTCTTAGGTGAGACCGTTTGGGTGATCCCCAAATGGTTTTGAAACCGTTTGGGCCACACAACCCAAACTTCAACATGATTGGTCCATTGAAATCAGCAATGAACCCGATTAGGGTTTAGGTGATTAAAGTGCCTTCAACTTGGAATTTATTTGCAATTAGATAATGATTCTTTGTAGGTAATTAATTCATAATGTGTCCAGCAGACCCTCAAATGGTCAATGCCTGGTCAAACCTCCCAAATGGTCTTGGAGACCGTTTGAATCTAAACGGTCTTGCAAACTGCATGAATCCAAACGGTTTTGAAACCGTTTGGTTCCAAACGGTTTTGCAAACCGTTTAGACCAAAAGTGCAAGACCGTTTGGTAAAGTTACATTGATATTCACACCCATCATCATCTACCTCAAGATGGAGGTCTGTTCTTCACGGTTTTGCTTACAAGAATGCAAGGAAGAATGGGGGAAAGAAGAACAAGCTACTTTTGCATAGAAAGAAAGATGTATAACAAAGTTTAAGGGTTTAGAGTTATAAAACCCACCTTAAAGTCGATTCTAGAGCTCCAAGATTCCAAGATTTAATGGCGTCTTGAGCTCCACAGGTCGTCCAAGGTTGTTTCTCCAAGAATTGGTAGAAAAGGATGGCTAGAAAGAAGAACTAAGTAAGAAAAGCTAGCAAACCAACCTTGTACCATGAATTCCTCCATGAATTCGAGCTAAAAAGCAACCAAAGCTTACCCAACTTCACTTAGCCATTCTCCCCTACTCCAGAGATCTTCCCTTAGTCGGTCCAAGCAAGAAGATAAAGAAGGGAAGTGAAGGAAACGGTCCTTGCTAAGTAAAGAAAGGTGTATATATACTTTGGGTGAAATTTCAAGATAAGGACAACCTTTTCTTCTATTTCTCATATGGGTACTTCTCTCCTTCTTGGCCACGCCCCTCCTTTCTATACTTAAGAAAAACTCCTTTCTTAACCAAAGTCTAAAGAAAAAGGAAGCCAAACATCTTACTAAGTTGCACACATAAAAGGGTCATTTTGCTTACAACTTGGTTATTTACTTATAAGGGTTTTCCTTTTTATTTGATTATTCAAATGAAGCGCCCTCTTCATAATTTTTACTCTAAATGATGTCAAGAGTCATAAAAGATAGTATAGAAGGTGTATTTTACATGTTGCACCCCATGTTCTGGGTAAATTGCACTTTACACCAAAATTAGGGTTTAAAGCACAAGGAATGCTCCACAAGCTGTATCTTGGTGCCCAAGCTTGGAGATTCCATCATACTTCATCATATTTAATCTTATGATGTCTCAACACCAAAGGAACATCAAAACATGTGCAAATTGCAAGTTAACCTTTCTAATTGGGTAATTTGCACATAGGTCCCTATTAAAAAAACAATATTACAACATTATTAAAAAAGGGTAGAAATGGAAATATATGTTCCTCAGAAGCTTTAATTACATACCAAAAGATAACCACAAGAATATAATTACATAATTATGAAAAACACCTAGGGTTAGTTCATAACCCAGGTCAGGGATGTTACAAATTATCCACCCCCTTACAAGGATTTTGTCCCCGAAATCAACAAAACATATTAAGAGAAAAGAGCAGGGTATTTCCTTCTCATCTCTTCCTCTAGTTCCCATGTGGCTTCTTCAACACCACGATGATTCCAGAGAACTTTCACAAGACTTATGTCTTTCTTTTTCAACTTTTTAATTCTGTTATCAAGGATTGACTCTGGTCCTTCCTCATAAGATATATCATCATTCAATTCTACCTCCATAGGTTGTAGAACTGACTCAGTATCAGGGTGACATTTCCTCAGCATAGAAATGTGAAACATAGGGTGCAACCTCTGTAACTCTGGTGGTAACTCTAGTTTATAGGCTACCTTTCCAATCCGTTCAATGATTGGATAAGGCCCCATAAATCTAGGATATAACTTCCCTTTCCTTCCAAATCTCAAAACTCCCTTCCAAGGCAAGACTTTGAGATACACTCTATCTCCAACCTGGAATTCTAAGGGTCTACGACGCTTGTCAGCATATGACTTCTGCCTATCTTGTGCAGTCTTAATCTGTTGTTGTATCACTTTAATCTTCTCTGTGGTTTGCTGCACAAGATCAGGACCTAATAGTTGATATTCACCAGTTTCATACCAACATAGGGGTGATCTACAATGTCTACCATACAAAGCTTCATAAGGTTCCATGTCAATGCTATGTTGATAGCTATTGTTGTAGGCAAACTCTATCAAGCTTAGGTGCAGATCCCAACTTCCTATAAACTGAAGAACACATGCTCTCAGCATGTCTTCCAAGGTATGTATAGTCCTTTCCGACTGTCCATCAGTCTGAGGATGAAAGGCTGTACTAAACCTTAACTGGCTACCTAAAGCTTTGTGAAGTCGCTCCCAAAAATGACTCGTAAACTAGGGACCTCTGTCTGAAACTATAGTGACTGGAACTCCGTGCAGTCGTACTATCTCCTGAACATACAACTGTACTAGCCTCTCAGCATAATAGGTTGTTTTGACAGGTAAGAAATACGCCATCTTTGTCAACCTATCAACTATTACCCAAATGGAATCATGTCCTTTGCTTGTCCTGGGTAGGCCAACAACAAAGTCCATAGTCACATGATCCCACTTCCACTGTGGTACGGGTAAAGGTTGCATTGTTCCTGCAGGCTTATGGTGTTCAACTTTAACCTGCTGACACACAGGACACCTCATAACAAACTCAGCAACGTCCTTCTTCATCCCAGGCCACCAATACATATCTTTTAAGTTTCGATACATCTTGGTACTTCTTGGATGCATAGCATACATCGAAGAATGAGATTCTTCCAGGACTAACTTCCTCAAGTTATCCACATCCGATACTATCATCCTTCCATGATAACATGCTACTTGGTCATCTGAATCATGGAAACCATCTCACTTCTCATCACCATACTCCGATCTGATCTGCTGAACCGCAACATCAACTTGCTGTGCCTCCTTGATCTGCTCTCTGAGGGTAGGTTTTATATGCATCTCAGCCAACAACCCGGCTAACAATGACACCTTCAACTGTACATTGTCTTGCCTTAATGAGATAAGCATATCTCTCCTAGAGCATACTAAAGAGTTTAGTTGTGCCCTATCTAAGGCTGGTGTTGCTGATTTCCTACTCAGAGCATCGACAACCACATTGACCTTCCCTGGATGGTAATCAATTGTACAGTCGTAGTCCTTGATTAACTCCATCCAGCGACGTTGCCTCATGTTAAGTTCGTGCTGAGAGAAGATGTACTTAAGGTTCTTATGATCAGTGAAAATCTGGAACGTATCTCCGTAGAGATAGTGTCTCCAGATCTTGAAGGCATGAACCACAGCAGCTAGCTCCAGATCGTGTGTCGGATAATTCTCCTCGTGTTTCTTAAGCTATCGGGAAGCAAAAGAAATCACTTGTTTATCCTGCATCAACACACATCCGAGTCCATTCTTGGAGGCATCACAGAAAACTATGTATCCTTTGCCTTGCTCAGGTAACACAAGTACATGTGCACTTGTCAACCACTCCTTCAGTAGCTGGAAAGATTGCTGACACTTATCACTCCAAACAAAAGGAACATCTTTCCGGGTCAACTTGGTCAAGGGTAAGGCTATGGAACTGAAGTTCTTAATGAACCTTCGATAATAGCCAGCCAACCCTAAGAAGCTACGGATCTCAGTCGGTGTCTTCAGTTGTTCCCATTGTAGAACATGATCTACCTTTTTAGGATGAACACGAATACCCGAGGCAGATATCACGTGTCCAAGGAAAGATACTTCCGGTAACCATAACTCACACTTGCTAAACTTAGCGTATAGCTTATGTTCTCTTAGCAAAGTTAGAGCCTGACGAAGATGTTGTTCATGCTGCTTAGCATCTCTACTATAGATCAGAATGTCATCTATGAAGACAACAACACACTAATCGAGGAAAGGTCAGAAGATTCTATTCATGAGTTCCATAAATGCAGCTGGTGCATTAGTTAGTCCAAACGACATAACTGTGAACTCATAGTGACCATACCTTGTCCTAAAGGCAGACTTGGGTATGTCACTGTCCTTAATACAGAGTTGATGATATCCTGACCTCAAATCTATCTTTGAGAAGACAGTTGCACCACACAACTGATCAAAGAGATCATCAATCCTCGACAGAGTATACTTGTTCTTTATAGTTACTTTATTTAATTGTCTATAATCAATGCACAACCGCATTGACCCATCTTTCTTGTTAACAAAGAGCACCGGAGCACCCCAAGGTGAAGTACTTGGTCGGATGAAACCCTTCTCAAGCAACTCTTGCAGTTGTTTCTTAAGTTCTGCCATTTCAGCAGGCGCCATCCTATATGGTGTTTGTGCTATAGGTTGTGTGTCTGGGATCAAATTGATTTCAAAATCAATTTCCCGAGGCGGTGGCACACCTGGAAGTTCTTCAGGAAATACATCTTCAAATTCCCTGACTACAGGAACTTCAGCAGGGTTAGGACTATCCATGGTAGTATCTACCACATGGGCCAAGAATGCATAACATCCTTGCCTCATTAGTTTCTCAGCAACCATAGCTGACACAAGACAGGTGGGTAGAATCTTTCTCTCTCCTTGAAAGATCCATGCGTCACTATCATCAGCGAACACAGCTTGCTTGGACTCACAATCCAAGACAACCTTATACCTTTCTAAGGTATCCATCCCAAGGATTATATCAAATCCATGCATTTCAAGTGGTATAAGATCCACTTGAATGCGATGTTTAGAAAATAAGAGGATGCAAGGAGAACATACCTCCTGTAACACAACAGACCCCCTCAATGGAGTTTCTAGCAACAAATTATCTGCTCTATGACTTATAGTCAAGTTGCAGCAAAAAATCACTCTTCGAGTGATAAAGGAGTGTGTAGCACCCGGATCAATCAAAACAGATACAACGCATGATGTAAACATATTAGAATATAACAACTCCATCTAACCTGCTACAACCCGAGGGTTGATAACTGCATAAGGTGGATTCATCACATAGAATCTCGCTGTTGCCTGTGGTTGATTCGGTGCTTGATGACTAGATGTCGATGAACCAGCTTGGGACGCTTGTCCACATCCTCTAGCTCCTCCCGGAAACTGTCGCCTTTGTGGTCCTTGCTGGTTCTGCCTCTGAGGTTGAGTCACACTCACCTCTCTGGCTCTGCAGTCCTTCATCAGATGTCCCATTTTCCCACATATGTAACAACTTCTGTTCAGTTGTTGTGGTCTGGGTGGTCCTGTAACCGTCATAGAGGCTGAACTGCGAGCCCCTTATAACTGTAGGCTTCGTCCTCTACCTCTACTCGGTGTCCACTGTGTCTGAGCACTAGGTCTAGGTGGTGGTGTAGGCGCAGAAAACCTAGGATTCTTGAAGTCTCTGGACGAAGATCCCTGGAACTGAGGATACATCCTCTTATGGGTTTGCCTCTTCTCTGATACAGACCTTTATATCCTCCAGACTGACTCAACGAAGGTAGCAAACCTTTCCCGATTCTCTAGGGCAGACACGGGAGTAGTCAACTCAGCATTCAGCCCTTTCTCAAACTGTCTAATCCTTTCTTCTTCTATAGCAGCCATGTGCGGACAAAACCGCAGCAACTCCATGAACTTAGTTTCGTATTCACTAATGTTCATCAGACCTTACCTCAACCTCTCAAACTGAGAGATTTTCTCATCTAGGAACGTCTTAGGGAAATATCTATTGATAAACTCCCGTCGAAAGACTTCCCACGCAACCTCCACACCAGGCCTCTTTTGTTCTTCCATGGTCTACCAATGCCCGACACTCCCCTTGAGAAGATAGATAGCATGTCTAACCTTCTCAGCTTCTGGTATGTTCAGGATTCTAAAAGCCTTCTCTAACTCAGTCAACCACAGATCGACATCTGCAGGATCAGCTGTTTCGAAATACTTGGTCGCTCCAACTCGGTGAAGTCATCCGAACGTTTTACCGATACCTTGTCCTTCATACTAGGCAGGTGCCCTAGGTGCAGGCATGTGCATCCTATCTGTGATGTGTTTCATGGCAGTCATAAACTGCCCGAACATGGTCTGAACTGCTGGGTTCCCCATGTCAACTGGGTTGAACTGGGGTAGTTCGGGTACATGTTGCTCTATTTCTGGGTTCCTTGCACCTTCTCGGGTGTGTAGTAACACTACTCTCTGCCACATACTCCTCGTGTGGTCCAGACATCCTTACTTATCCTCTTCTCCTGAGGAGCAGAAGACACTATTAGATATACTGGAAGACACTAAGAATAGACTCGACATCCTAAGTCCTATGTCTCTGTAGACTCAGCGAACCTAGAGCTCTGATACCACTACATTGAGATGATGGAATCACGAAAAAGAGATCAACGAATGCGGAAGCGATTCATAGCGGAATTATCAAAAATCACTAAAAATTAAAACTTTTTACGAAGAGATCCTTGAAAAATAAAAACTCTTTCATAAACAAACATGATAAGTCATTTAAAAACTGATCCATAGTTACATCTCTGTAACAAACACATCTCGAGCATTACAACATCAATCACCTTGATAACTGTACAAGGTGAGATAAAAAATCTCGAGGCATCATGCCAAAATCTCAGATACACAAACTCCTAGGACCTGAGAGTACATAGATGACATAAAACAAACTATCTACAAGACTTGACAGTCAGTATCTCCACCAGAGATTCACTGCTACCCTTGGTGTTGCTACTGATACTGCTCACCCTCAGATGGGTTCCTCCATCCTCGACGTCCACCTAAAAAGTCGAATCCCACGGGGGTGAGACAATTGAATAATTATCCCAGCGAGAGTTATAACTCTCCGCCAGAAGCTTTGTTATAGCAGTAAAGGAATAACATAAACAATATAACTTAAAACATTCAACAGCAGGCTTAGAATTAAGTAAGGCAACATTTAATTAAGCAATCATTCAATAAGGAATATGAAGAACATGGATACTAGTTAATTGACTAGAATATTATAAACAATGTAACATCAATCATTGTTTCTTGTAGTTCAACCTAGGCAGTTATGCTACACGGCTGATTATGTTTTTCAAACATCATTATGCCCTACGGAGATGAGGTATACCGCTCATACTCCAACCAAATATTATGAAATCGCATCGGTACCATACATAGGTCATCAAAAGAGCCAGATTCTTATGACCTCATCTTCCTCAGTCAGAGTGAGGATCAACATGCAGGACATCTCGTGTCTCTGCTACAATAGCTTTCCAGGGTATTCTGGCAACTTCGCTATTAGAGTCACAGTGGCATTCTGTACTCTCTTCACCATCGAGGGATTTCTTATTTATCTCACACCGATGCGGCATTAATAACATCATCGGGAGATTAGTGATACATCATCCCGACATAAACACATAATGAAGGATTGATGGATTAAAGTACATCTTACATCAATTCCTACATTAGGATGTAAGGATATTCACGTCCATAACCCCAACATACTCAAAAGTATGTTTTCCAGGGGTTCCCTTAGGAAAACCTATTTCACCATCATTAAGCTACTGACAATGATGGATCTATGATCAGGGATCTACATGTTATGATTATACTTGATTATTTAAGTACATTTCAGTATTCTTTTAGCATCAAGCATGTTTTCAAGCATTTAACTATTAAAACACTGCTATAAAAGAAGAATACTAAATGTATCAAGCTTAACTCACATCAGTTATCATATGGATATCAATCCGTAACCATTTCATTACTATGGTTCAAGAATAGAGGTGTTTAAAACCCTTAAATCATCATAAGACATCTAATCAACATGACCTTGACGTTGCTCATGGCTCTTACAACCCATCAATCTCATATGTTTCCACTTAAACTTACGCAACATAGCAAATATCACTATTCATAAAGCCTATAGCATGCTTTCAGTGAATATGATATTATAACCCTTACCTGGCTATGATCATTCCCTTATAAGAACCTGTATGGTCAATTCAACTGATAATAATAAACAATTCGTTTCCAGATCATCAATTTATAAAGCAGAAATAACCTTTCATTATGGTTAGGAATAATCATTCCTTATTTCATACTTCAATCATGAAGTTTCATGCCTAAAGGCATAACCTGGAATAAGGGTTATTGTTCATTTCATCATATCACCCTCAATTAGGGTTCAGTATTCACATTACATGTTATTACCCTAGAATTAGGGTTTACTATTCACTTCATAGTGAATCAAGCTCATAGCATCATCATGTATGAAGATTATTATCATTGATGCCTTCAAATTAGATTAAGATTCATTAATCCCCATAATTAGGGTTTCTATGATCTCACTAGGAAGGATCATACTCTAATCATGAACATTCACATATATTGAAGGTATTTTACTTGATTTCCATTCATAATAGGAGCCTTCTCTCTCCTCTTACTAATATATGATGTTTACATCACTCTAGATTAGGTTAAGTCCAGTCAACTTTGATTAACATAAGTCAAGTCATCACCATTGTGGTCATTAGGGTTTACTTGATCAAGAAGTGTTGTCTACTTGAACCCTTCAAGGTTACTTTAGTAATGTTCACCATTGATCATAGTATACATCAACCAACCCATCACTTGTTCCCTTAATGTCTTTAGGTATCATTAGGGTTTGAGTTAATCAACCATTGGACCATCTAAGCCTTTAAGGCATTAAGCAATCTTGACCTTAAGAGACCCCAAACAATTTTGAACTTTCAACCTCCAAACGGGTTTGAAACCGCATGAATCCAAACAGTTTTGAAACCGTTTGGTCCCAACGGTCTTGAGACCGTTTGGATTCAAATGGTCTTGAGAACGTTTGGTCCAAACATCTCAAAACCGCATGGACCTAAAAAGTGCATCGACACTTGCAATTGATTAAGGTTTTCAATGTTGAACCCTTCAATTGATCTCATACTTGTTAGTCACTTATCAAATAAGGTAATTGGGTTAATCCTTAACCAATTGGACACTCAATTGATCCTTAATTGGTCACCAATTAGGGTTGGAACCAATTGAATTAAAGTTTGAAATCGATCAACCATCAACATCCATCAACATTAGTCTAATTGAAGTTGAACCCATTGAACCATCACCCAATTGGGCAATGACCTGACCCCAAACGGTCTTGGGATCATTTGGACATCCTCCAAATGGTCTTGAGACCATTTCCCCAAAGTCTCATAAAAAAACTAAGTCAATTTTCTTAGGGTTGAACCCTAATTAGGTCACCAAATCAACACTTTGATTGTTTCAACAACCTATTATGATTGGACCTTCAATTGATCAAATTCCCTCAACCATAGACCTCCAAATGGTCTTGGGTGATCACCAAATGGTCTTGAGACCGTTTGGGTGACCCCCAAATGATTTTGAAACCGTTTGGGCCACTCAACCCAAAATTCAACATGATTGGTCCATTGAAATCAGTAATGAACCCGATTAGGGTTTAGGTGATTAAAGTGCCTTCAACTTGGAATTTATTTGCAATTAGATAATGATTATTTGTAGGTAATTAATTAATAATGTGTCCACCAGACCCTCAAACGGTCAACGCCTGGTCAAACCTCCCAAACAGTCTTGGAGACCATTTGAATCTAAATGGTCTTGCAAACCGCATGAATCCAAACGGTTTTGAAACTGTTTGGTTCCAAACGGTTTTGCAAACCATTTAGACCAAAAGTGCAAGACCGTTTGGTAAATTTACATTGATATTCACGCCCATCATCATCTACCTCAAGATGGAGGTCTGTTCTTCACGATTTTTCTTACAAGAATGCAAGGAAGAATGGGGGAAAGAAGAACAAGCTACTTTTGCATAGAAAGAAAGATGCATAACAAAGTTGAAGGGTTTAGAGTTATAAAACCCTCCTTAAAGTCAAATCTAGAGCTCCAAGCTTCCAAGATTTAATGGCGTATTGATCTCCACAGGTTGTCCAAGGTTGTTTCTCCAAGAATTGGTAGAAAAGGATGGCTAGAAAGAAGAACTAAGTAAGAAAAGCTAGCAAACCAACCTTGTACCATGAATTCCTCCATGAATTCGAGCTAAAAAGCAACCAAAGCTTACCCAACTTCACTTATCCGTTCTCCCCTGCTCCATAGCTCTACCCTTAGTCCGTCCAAGCAAGAAGATAAGAAGGGAAGTGAAGGAAACGGTCCTTGGTAAGTAAAGAAAGGTGTATTTATACTTTGGGTGAAATTTCAAGATAAGGACAACCTTTTCTTATATTTCTCATATGGGTCCTTCTCTCCTTATTGGCCACGCCCCTCCTTTATATACTTAAGCAAAACTCCTTTCTTAACCAAAGTCTAAAGAAAAAGGAAGCCAAACATCTTACTAAGTTGCACACATAAAAGGGTCATTTTGCTTACAACTTGGTTATTTACTTATAAGGGTTTTCCTTTTTATTTGATTATTCAAATGAAGCACCCTCTTCATCATTTTTACTCTAAATGATGTAAAGAGTCATAAAAGATAATCTAGAAGGTGTATTTTACATGTTACACCCCATGTTCTGGGTAAATTGCACTTTACACCAAAACTAGGGTTTAAAGCACAAGGAATGCTCCACAAGCTGCATCTTGGTGCCCAAGCTTGGAGATTCCACCATACTTCATCATATTTAATCTTATGATGTCTCAAAACCAAAGGAACATCTAAAAATGTGCAAATTGCAAGTTAACCCTTCTAATAGGGTAATTTGCACATAGGTCCCTATTAACAAAACAATATTACAACATTGTTCAAAAAGGGTAGAAATGGAAATATATGTTCCTCATAAGCTTTAATTACATACCAAAAGATAACCACAAGCATATAATTACATAATTAAGCAAAACACCTAGGGTTAGTTCATAACCCAGGTCAGGGATGTTACACTTATGATCTGGTGAAAAAGCTCGATGGGACTGAGTTTTCTGAGACATCAGACCCAACTGTATCAAATGTGTTGATCCAACAGTTGGAAAAGGTTTTCCACCTAATGGAGTTATCTAAGGATTCACATATCAATCATGCTATATATATACTTAAAGGAGATGCTAAATTATGGTGTTCTGGAGTAGAAGATAAGAGGAGAAATACAATGATGACATTGATGGAATTTGTGAATGAGTTTCACCTAAAGTGTTTCCCTCCTATCTTCTCGAGTGATAAAATCAGACAAATGGAGATCACTAGACACGATAGCATGATAGTTGGTGAGTAAGACTCATATTATACAAGGTTGGTTAATTTCTAATTGTAGCTTGCATTGGATGACATAGAGAAATATGCATGAGGTTTCAAGTACATTTATGACAAAAAATTAGACACATCATATCAACAGTTGGTCATAGGGATAGATAAAACTTTGAAGAGTGTGTGGATGTAGAAAGACGTATTGAAGATTCAATTAACATTGATAAATATTCAGAGGGTAGAAAAAGATATCTAAATTTTGGTAGAGGAGGATAAAGAAGTGGTAGCTGCAGATGAGGTGATCAATTCTTCTCCAAAATAGAATGAGGTCTTGGTTATTTTGAAAGGCAAGTATATGGTTCAAGTGATGTTGTATCTTCCCATAGTAGAGGAAAATATAGCCATAGAAGATGGCATACACCACCAAGGTTGGCACCCTCATGAAGGTCGTCAGCATCAGTGACAGGTCCACATAGGTAGGACATGGTTGTATGTGACACTTGTGGTAGGGCACACTCCGATCAATGTCGAGGAACTAATTGTAAAGGATGTCACCAATGTGGACATATGGGACACTTTAAGAATCTATTTGGTATGTGGTGAATGGAGGGGAGAGGAAGGGAGGGGAAAAGGCTTGGGCTTTTTGGTTGGACAAAGTGATGGGGAGGAAAGGGGAATAGAGGGGAATGAAGGGGAAAGAACCAAGTGTATTTTAGCCACTTACATCCTATTATCTTCCCCACTAAATTAAAGTGGAGACAAGGGGATAGGGAAATACTTGGAAAGAAAAATATTGAAAAGGTTGGAGGGAAATATAAATGTGGGAGGAAAATATAAATGATATGGTGGGAAAATCAGTATAGCCTACAACCAATGAGAGTAGAGTAGTTCTAATAAGCCATGTATATTCTACATCACATGGAGAGATATACAAAATGTTGGAGGATTATTTCAAAGAATTTTAAAGAAAAGTTCAATAAGAAAATGAAAACAATTTCAAAGGACACTAAAATAAAATTTTGTACACAAAGTTTATATTTTTTTTAAGAAACTTGAAAATTTTGACATTATTGTACAAATATAAAAAAGTAAAAGAAAGACTGATAATTTAAGGAAATGTGGTGGATTTTAGCAGATAATATGAAGATATCTACTTGCATGTATAATCACAATGAATATAAAAAAGAGTGTTAGCCCATTTTCATGTCATCAATGTTCCACATCACCAGACAATTTTTTTATGTTTGCATTGTCGCCCATGTTCTACTTCCCTTTCCCTCCCTGTGATAACCAAAAATACTAAAATAAGTTTGCCCTCCCCTACCTTCTTGTCCCCTTCATTCACCACATACAAAAATATAGCATAAGAGAGATTGTACAAAGCTTCATATCACACCGGTATAGAGTTCACGGTTCTAGTGTCAAACTTTATAGAGGTAGACTTCATCTGGAGAGAAAGTTCTTTAGAGGCTTTAGGCTCTATATGAGGAAGCATTTAGTAGCATTAGTGGGCAACAAGGACATTGTGGTGGAGTGAGAGTGACATGATGTTTCTTCTCTATGACTCAACCAGAAGGAGTATCCTCGCCTAGAATTGTTAAATGTGGGATGATTATATGTTATAGCATTTCACTTACAGTCTTAATAGATCCTAGTGCGACACATTATTTTATATAAAGAACATTAGTTAATGGATTGAATTGTATAAAACATGATCTATCTTATAAATTACTGCTAAGAGTATTATTAGATGAGCCAATAGTTTTGACAGAAGTATGTCGCATATGTCTTTTAAGTTTCAGTGGGTATATCATAGTGGTTAATCTCATACCCTTATATATTAATTATTTTCGAATAATTTTGGGTAAGGATTGCCTTGAGACATACAATTCCCATCTAGATTGTTGGAAAAAAGAGGCTATCTTTCATCGAGGTGGTTTTTCATGTGTCTTCACTAGATATAGGGAAGTCTTACCCACATGCATGGTATCAGCTACTGTAGCTGATATAATGATGAGAAAAGGGTGTGAGGCCTTTTTAGCACATGTGGTAGATGCAAATTCATAGAAAACAACAATTAATATATATGATGTTCCCATAGTGTGCGAGTTCCCAAGTGTTTTTCCAGATGAGTTACCAGATGCACCTCTAAAGAGAGATGTTGACTTTGCGAGACAAGTTATTTGGTAGTTACCCAATAGCATTACCATCCTATGGAATAACACTTGGAGAGTTAAAGGATGTAAAAGCTTAGTTGTATGACTTACTAGATATGAGTTTTTTTCAACCTAGTACATCACCTTGGGGAGATTCAATGTTTTTTGTGAAAAAGAAAGATTGAATCGTGCATAGACTATAAGCAATTGAATAAGATAAACCTTAAGAAAAAATATCACTTGCCTAGTATTGATTGTCTATTTGATTATTTACATGGAGAAACAACCTTCTCAAAGATAGATCTTAGGTTAGGCTACCATCGATTAAGGATAAAGTCATCATATGTGCCTAAATCATCCTTTACAACAAGATATGGACATTATGAGTTTGTAATTATGTCTTTTAGACTAACAAACACCCCTACAAATTTTATAAACATGATGAATAGAGTTTTAATAATGTATCGTGTTAAGTTTTTAGTGGTGTTTATACACAATATCATTATATATTCCAAAGATGCAGGAACAACATGAGCAACTTTTGAAGATAGCTTTGTACTTATTGAGGCAACATAAGTTGTATTCTAAGTTCAATAAATATGACTTTTGCTTGGCTAAATTTTTCATTTCTGGTCATGTTATATCAGGAGACGGAGTCATTTTAGACCCTAAAAGTGGAATTTGTTCTTCAATGGAAGCAACCCATGACTCCTACAGAGATCAAAAGTTTTCTAGGTTTTATTGGATAATATAGGATATTTATAACAAACTTCAATGTTTTAGAAGAACCTCTTACACAATTAACAAGAAAGAACATGTCTTATGTTTGGTTTGATACATGTGAGAAAATCTTTTAAACATTAAAGAAGAATTTAAATACAACACCAGTTTTGATTTTACCAAAGGCGGGTAAGGTATATGTTGTGTTCTGTGATGCATCTAGGAGAGGTTTAGGATGTGTTGATATGTAGGAAGGGAAGGTGGTGGCCCATGCTTCTGCATAACTCAAGAAGAATGAAGAGAATTATCCAACACATGATCTTCAGCTAGCAATAGTAGCACATGACTTGAAGATATGGCATTATTATCTTCACGGCGAGTCATGTCAGGTCTTTAGTGACCATATGAGTTCAAACCACATAGTTACACAAAAGAATCTCAATTTGATATAGCACATATGGTTAGAGTTTATGAAGGATTATGATGTTATCATTGATTACCACTCTTAGAAGGCCAATGTTGTGGTATATGCTTTGAGTAGGAAGTCTACAACACATGCAGAGGTGTTTTCTATGTCATATGTAAAAAGAGGCTTACCGTTTAAAATGAAAGAGATGAATTTAGATTTGAGTGTATGAAAACAAGGTGGGATGATTGCACAGATGCATGTAAGGTCTACATTCCATGATCAAATTAAAGATTGTCAATAGAATGATAGTGAATTGAAGCAGATCATGCATGGTATGATAGAAGGTAAGAGGATGGAGTTTAGATATTTAGATGATGGAGTGTTATGTTAGAAGAATAGATTGTGTGTGCCAAATGGAATTGATTTAAAGAAGTAGATTCATGAGGAACCCCATAGTCTATGTATGTAATGCATCTAGGCCTTTCTAAGATGTACAACAGCCTCAAGGAATTGTGTTTCTGGCCAGGCATGAAAAGATATATAGTTAAGTATGTGGCCAAGTGTGGTGTGTGCCAACAAGTCAAGGCTAAACGCCAGAAGCCAGCACGTACCCTACAACCACTCCCTATTCCTATGTAGAAGTGGGAACACATTACCATGGTTTTTTTGGTGGAGTTACCTAGAACATCACATGGTTTTGACTCTATGTGAGTGATTGTGGATATACTAACCAAATCCACCCATATTCTCCATGTTAAGTCAACTTGAGATGCACCAAAACAAGCCAAGGTCTATATAGATGAGGTAATAAGATTGCATGGGATACCAATCACTATTATATCTAACAAAGACCCCAAGTTCATATCTAGATTCTAGAATTAGTGAAATCATTTCTTGGGAGAAAGTTTGAAGTTCTGCACAATATTTCACCCTAAGATAGGTGGATAGTTAGAGCAGACAATTCAAACCCTAGAGGACATGTTGCAAGCATGTCTATCATAATTCAGTGGTAGTTGGGATGATCACCTTAGTCTTATGGAGTTTGCCCATACCAATATTTATCATTCTAGTTTAGGCATGACCCCATATGAAGCTCTATATGGGAGAAAGTTTAGATCTCCTATTTGTTAGTAAATGTAGATTCTAGGTCCTGAGTTGGTGGAAGAGACAAAAAAACATACATATGATCAGACAAAAACTGAAAGTTGCACGGGATAGATAGAAAATATATGTAGAGAACTTGTGTAGACTAGTTTAGATTTAGGCTGGGGATGAGGTGTATTGAAGGTGTCACCATGGAAAGGTTTACTAATTTTAGAAAGTGAGGAAAACTAACTCCTAGATAAATGGGTCCCTATCCAATCATTAAGAGAATCATACCAGTAGCATACAAATTTGAGTTGCCTCTTGAGCTAGACAATTTATATGATGTATTTCATGTATCCATGTTGAAAAAGTGTCATCTAGGTAAATTTAAGATCATAGACCTAGAGCTGGTACAAATAAGAGAAGACGTCTTCTATGTTGAAGGCCCCATACAAATTCTAGATCTTTAAATTCGGGAGCTTACAAAGAGGGAGATGCCTCTAGTGAAGATCATTCCAGGAATCATGTTGTAGATGAAGCCATATGGGATTTTGAGTCAAATATGTGTAACAAGTATCCTTTCCTATTGTGGAAATTTTGAGAAAAAAAGTATTATTAGAGGGGGAGATTGTTACAACACATACCTTGCTTTATTGGTAATTTGAGTATTTAAGGTAATTCTAGTGTTGAATACACCTTTATTAGCACTTTGCATTATAAATTGATTGATTTAAAGTTTATCTTAGCTTAAACTTGTTCTTTGATAAGTTAAAGACAACATGTGTTGTGTATTCATCAAGGTTTGAACCTTAGCTGATAAAGTAATAACACACACATGTTGGCATGAAGAGATTTTTAGAATATTTGAGGAATTAATTAATAATAAAATTTTAATTGATCTTTTTGTTAAAAAAATGCCTTACAATTGGTAGAGAATTTTATTTTGAATCCAACGTGAAAAGAATGAATTGAATTTGAGTTAAAACAAAAGATCTATGGCACTTTTAGTTTTCACACAGAAATATCTTCAACTCACAAACTAATGCTTCTACAGACTTACAAATTGATAGTTTGGCAAACTCACAAACTAATGGTTCAACAGACTCACAAACTGATGGATCGACAGACTCACTAACCAATGGCTGGTTAGACTCACAAACTAATGGTCCGGTGGACTCACAAACCATTGGTTTCTGTTGCGTCACCGTCCAACACAACCAATTATGAAAATGGGCATAACTTTTGCTATATCTATCAGAATCTGATGAAATCTATTATTTTGGATTTTTTTTCTTTCAATCCTCCACATAGTAAGAGCTTAATATACTACAATGAAAATGATAAAGCACATGTAATATTTGGTATGATGAATAATATTTTCGTTTTATTGATCCAAGACATGAGATTCCACGTGATCTATTGATTGTTTTAGCATATTTGTGATGTTTTATAAATGCTCTCATCTCAATATTAAACTACTATGAGACTGTGGTGAATTCTAAATGTAGAGTTAGAGGCAATGAAACCATGGGTTTTCCCTATTTCTACAATATTGAATCCTATAATGAATCTATGATCAAGTCGATGGTTGTTTCTAGTTAGATACTTATGAAGTCTAAATATATTTCATGCTAGTATATATCAGTATGCTCATTTTATCATTTCAAGTAGTAGGCCTTTTTGAAGTTGGTGATTTATATTAAGTTTAGTGTTCAGATAAAAAAATAGAATCCTTAAGTATAGAGTTAAGCTAAGAACATTATAGCATGAATTCTATCAATGAAACTATAGAATCATCTAGAGATTAGATGCCTTGAACACCATAAAATCCAACATATAGGTCTACACCATGAAAGAGGAAATGTTCTTACCGACTAGAAAATTTAGAAATAAGGTAGTTACAACATACCAAAGAGGTATGGGGGACTAAGCCCAGAGATGATAGTCTCCTTAAAATAGTGTGGCACCCAACATTAATTGAAGATTCTAGTGATACCCAATATAGTTTAGTTAGTTCAGATATTACTCAGTAGGTCATCCCTTGTGGTATCACTAATTCAAGTAGTTAAGTCAAGTGCTTTGAATATATACTTGACTACCTACATTTAAAGGAGGAGTATAATTTATCCGTCCATCTCTTTAGCCACCGAGGCTAGACACGGCAAGCTCCATTACAGACCAAGGATCTAGTTTAGTAGAATTATAGTCTAGGGTCTATTCTAAGTCTTATATGGTGAGATTGTAGCTTGATGTAATACTTCCACATATTTTGATGCACTTCATGTGTTCTTTGGAATAATAAAAAGAGTAAAGATTAATAAATAAATTTATTTTGTTTGTCCATTGTAGTTACTGTCAGAATTTCTAGCATGTTTAATGATTTATAGATATCAATTGACATGCTTATATTCTCTGTATTGAATTCTATTAAAAATATTCATATGAACTATAATAGATTCTGGATTATTTTCCATGCACTAAGCCAGTATCATAACACACTCTGCTAAAACTTTTTTTAGGTACATGCCCAACTAAACATGATGAGTCAGAAGCTAGTTTCCATTAGGAGTGACCAACTGAGGTCTTAAGAGGAATAGCTAGTTTAGTTATATGATCTCTTATCCTTCCTCTAGTCTTGGGAATGTGAGAGTGAGGATTGAGAACAATTATGCAATAAGTTGTAATTGATGTATATTAAAACTTGAACTTGTTTATTTTAATTGATTTTTATGTAAGAGTAAAACTAATTAGTGAACTTGTGATGCTCATGCTTAAATCATATTCTACCAGTTAGGTTAACATAAAGTTTCATGATCTCTGTTAATTTAACGAAAGAAAATTTTAAGGTTGATTTCAGTTAGTGATTAAAAGTGGATGGCTAGTCTAATCCCTCTTTGGCAGGATTAAACCCTAGTTAGTGGGTTTGGGTTGCATCAATTCTATTTGGATAGGAGGTTATATAGGTTGTTAGCAGGAAGCAACTATCACTAGATATGAAATCGGGGTATGTGGTGATGACTTGGGATGAAAGGGAAACAATTGGTGGTAGAGGTAGATGCTAAGAGGTGTGATGAAGATCTAGGAATCATTATTTATATGTAGGATGGTGAGGAAAATGTATTGTAGCATCCAGTTGGCAATGCAACATATGTGAGAATTGGGTGTTCTCCAAATAGGGTGCAAGATATGATGTGTTATGCATTGTTGGAAACTGGGAGAGGGAAAGAAACTAGCGAAGTAGAAAACTCGTGATGAGGATAGAGGCTAGAGAAGACACTACTATACAACATGAGGTAGTTGATGATCCCCTCATCGTAGGATGAATCCGCATAATACCTCCACCATTCATTGGATAGACCAAAAGAGAAAGAAGGAGAGTAGAACATGTGACTATGAGGATAAATAAAATTCATAGGAAATTAGAAATACCAACACATTAAGTCCTACTTGGATAAGCTTGGGCTTAATAGTAATGCACTAATTTCCTATTTAATTTTAGGGATCAAACATGCTTCAATTAAAGCAAAATTTGACATTGTGGCTAATTAAAACTTGTGAATTCCCTCATTTTGGGAATATTTTCGTATCACTTAATATATATATATATATATATATGTTTATTATGAAAAAAATTCACATTATAGTTCAACATTATATTAAAGACTAGGTCATTTAGCTATTATTTTTCTACTAAATCTGAGGGCATACAAGTGAAACATGCAACCTATGCACAAGTATACAAGTGGCCTTTAACATTGATTAAATAAAAATTATAATGTTGGACAGTTCAAAAGTTGATAGCCCTTAATCGCGCGTCTCCAAGAGATGCAGACTTAGAAAGGATCAAACTTTTAATTTATAACCTGAAACCTTCAAGGACTCCCACAACTTTAATATGGGGTCAAAGTAGATATAAGAGGTCGAACACATGGATGTGGGTACGTTTAGGATAGTTATGATCTTGCCCTTAAGTCAGTTAATCCAATATGATAGTTGATAAAAGTATGAAACCAGAACTAGTCTAACAGATTGTCACGAAATAAAACAAGATAAAGTAAAGAAAACAAAACAAAGTAAAGAAAAAAAAATAGATTATGTCAGATTCTACTAATCAGAGAGGAGTTCCTGGCTATGTAACCTCAAGTTGGGCAGTCTATGCACCCATTGTTGGGCATAGACAACCCTCAGACACCTCAACAAGCATCCTACATCCAAACATAGTACGCACTGTGGTATCTATTCCTGTGGGGGTCATCCCATTCGCTTTTGCACAACATGACTATAACCCATCAATGACATGAAACCTCTCTCAAGGATGACAAATCAACACCCTAGAATATTCTAGATACCCTCTCGGGTGTAGAAAATTCTAACATGATAGGAACATGTGTGATCTGGATAGACCCTGATGGTGGGCCCGACTGTGTCGGGCTGGGCTTGGCCGTGCCCAAGTCTATAGTTTTGTATAGATCACCTTGAACTATCCACTTTTTAGATTTTGATCCAAAACAAACTTCTCTTATCTATTTCTACAATGAATCTCTCGATATGGGAAGAAATAGAAGTTCAAGCAATAAAGAGATCGACCAAACCATCAATCATAACCAAAAAGAGAAGATAGAATAGAAAACATACCAGATCAGGAATAAAACTACTTACTTAAGGTAAAAATACATAAACATGCCCAAAACAGGCTACATAGGCAAGAAGGAGCTCAACTAGCCATGGACAAGCACAGTTGGCACTGAACAAAGATGGAAAAACATCATTTGTATAGAAACATAGGAGAACAATAGAAGAAAGGAGAAAAAGAAGTGATTTAGCCTGTAGAGGAGAGGTGAATCTCGATCCTTAGCCTCTTTATGGGCCAGATATTGTCTTTGGGTCGTCCTCCTTGATCTTATGAACTTCTTGGCCTTCTTTCTCTTCTATTCAGTGGGTGTATGGAAGTGGAAGGTGGCTGGAAAGTGGCTGAACAGTGGTGGAAATGGTTGGGCGGACGTAGATGATAATGATGGATGGAGGCAAGCTGAAGAGACATATGTAGACTGAGAACTTTAGCCCTTTCAGACATTGGAACTCTCTCACAGGGCTCTGGGAACTAAAAAATCTCAGAATCAAAATGTGGAACCAAAACGTGTTGGAACCCCCTCCAGGTAGTGAGGGGTGGGTATTTTTAGGCGAAGGCAGAGTGTATGTAATAAGTGGTCATGACACCTATCTCGGTCTCTACACTTGTCTCGACCCGACTGTGTCAGGTTCGGTACAGATGTCGTAGGCCCAAAGTTTGTAGTTGTCGAGAGAGATGTCATAGTCGAGACAGTTGTCGCGGTCAAGGTGGTATTGTGGTCAAGACAACTCTTCTCCCTTGTACTCCGCCAGACCATGCCAGGCTTGGCATGGCCGTGTCAGGTGTCTTGGTTGCGGCAGATAAGGTTTGGTAGCAACTGCTTCATGTTACAGTCGAAATGAGTGGCACGACCATGACAAGTGTAGCAGTTGCGGCCGTCTTGCTGCGGTTGTGGTTGTAGCAGTCGTGAAGCCCTATAGAGATGGAGATGAGTGTAGCGGTCATTAAACCTTGACTTTAGCCCGACCGTGCCGGGTTGGGCCTGGCCGTGCTGAGTGTTACGGTCGAGATGGTGTAGCGGTCGCAACCCTTTGCTCAGTAGGAACAAACCCACCCCCTGGGGGGTATTACAGGTGGTCGATGGGCCCATGTGATGAGGATGTTTTCTCATAAAGGACTGGCCATCAAAAATAGGATCCAAGATATCATGTGGTTGTAGCAGGACCACCGCCTCCTAAGCTAGTACACATAATGTGACTCTTGTGGGGCATAATCTAGAGAATTGATGTCTTCTTAAGTTCAGTGTCTGCAAGTCCCAAAATTGGCTAGTTGAGAAACTCTATTATTAAAATGATATAAATTGCTAAAACATAAGAATCTAGGGTTATTTTGGGCATATTAAGGCTATAATGACACAAAATCATGGCGATAAATGCTAAAGTTAAGAAAAATAGTTAAGCACATCAACTCTCTTGATCGATGTCATTTTAGAGAAAACCCACACCAGTAGAGGACAATCCTACTAAAGTATGATCAAAGAGCATCTAGGAAAGATTAGGCGAATTCACTACAACTTGTTAGTACTCATAAAGGTTTGAATCATAATGATACAATATTGAAGCATTGTCACATAGGTGATCATGCAGGTGATGAGCAATGAACCATTATCATGTATTCATACGAACCAAGGAGGAGCAACGTGCCTCTCACTTATTCAAGTCTTAATAAGAAACAAAAAACAAAAATACTCTAATGACTTCTAAGAGTCCTGATCTGCGTCAGGTTGGTCCATGTAACAAGCAACAATCCCTACAATCTGAGCTAGTTGGCCCAGAGAAGTGAGATGAACTCCGCATACTACGCTCAAACCAACCCTACTACTGGAATGATCTCATAGGTCTCCTAAGGGTTCCTAAAGACTCTCTAATGAGCTTTTAGGGTGGCACTACCAGGAACAACATACCCATGTTCATGAGCATAGTCATACACTGCATGGGCACCATCCTCAACTCTCCTAAAAGAGAAAACAACACTCATTTATTCATTCTCAGGCTTTTATTGTATGCATTCTGATTTATAGGCATGGGTGATGATGCGATGATTTTGAGTCGCATTTGTAGACCTATTTCATATGTGTTTTATGCTTTAATTAGTCATTTTCATGGTTAATATCGCATAATTCATCTATTTTGGTCTTTGTTATCATTTTATGTCAAATCTCCCTTATTACATCATTTTGAGCATTAATTGTCAAAATATTATTATTTGTGTGAATTTATTTGGTTCCATGTTTTAATTTCAGGACAAACGAGTATTTGCTTCCGTCGATACCATCGACAAAAGTCGATACCATCGACATGGGTACAGGTTGCCAGCCGAAAGGAGCAGCAAAGTGTCAATACCATCGATAGGGATGTCGATGGTATCGAGATACCATCAGGTTGCTGGCGAGGAAGCGGTCGATAGTATCGACACCAAGTCGATACCATCGACGCATGGAGGCTACATCGACGCAAAACGACAAAACCGACGCCTACATGAAGTCGATACCATCGACCCAAGTCGATGGTATCGAGACTGCATCAGGCACTCGGACGAAAAGAAAGAAGGGCTGCCGCTACTATAGCGGGTCGATACCATCGACTCGCGTCGATGGTATCGACACCGTAGGATATGAGTTGGATTTCTAATGATCCCAATCGGACGACCGTGGTTAATTAGTGACCTAATGAGGGAGTTATACCTAATGACAGCTGCCCAGATGAGAGGGGGATCTCATTAGCCATTGCACGAGTACCGAGGAGCGGTAGAGAGGAGAACAGAGGCTAGAAGTTCATATCAGTTGATTCGGAGGCCGCAGAAGACGGATTTCACCACCGAAAGGCGTGAGAGCACGTGTTCTACGCAAAGGATCAACCGGTTCTTCTCCGTTCAGGGGTTTTCCCTTTCATTCCACGTGTTTTACATGTTTTCCCCTATTTATACCATGTACTTGTGTGAGACATGCGGGGCTAATCCCCTTCGTCTTTAGGACCGGGAGTAGCCCGGGAATTCATTGTATGACAGTTTTATAATAGTAAATCACATTTTATCTCTTAAATCCGTGGTATAGTTTCGTTTTCTCAATATATTGTTATGCTTGATCACCATAATAATAACCTAATGCCCTTAATCACTTTGAAAGAAGGATTAACGACTGAAAAGAGACGAAATCTACATTAATCGATAAATCCCTTGACCAAGGTGGTGTAAAATTAATGGTGGATACTGAGAGATCGTTCATAATGCACCTAGTTTAGGGTATAGGTTACTACGACGGTGGAACCGACCTAAACCTAGGTAGTGAATTGCACCACGACAGTGGGTAATTCTGTTTTCATGCCACTACCCGGATAGAGAGATAAGATTGAGGTATTATATAAAATTGAATACAATGAAAACCCGCGGTGAAACCACAATCCTAAAGATACCCTTTTGAATTGATTAAATTAACATTTAATCGATCGTTTGTTTATTTTGTTTTTGTTTTCTTTCATTTTTAACAACAACCCTAAATTTGTTATTAGGCTTAGCTGATCGCAAATAGTTAGTAGGAGTCTCCAACAATTCTGAGTATCCCTGTGTTCGACTCGGGCCTCACAAAAGGCCTATAATACTCGACGCGTTCACTTGTGTTTTAGCACATAGTAAAATTGTGTCAAGTTTTTGGCGCCGTTGCCGGGGATACGGCGAATTGTTGGCACTTTGAGTGCTACGAGCGGCTACTCTAGGCCACAATTTTTTTTAATTTTGAAACAACTTCAAATATTTTCTTTTTATTGTTCGTTAATTTTGATACTCGTCAAAGCACTGTACTGAACTTGAACTTTCCTATTTCACGCACGTTGCATGGTGCAAACGTGTAGTACTGACTACGCGAATCCTGCACCCGAGGTTCCGCTTCAGGGACCTGAGGACGAGGAGTATTACGAGCAAGAGCACCAAGAAGAGGTAGATTCTGAATTTGAACAGGAAGAGATGGCCGAGCCACATACTATATGGGAGAAGATCAAGGCTTCTTCCTCATCAGCTTCCAAGGGGCCTATAAAGAAGCAGGCAATCAACATACTGACATATAAGATTGATCCAGCGCTGATAAATCTGGTGAAATCGAATGCTTTTCATGGGCTGAAGAATGAGGATCCTGTCGCGCACATCAGCCAGTTTGTTGAAACTGTGACATGGTCAAAATTGATAGGTTTCCACAGGATGCACTGTATCTCAAGCTTTTCTCGAGTTCATTGGCAGGAGCGGCACGAGAGTGGTTACACAATTTAGATGATGAGTTCGTGGAGTCCTGGGACCATATGGTGGAGATCTTCTTCGAGAGGTTCTTCCCTCCTGAGAAGACTAACGACATGATCCGGAAGATTCACAATTTTACCCAACATGCCGATGAGACATATTCTGAGACCTGGGAGAGATTTGAGGTCATGCTGAGGAGGTGCCCACATCACGGGCTGGATAAAGAGACGCAGGTGAAGATCTTCTATTTTGCTCTCTCTGAGCACGATAGGAGTAATCTAGATTCAGCCGGGTCAGGTTTCTTTCTAAACAATACAGACACCAGATGCTGGGAGATACTAAAGAATATGGCTAGAAAGCAGTCATGGGGTGAGAGAGAAAGAGGCCCGATAGAGCAAGTTCGAGTAGCAGGCAAGTCCAAGACGATGAAAGAGCTGAATGAGAAGATGGATCTTCTCGCAAAGAAGCTACTGGAAAAGGAGGATATTGAGTCTGGGGATGAGGCTCAAGTCAAATACATGAGACAACAGCAAGGTTATAGGAACAATGATTATTCATTGAGAAAAGACAAAAAGTTCTCATGGAAGGATCTGAACAATTTTCTGCAGGATCCGGATGCCAAGCCCTCGCCAGTTGCAGAAGACAAGAGCACGGAGCTGCTCAATCAGGTTATAAAGAAAAATCAAGAGCTAATGAATACATTTGGCCAGCAAATCAAGAAGCAAGGAGAGTACATGAACTAATTTGGGAAAACATTGCAGAGCCATGGGGCTCAAATGAGGACCATTGAGACATCCATGGCACAGATGGCAGCCGAGATCGCCAGTTTGAAGAAACCGGCACATCCGGGTTTTTCGGGGAATACCAATGTTCTCGGGGGAAACCAACAAGCAAAGGCTATTCTGCTTAGAAGCGGCAAGAAAGTGTTGAATCCAAGAGCTGAAGAAACAAGCACACCACAAGCTGAAGGAGAAGGTGAAACTAATGAAGAGCAGCCCGCACCAGTCACAAGGCAGGTTGAAGACACATTCGTGGATGATACTGAAGAACAGGTTGCAGAGGAGGAACCTCAGAAAAAGACGCCTTATGTGCCACCTCATCAAAGGGAACAAGCTGTTCCGGTCCCATATCCTAATAGCGCTAAGGAAAGGAAGGCAGATGCACAGTTCAAGAAGTTCTTGGATAGTTTTAGGAAGCTTTCAGTCAATATCCCTTTACTGGAAGCCATTGAGCAAATTCCTTCATACGGGAAGTTTCTAAAGGATGTCATTACTAAGAAGAGGAAAATTCTGGATACAGAGGTCGTCGTGCTAAAGGAGCAAGTGAGTGCCTTCATCATGGGCACTTTGCCGCCAAAGAGACAAGATCCAGGGTGTTTTAACATTTCTTGCTATATTGGGAAGGTTAAATTTGGCGAAGCGTTGTGTGATTCAGGGGAAAGCATCAACTTGATGCCCCTTTTGACATTCAAAAATCTGGGATTGAAGGAGTCACGGCCAAGAAATATGACGATTCAATTGGCGGACAACTCTGTGGTGAAGCCTTATTGAATCTGTGAAGATGTCTTAGTAAAGGTGGATAGGTTTGTCTTTCCGGCAGATTTCGTGGTCATGGAGATGCAGGATGAACATGGCAACGAGCTGTTACTTGGATGTCCTTTCCAAGCTACAGCCGACATGATCTTAGAGATGGGGAGAGGTCGCTTGACCTTGGGCATAGCCGATGATCGCTTTGAGATGGTCATGCCTACGAGTATTGCGTCATCTAAAGCAAAGGAACAATGCAATATGGTAAAACATCTGGATTGTAATATTTCACTCTGCCTTGGGAAGCCATTTCTGGACATGGCTCATGTGATGAGCAAGGTGGACAATGGAACTTTGGCTGTGGATATCATGGAGCAGACCAAAGTAGTTTCTTTGTGCAAAGCTGTGGGATTTCCTAATGATGATAATGAGGACATTCCGCTTTCTCTGGAGGATGATATGATTACTATTTCTGTTTCTGATGCATACCCAAAATTACCGTTGGAGGCTTGCTTGTTAAATATTACATATGATTGGATGCGGAGCAAATCACTCAAGGAGTGCGCTAAAATGCTTCAGATGCTTACATGCTTCTGTGCGAGGCATTATGAAGATTTAGGTGAACTCCCCCCGCCGCTTCAATCATCTCTGATCAGCCCGCCGGAGTTGGAACTAAAGCCGCTGCCCCCGCATCTCAAATATGTCTTTCTAGCTGAGGAAGACAAGTTACCGGTGATCATTTCTTCTTATTTGAGTGCGGATGAGGAAGAACAATTGTTGATAGTACTGAAGAACCACCAGGGAGCTTTTGGGTGGTCTGTTGCAGATATCAAGGGGATTTCCCCTACTCTATGTCAGCACAAGATTCGGCTCGAGGAGGGAGCCAAGCCCGTGATTCAACCTCAACAACGTCTTAATCCGAGCATGATGGAGGTTGTGAAGAAGGAGGTCATTGAACTTCTTGATGCAGGTATTATCTACGCCATATCAGACTCGACATGGGTGAGTCCCACACAGGTAGTCCCTAAGAAGGGGGGAATTACTGTCACCAAAAATTTGTTGAATGAACCTGTCACCACCCGATTGGTAACCGGGTGGCGAGTTTGTATTGATTACCGCTGTTTGAATGCCGCCACGCTAAAGGATCACTTTCCTTTACCTTTCATTGATCAAATCTTAGAGCGTCTTGCCGGTCGATCACACTTTTGTTTTCTAGACGGATACTCGGGGTAGAACCAGATCTCGATTGATCCTTTGGATCAAGAGAAATCTACGTTCACTTGTCCCTATGGGACTTTTGCTTACCGCTGAATGCCATTTGGTTTATGCAATGCACCAGTGACATTTCAACGTTGTATGCTCGCCATATTTTCTGACATGGTAGAGCGCTGTCTCGAGGTTTTTATGGATGACTTTTTGGTGTATGGTGCATCGTTTGATGAATGTCTCTATAACTTGGACAAAGTTTTACAGCATTGCGAGGACACACATTTGGTCCTCAACTGGGAGAAATGTCACATGATGGTGACTGAGGTGATAGTGCTAGGACACAAGGTGTCTAGCAAAGGTCTAGAGGTGGATCCGGTCAAAATTGAGGTCATTTCCAAGTTGCCCCCACCAAATTATGTAAAAGGGGTAAGAAGTTTTCTGGGACACGCCGGGTTCTATCGGCGATTCATAAAGGATTTTTCTAAAATTGCAAAACCTCTATCCGAGCTTTTAGAGAAAGACACTGTATTCGATTTCAATGATAAGTGTCTACATGCATTCGATGTTTTGAAAGAAAAATTGATTTCTGCACCGGTTGTTCAAACGCCGGATTGGACAAAACCTTTCAAATTAATGTGTGACGCTTCGGACTTTGCAGTAGGAGCCGTATTGGGGCAGCGGGTGGACAATAAGCCCGCCGTGATTTTCTACGCTTCAAAGACTTTGAATGACGCCCAATTGAATTATACAACTACTGAAAAAGAATTACTTTCCGTTGTGTTTGCTTTTGAAAAATTCCGGCAGTATTTAGTTGGATCTAAAGTAGTTGTATGGACTGACCATGCCGCAATAAAATACCTAATGGAGAAAAAAGACGCAAAGCCTAGACTCATTAGGTGGATTTTGCTTTTACAGGAATTTGACATCGAAATCAAGGATAAATCGGGGATTGAAAACGTTGTTGCTGATCATTTGTCTAGGTTAGAAAGGGTGGATGAAAAAGATTTACATATACCCATAATCGAGACGTTTCTAGATGAACAGATTTTGAAAATTAACTCTAAAGATCCTTGGTTTGCTGAGATTGTAAATTATTTGTCTTGCGAGATCATCCCGAAAGATTGGTCATATCAGGAGAAGAAAAGATTTTTCCATTCTTTAAGATACTATTTTTGGGATGATCCAATTCTTCTTAAGCAATGCAGGGATGGTATCTTACGCAGGTGTGTGCCTGAAGTGGAGTACGAGAGCGTTTTACGTCATTGCCATGCATCACCTACGGGAGGACACCACGCCAGCTCACGCACGGCAACTAAAGTTTTAGAAAGTGGCCTTTATTGGCCAACCCTGTTCCGAGATGCCTACGAATTTGTAAGGCAATGTGATTCCTAGCAACGAGCCGGTAACATCTCAAAGAGATAGAAAATGCCTCTGAATGTGTTTCAGGAAGTGGAGGTATTTGATTTGTGGGGCATAGATTTCATGGGACCCTTTGTGTCCTCAAACTCAAATTTATATATTTTATTAGCAGTTGACTATGTATCGAAGTGGGTGGAAGCAATATCCACGAGGACTAATGATTCCACTGTAGTGTGCAGGTTCGTTAAAGAGAACATTTTCTACAGGTTTGGGGTACCCCGGATGATAATTAGTGATGGGGGTACGCATTTTAGGAATCAGAAGTTCTCGACTTTATTGAAGAAATATGGGGTTAAGCACAACATAGGTACCCCATATCATCCACAGACCCAAGGGCAGGTGGAGGTCTCCAATCGCGAAATTAAAACGATTTTGGAGCGTACGGTGGCGTCCACGAGGAAGAACTGGAGTGCCCTACTGCCGGATGCTTTATGGGCATATAGGACGGCCTACAAAACACCTATAGGCACCACGCCTTTTAGGTTGGCGTATGGCCGGGCTTGTCACCTATCGGTAGATTTGGAGCACAAGGCCCATTGGGCGCTTAGAAGGGTAAATCTGAGTTACAATGAAGCGGGGAGGAAGAGACTGCTAGAATTGAACGAGTTGGATGAGCTACGGATGACGGCATATGAGAACCAACAGATATACAAGGAGCACAAAAAGCTGATCCACGACCGCCACATCCAGTTGCGAACGTTCAAGAAAGGAGATAGTGTTTTGTTGTTCAACTCACGACTCAAGTTGCATCCCGGGAAGCTAAAATCCTGGTGGAGTGGACCGTTCGTGGTAGAGGAGGTCAAACCACACGGCGCTATTTTAGTGCGTGATGGTGATACCACGTTCTTGGTAAATGGACAAAGGTTGAAGCTCTATTTTGGTGAGAACTACAAGAGAAAGGTGAATGAGGTCAAACTCATTTCCGTTCTGGATGCATGATGTGCCCAAAAGTTGTCTAGCCTAAGACGTTAAATAAGGGCGCTTGTTGGGAGGCAACCCAACCATTGGTACCTTAGTTTAGTTCATTTACATTCATAGTTTAATTTGATTTTAATTAGTTTTTCATGTAAAAGAGATACCGTGATCATTTTTTTAGATGTGCAGGATGAGGCAGAGTCGATACCATCGACACACTGGTCGATGGTATCGACCAAGGAATAGGTTGACGACTGCAGATTTCGCACTGCGTCGATACCATCGACGGCCTCGTCGATGGTATCGACAGACCTACATGCAGATCGACAAATAAAAGTCGATGGTATCGACATGCCAGTCGATACCATCGAGATCTCTGAAGATTTACAGACAAAATCGACTCAGTGAAGTCGATACCATCGACGGGTGTGTCGATGGTATCGACACTTTCAAGTGAAAAAGGCGGCGGCCGATCTCGCGAGGATTTACCTTAATCAGGATAGTTGATACTATTGACTCACGTCGATGGTATCGACCATCCACATCACCGATCCGCGTGAATGAATCAACAACGATCGCAGCTTCAAGACAGTCGATCCGGGTGAAGCGTCGATACCATCGACCCTTGTCGATGGTATCGACACGTCAGCGATCCAGGTTTCAAGATCCAGCCATCGAAAACCGTCGATACTCGCGATGGGGGCGGATAGCATTGACCAGTGTCGATACCATTGACTCGCGTCGATGGTATCGACGGGTCAACAGTGGCGCCGGCCAAATCTATATAAGGGGACTCATTACTTCAGTTGACGTCACACCTTCAGAGCAATCTCCTCCCTTTGCGCTGAGCACTTCCCCGAGCCTTCCGAGCCCGACGACGAGCAGCACCGAGTGACGATCTTCATCAAGCGGAGATTCAACTCTCCATTCTTCACCGAGTTCTCTTTATCTAATCCCTTTCCTCGTCGCCAACATGGTGCATACAGCTGGAGCTTCTTCCTCACGTGCAACTCCACCGGAATTCGTGCCACCACCTCCAGCGTCAGTTTCACGTCCCCGCCTTGTCCATCCTTCCTCGGAGGTACGGAATATCTACGAGGAGATCATGCGGAGGAAGATAGAGCCCACCTGGTATGTGGAACGGGAGATGATCCGCGATCTCGGATTCGAGGCCAACTTGGCCTACGTTCTGCATGGGCAGGCCCGTCACACACCCATAAGGCCTGGCGAACTGGAATTTCACCAAGATGGCCAACCATTCTTCGGTGACTGGACGACGTACAAAGAGTTGGTAGCGGAGTTCATGGCATCACTGGACGTCTGCATCGTGCCCAATGACATTGTAGCTACCGATCGCGAGTGGATCCAGGGCCGGGTCTCGTTCTGGTTATTCAACATCGACTACACCCTCACGCTCAAGCAATTTAACGCGATCTTTAACTGGAACCATTCGCAGTACGACTACCGACGGCCGGAGCACTGCACCGACTACGACGAAATCTTCACCGAGCTGGTAACGGTGCCGCAAGGGAAGTCGGTGAGCTACCACAACGCTGCGGTAGCCGATTTCGAGCACCCCTTCGTCCGGGTCTTGCACCGGATGCTGAGTTCCACAATTTTTGCTCGGGGTGATCTGGCCCTTAGCAAATTTTAGGGGTCGGATCTTTTCTTTCTATACAAACTCCTGAAGAAACAAGAATGCAATTGGGGTGCATTCTTTCTACAGCACGTTTTGGACGTGAAGAGGAGTACGAGGAAAGCACTGATTCACTTCGGCGGGCTCATCACCAAGCTGGCTTCATACTTGGGATTGAATTTCCAATCCCTCACTCCTCTATCTACTAGAAGCAAGGTCAACTTGCAACATTTGCACAGGTCCAATCTGCTACTTCTCCGGGATGGCGTGGCATTTGCACATTGCCACGCGAATCAAGCATGTCAAGAATGTTCTCTTCCCGATCCCGTTTTCAACATCGAAGGTGCACAACATTTCCGGTGGCCAATCATAGCCATCGTAGACTCCGATGAGGAAGGTGGCGACGACGGAAATGATGACGATGCTGAGGAGGAAGAGGAGGCATTTACACCTCTTCGAGCACGAGTGGTACCACGGAAGTGTCCTCGGATGCATCCGGGTGCATCTTCCTCATCTCAGCCTACTCTGCCACCCCCACAACCCTCGCAACCAAGCGAGGATTCCTATTCCATGCAAGGCATGTACACTATGCTGCAAGATATCCACCAGACTCAACAGCAGCATATGGGAATGTATGCCGGTATTCAAGACACCACAAACCGGATACTTGACAACCAAAGGGTGATGTTCGAGAATGAACGTCTTCTCCTCGACAACCAACAACAGATACATGATCGGTTGCAACAGATGGAGATGCAGCATGAGCCCTTCTATGACCACTATTGGAGCCAAAATTATTTTGGAGGCTATCCACAACCTCCACCCAGGGCCCAGTTTGATCCAAGCTTCCAGGGGGAGTTTCCTTCTTGGGACCCTACGACTCCGTACTACCCGCCTCCACCACCACAAGATTGATCCGGTATCACTGTTCCAATCTTTAAGTTTGTTTTTGACTATGAGGCCATAGTCGAATTCAAGCTTAGGGGGGTAGTTGGAACAACTTTATCTTTTAGTGTTTTTAGTTTTCAGTTTTATTATTTGTTCTTGTTATTTGTTTCTTGCAATTTTAGTTTTTGTAGGATCCACATGCTATCTAGTGTAATCGTGGATGTCATAAAGTTGTGTCATCTCATTAATAGTGCATGAGAAAATCGAGGGAAATTTAAAAAAATTTCGTGTGTTTGGGAAGCTTGTCTTGTTTGACCTTGTACAATTAACCTACAAAAATGATTGGTTTTGTCAACTTTAAAACACAATTTCACAACTGTACTCCTAATGATTCATGAAAGTGGACGGAAATGGTTGTTTGAGCCTAATCTGACCAAATGGTAATGAGACTCTAATTGGAAGTAGGAGAGAGAAACCTCTTGACTACTACACAGGTCAGTAAGGAGGGACACATAATATCTTTCTAAGGTTCAGTCATCTAGTCTTGTGATCGTTCCACCTCATTGTTTCCATAATCCACCACAAGAATTGGAAGTATTCTACAGTTTTAACCTCTTTGATTGTATTGCACATAGATAGGGCTTGCATTAATTCTTTTTCCATATGTTTTGCATAAAAAGAAAGAAAAAATTAGAATAGTGATACATGCACATTACCCTTAGGTGCATGTCATGTAGATGCATTCATAATTTTTCATGCATAAAGTATATCATGTATCTCAATTTTTCTGTAATGGTGAATTAAATTGTTCCATACCTTGTAAATAGTGCAAATTTCTGAATTAGAAAGAAAAATAAGCCTGATAAAATATTCATTATCAATCATGGATATAAAGGGTTGGGAAATTTTTTTTGAAAGAAAATCTGCATAATGAAAAAAAGAGTTATGTGGAAGCAACAAGAATAAGAAGGAGAAAGGAACATAATATCACCTGCATTTCAGAATTAGTGAGTACATGAGGTGGCTTAACTAAGTATCCATCTCATTTCGATACGGATGGTTAGTGCATGCATCATTCCACTCAATTCTAGGCATTAGGGAATTTTTCATGTGCATTTGCATCATGTAGGACATTTTTGTTTTATGCATGTTGAAACTGTGTAATACTTCCACTTTCTTCTATGAACCACCCATCTTCATCCACCCGTTGCTCGGATTGGTAGCCCACCGTGAATTTCTCCTCACTAATGTATATCAGGAGAACTGCTTCCATGTAGATGGTAGTTGGGGCGAGCAACGTAGTTTAGGCGATCACAAGGTGCACTAAGTCTGAACCGACGAGTTTTATTATGTTAACTGCCTTATGTGATAGTGTTCATCAGTTTTGAGGTCGATTTCTTTTATTGATGATTACTGTCGCCTTCAGGGTAATTACTGTTCCGTGGTTAGAGAGGACCTGTATGTGAATGTCTGGTGGGAGTCATATGGGACGTTAGTTGTGGTCTGTTGTTTTTCAGTTGACATTGGCAATTCTATTCTAAGGATTAGTTGCTCGAGGGCGAGCAACGTTCAAGCTTAGGGGAGTTTGATGCGATGATTTTGAGTCGCATTTGTAGACCTATTTCATATGTGTTTTATTCTTTAATTAGTCATTTTCATGGTTAATATCGCATAATTCATCTATTTTGGTCTTTGCTATCATTTTATGTCAAATCTCCCTTATTACATCGTTTTGAGCATTAATTGTCAAAATATTATTATTTGTGTGAATTTATTTGGTTCCATGTTTGAATTTCAGGACAAACGAGTATTTTCTTCCGTCGATACCATCGACGAAAGTCGATACCATCGACATGGGTATAGGTTGCCAGCCGAAAGGAGCAGCTAAGTGTCGATACCATCGACAGGGATGTCGATGGTATCGAGATACCATCAGGTTGCTGGCAAGGAAGAGGTCGATAGTATCGACACCAAGTCGATACTATCGAAGCATGGAGGCTACAACGACGGAAAATGACAAAACCGACGCCTACATGAAGTCGATACCATCGACCCAAGTCGATGGTATCGAGACTGCATCAGGCACTCAGACGAAAAGAAAGAAGGGCTTCCACTACTGTAGCGGGTCGATACCATCGACTCGCGTCGATGGTATCGACACCGTAGGATATGAGTTGGCTTTCTAATGATCCCAATCGGACGGCCGTGGTTAATTAGCGACCTAATGAGGGAGTTATACCTAATGACGGCCGCCCAGACGAGAGGGGGATCTCATTAGCCATTGCACGCGTACCGAGGAGCGGTAGAGAGGAGAACGGAGGCTAGAAGTTCATATCAGTTGATTCAGAGGCCGCAGAAGATGGATTTCACCACCGAAAGGCGTGAGAGCACATGTTCTACGCAAAGGATCAACCGTTTCTTCTCCGTTCAGGGGTTTTCCCTTTCATTCCACGTGTTTCACATGTTTTCCCCTATTTCTACCATGTACTTGTGTGAGATGAACATGCGAGGCTAATCCCCTTCGTCTTTAGGACCGGGAGTAGCCCGGGAATTCATTGTATGATAGTTTTATAATAGTAAATCACATTTTATCTCTTAAATCCGTGGTATAGTTTCGTTTTCTTAATATATTGTTATGCTTGATCACCATAATAATAACCTAATGCCCTTAATCACTTTGAAAGAAGGATTAACGACTGAAAAGAGACGAAATCTACATTAATCGATAAATCCCTTGACCAAGGTGGTGTAAAATTAATGGTGGATACTGAGAGATCGTTCATAATGCACCTAGTTTAGGGTATAGGTTACTACGACGGTGGAACCGACCTAAACCTAGGTAGTGAATTGCACCATGACAGTGGGTAATTCTATTTTCAGGCCACTACCCGGATAGAGAGATAAGATTGAGGTATTATATAAAATTGAATACAATGAAAACCCGCGGTGAAACCGCAATCCTAAAGATACCCTTTTGAATTGATTAAATTAACATTTAATCGATCGTTTGTTTTATTTTGTTTTTGTTTTCTTTCATTTTTAACAACAACCCTAAATTTGTTATTAGGCTTAGCTGATCGCAAATAGTTAGTAGGAGTCTCCAACAATTCTGAGTATCCCTGTGTTCGACTCGGGCCTCACAAAAGGCCTATACTACTCGACGTGTTCACTTGCGTTTTAGCGCATAGTAAAATTGCGTCAGGTGAGAACTATTTTGATACTTTTGGGATTTTGTGGGTGGCCAAGCCTCTTTTGCACATTTGTTTTTTTTATTTTTCATCTTTTTGACTCAATCTAAGATGAGAGGGCACATACATCATCAAGAAAAAACAATCGTACTTGATTATAGCTCAAAACTCATCATTATTCGCTTGAATCCTGTGTGAAAAGTGGTAATTATGATTCAAGGATCTATAGAGTAGAGGAAAGTTTGTGAATAGCACAACTTGGATTTTTGATCAAACTCTAACTCTTTCCAACGGTCATATATCCTGGATTAAGTGAATAATGTTTAAGCTATGAAAAAGGCGCATAACCTTAGATTGATTACCAAACTTAAGGAAAGAGTCAGAGAGCTAGTTAAACAAAAGATTAAGAAATTTAAGATGAAAATAGTTCATTTAGGCATAAAGATAAGCATTTAAATATGATATTAGAATAGCCTTAATTGCCAAGATTACAAATTACGCAACAAAGTTCTACAAAATAGTTAAGCTATGCTAAAGGATACAAAAATTTCAAAATTTATGCCTAAATGCATGAAGTGAACATGCATGCATGAAAAATGTAGAGATAGAAGGTGATATAGTAAATACAAGGAGTAAACATGCATGCGTGAAAAATGCAGAGATAGAAGGGTGAATAGACCTGCCACCCCAAGCTTAAAACTTTGTTTGTATTCAAGCAAGACCTAAACTTGGGAGTAGTAGGGAAGGAATGCATGGATGTAAGGGGAGGACTCTTATTAAAGTCCTAAAATGATGCATGTCTGCAAGGATATATTTAAGAAGTTTGAGGAAAGAAACTATCTAAACAAAAAAGGAATTTATTTTAACAAAAAGATATAAGAAAGGAGTAGGAGAAAGGGGGTGGCTGCCTATAATGACCCCGCCTCCCAGTAACCCCCAATTAAGGGAGACCAAGAGGTCAGAGCCATTATCCCAATTTCTGGATCAAAGGTTCGACAAATAATCTATAATAATTATCAAATTCTACCAACTAAATTAAAAGGTTGTAAAAAAAAATTAACTTTGCATACCTTTTTCAAAAACTTGGTTAACTATTTCTATCCACATATGGAGTGTATTCTAACTAATCCTCTTTCGTACTTTAATTCTCCTATAATTCCACATATGCCACTTTACTATTTGTCCTTTTCATTTGTACCTAAAACGCTGACAAACAAAATGTCGGTCAACGTAAAGCTGGTATGTGGGGGAAACAATAATCATGCAATTATGATAACAATGTAATCATCCAATAATCATTTAGCAGCCAATATTACGTCTTAAGAAATACTACTCATTCCATACCTATCCCCTTATCTCTATTTTGTCCCTGTAGTGGACTCGGATACTACCTCTCTCATATGGTAGATCCTTACCCCCATGGTCCTACCTCACATGTAGCCAATACTTAGGGTTATGGAGTCGCATGGCCCTACCCAAAGGTAGCCCAATCCCTGACTCAAGGTGACTTGATGGACCTAACCCATTGGTAGCCATGTACTAAGTCATCCAATGACCTGATGGACCTACCCCATAGGTAGCCATGTACTAGGTCAAACCATTAAGCCACAGAGGGGACTAGAATCTGAGCTAGTAGGCACATATCTTACGTGATAGTCATATCCACATTATAGTTTGCAATTAAATTCATCCAACAGTTTAATTCAAGTCATCGAGGAAAACTTCGGAAAACCTCAAAGAACTAATTCGAGATATTCATAAGCATAACCACATACCTGATCTGATGATTTGAGATAGAAATAATCCATGCAAGTAAGAAATCCCAGCGAGCAAGCACACATAATAAGATCCTGAAATAATCATACAATTTCCTATTATTAATCATGCCATCAAGATCTACTAAACCTAGCTCGCTTCCTAGGTTTCTAGTCCACTTTTAGGGTTTCCATTGTAATTAGGGTTTCCCTTCATCTTTTACTATTTTAAACTCTAATTGTATATGATTGCTCATAAACCCTAATTATCTCATTTATTCTTCATGAAAGATACTAATGTTATCTTTTAACAACATACAACCCTGATTTTAGAAAAAGCATAATTAACCATCAATTAAGTCCATTAAGCCTATTTTGCATTAAAGCTACCATTTTTATCCTTTTAATCCACGATAAGATCACTATGCTCATTTATCATCAATTCATAGTTTATTGTGGTCCAATTCACCTATGAACTCCATTTATTACTAATTCCTCATTTTATCCATTAGAAAACCCTAATTACCATATTAAGGGTATCTATTCAGAATTAGGAACCTTTATACCCAAAATAGCTTAGAATCATCATATCTTAGCTTTATTCACAATTTGCATAATTAAAACCATTATGAGTCACATTTACTAATATTAGGGTTTCAAGACCCATCAAAGCATTATGAGTTCTTGTGGCTGATCTGTGCTGCTATGCCCTTGGGAGTTCTTTTTCTGATCTGCTGAAAGTGGTTTGATCGGTTGATATGTTTTGGATTTCTTGGTCTTCTTGACAAAGGACAAGTGCTTCTTCATATGGTTTTCCTGAAGATCCTTTTTTTCTGGAGGAGTTGGAGTGATGCAGGTTTTGATGTTAGTTCTGATCTGTATTGCTATGCCCCTCTGGAGTTCCTTTGATGCTTGCTGAAGTTTGGTTTGATCGGCTGATCTGTTATGGATTTGGTCTTCTTGACAAAGGACAAGTGTCTCTTTTTTTGGTTTCCCTAAAGATTTTTCTGGAGGAGTTGGAGTGTTTTGCTCAGTTTTTTCCCTCCTCCCTCCTCTCTTTCTTAGTGTACTCTGTACAGTTATATGTCCTCTTTTGTTCCTTTTCTTTCTCCATTTTCAGTTGAAAATGGAATGCATTGTACAGAAACCAAAAAGAAAAATACAAAAAAAAAGCAACACGAGTTTTCGACCGACCAAAAAGACCCATCAAAGCATATTTATACACATGAAACTCTAAATTAAACTAATTACATGCAAAGTTCATCCTTTTTGTTCTTAATGTACCTTTTTATAATTAACAGGTTAATATCAACTTTAAACATCCATTTAACCCTTCCCAAATCATTAATCACCAAAGATTTGGATTTTGCATTAATTAAACCATTAAAGATAGCATATTTACATACTTTTTGAATTGCAATTAGAATGAGGCTTCAAAACTATTTTTAGTAGATTCCTCACATTTTTCTGAGCAATATTCATATATAACTTGCCTAATTATGAATTACCATTTTATTTCTAGAATTATTTAAAATTATCATTATCTGGACCAATCATGTGCTGCCACGTCAGTAGAAAAAAGATTACCTTGTATCAAACTGATCCAGCTCTTGATTAGGTGTGAAAGGACTCCCGTGCCCTTGGTTGTTGAATAGGCAAGCTTGGGCATATGAGTCTTTTGGCTCTATCTTCTCCTTCCTTCACGCGACGCCTGCAACAGCTTGAAGCCTTGTGCCCGTCGTCGGCTCCATAGACAAGCCACTGACTCCACCTCCTGCACAAGCTTCGCCACCCCTTCCTCATGGTGTCACAGAGGCGATCTCGGCATGCCGAGCCTCCCCAAGGCTGAGGGTGTCGTTCCCCCAGCTTCTCCTGGCCGCCCACACACTTGGCGTCTGCAACCTGCTCTGCGATGCACTGTCGCATTTTTAGCGCCTAGGACGGTCGCCGCCGTCTCCAAGGCTGGGTGCCCACCTCGCTTGCCTTTCTGAAAAGTCATATGGTGGTAGGGTGTCCCCGATAATGGCCTAAGGTCCTCTTCATCTCTGCAAGATGCCCCGACCTATCCTGCTATGGTGACAGTTGTACAAGCTTCGTGACACGGTTCCAAAGATCAACATGGTTCTTGGTCCGTCCTCGATGCCCCCTCGCCCTTCTCCCATTGCTCCTCATATCCCTTTGTCATGGCCGCCAGTGCCTCTACACCAAGAGGTAATGATGGTTGGCTGACCAGGATTCCAACAGCTTCATGGAAGAACACTGCCTAGACTAGGAGTAGATGATAGGGGAAAGAGAAATGAGGTTCCCTCTACGTGAAGGGATGGGGTCTATCCCTATATATAGTCCGTAGCACTTAGGGTTCGTGAGTCCATGTGGTGCTAGTTTCCTTAGTTGTTTATACATAACTTGGCAGTGCCATCGTTAAACAAGGAAAGGATATTAGAGGTTTCCATCCCACTTTCCTTATTGGATAAATTGTCAACTTCTCGATTAAAGCACTTGGTTAACAACCCATCTAGATTGTTCTCTTATTTAATTATCTTGGGTTTCCATACATAATTACATATATAGAAAGATTCCTCCTCGTATCTTACTTCTTAATCCAAAAGTGGCAAGGAGTATTATAACTATCCACAAAAATCAATTTCCAAGATTATATAATCTTAACACCAACGAGGAAAGAAAATAAATACTCCTTTATATAAACCCTTTGCTTTTATCCCAAAAGGCCACGAGAGGCACCACCACATGCTTTCCACATAATTCTTATCTTTTCCTTATTAATTCATATTTCCTTCTTAATAGACTTCTTTTTTAAGTATTTCTCATAATTATTTTGCTTAATATCCAATATCTTGTATTCTTTTATATTATTTGGACTTTTCTTCCTTTCTTCTCTTTTATATCCATTAATGGATTATTCTAATAATAGGAATCACGAAATTCCTATCAAAAGGGATATTTGCAAAGTAATCCATTGTTTGAAGCAAAACATACAACCTTTTTAATTAAGTCAAATTCATAAAATCTTTACATTTCAATTATGAAAACATACGCAAAATTGGGGTTGTAACATCCTTCCCCTCTTATAATAATTTTGTCCTCAAAATTCCATCAAGCAAACAAACAATTCAGGATAAGACTTTTCCATATCCATCATTGGCCCTTATGTGGCTTTACCCTATCCATGGTGCTTCCAAAGAACCTTTATCATCACATATTCTTTTCTCTAAGTTCCTTCACCTTGGCATCTATAATCTGCACAGGTGACTCAAGACATTTCTACCTCCCTTGGGGCTCACTAGGTTCATTGCTCAGCACATGACTCGGGTACCTCACATAGTGCTCTAAATTGGACATATGGAACTCATCATACATGACTTTATCCTAGACGGTAAGGTCAAACATAACCTTCTCCACCAATCCATATCAAATGGACCCATGTATCGGGGACTCAACTCTTGTAGCTATAACTTAGAGGGGTTGGATTTTCATGTCACATATTCCCCCACAGTGAACTGCATGTTAGTCTACTTTACATCAACTTACAACTCATGTTGTCTTTGGGCTCCTTTCAGCCATTGCACGATCAAAGCGACTTCATCTGCACACACTATGGTCCTTTCTTGACCTTCGTGAGGTCCCTTCACCAACATCATCTTAATGAAGTGGTGACCGACACAACCTCCTTTGTAGAGCTTCTTTACATCCTGATACTGGCTATGGTGGTTATCATCACATCTTACAAAGGACAAAACTGTCTCTATGTATCACCCTCAATGAGCACACATGCTTTCATCAGACCCTCTAGTCTGGATCGTACTAACCATTAGTTAGGGGTGATAACTTGTACTAACATCGAGTTCTTCAGGTATCTACTCCCACCTTTTTGAAGTGTACCTTTAGGTTATACGCAAGAACCTTTGAACTCACATCATGGTGTAGTTGAACAATCTCCCTCATATGTAGTTCAACCGGATCTGTCCCTTGACATTACTCTTTCTTTCTCTTATTATCTAGGTAAGGCAATCTACCATAACCCAAATTGCATCTTGACCTTTTCTGGTCCATGGGAGACTTACTACACATCCATAGTGATGAACTCCCATTCCCTCTCAGGGATTCTTATCTTCTATATCCTTACACTGGGTTACTGGTGCTCGTCCTTCACCTCCTGACTCGCATGGAAACATACCACATGCAACTTCATCTTAAGCATCCAAAGTACCACCGCCACTTACTATCTTCGTAGTACCATGGTGTATGGTAATCTTAAATCATGATCTCCTGTATTGTCATGATTCCTTAAGATCGATTCCTCGGAAACCCTAAACCATTCTAATCGGGGTTTCATCACCTTCCTTTTCAGAGAAGTGCATCCGAGGTTCTACAACCATCCTTTCCTTGCATCAAGGACTAGGCTGGCTAACCAAACAACCATTACCTTGATCAATCGATATTGTTACATCTAAGTGTTAGCCAAACTTATCTCTTTTCCAGCTGAGGGTTAACCTAACAACCTCTCCTAGCCTCCATCTAAACTAGGCAGCTGTATCTCATCCAGAGCATTCATTACCACTTCACATCCTTTAGGTAATAGGTAATATTGAAGACATACACTTTCATGTATTCCACTTATCATCTCATCTCAAACTCTAATTCTATCTTTATCAAGAAAACTCTGAGCTCCTTCTCTTGGTTTTCGAACTCAACCTCATAGCTTATGATAAAAACATCCTCATAAGATGACTACCTTATAACTCTTAGTGTTTGTAAACCATCCATGTATCATTCACTCCATAAGGGCATATTACCTCTGTCCTCATACCTCATTGCAACGTTACAACTCACATCATCTTTTATCCTTGGTGTATGGCATGTGTATTGTCCTATCTCTCACTCCCATAACAAGAGGAAATAAGCATTTGGCTACAGTCCAAATACAAAATTCCTACTGTTCCAAGAGTAGAGATGGTACATCCCACCTTGCCAGTACACCTTTAAATCTATGTTGAAACGTGCCACATATGTCTCTACATCACAATCATCTTGATATCAAAGTTACTTCTAGGGAAAAACTGGTCTCAAACTTACTTGGGTCCACACACATTCCTTGGTCATCTCCTCTAGGTCTATAGGGTGCCGGCACTTTAGGGGTCATCCTTTTTCCCTTATGCATCTAGAGAGTGCCCTACTCATCCGCCCTTTGGGTTCCATGAGTTCATGAAGGTGATCAATCTCCTAACCCATGGCCCTCAGACAATGATATCTGTTACCTCCCGACCCTATGGTCACGTGCAACTAGAGAATTATGCAACTCCTACTTCCATCGGTCTTATCCCTACCTGACCCTAGGATAGACTTAGGATTCTATTAAAGTACATGTCCAACTTAGAACCTTACCAAACCTTCGTCATCTCTCTCTCTCTGCATTCATGAGCTGACTTCCATCCTTTCATAGGGTCATGGCAACCTGCCTACCTTGGTCAGGCCCCATACCGGTTACCTCCATGGTAACACATCCACATGCACTTAGAGATGGTTATCTATGGGTCTACAGGTTCATTCTCATACCATGTACTTTTCACTTAGCTTCTCAAGATCCTATGAGACCTCTTTAGGTTTCCTTTAAACCCACAAAACTGGTATACACCCTACCAAAGGGTCCCTCTCCCAGGATGGGAGGAAACTACAACTCTTGACAATAAGGTTACAAACATCCTTATGTTTAGGGTTTACATCCACATGAGCATGCTTAACCCTAGCAAGCTCCTAAGGCATAAGAAGACCACCTATTAAACCATGCTAGGCCATACTTGTTCTCATCCTCAACATTGGATCAAGATCATACCTTCCCATGTCACCAACTTAGCTGTGAGGGCTTCCTCAAACATACCTTAAACTTAAGAGGTTTCCCTTTCCTCTAACCATGAAGGGTACCATGCTCGAATAACTCAAATCTCATCATGAGTATCAGGTACACCACTTCCCCTCTTAGGTCTAGGAACCCTAGGTTCACTCCTCTGATGTCCAACTGTCTGCTCAACCTCTTAACCATGAACCAAACATGTACAAGACATGACTTGCACTTCATGTCATCCTTCTACTCGAGCGACACTTCAGAGTGGAGTCCTCCTCAAGGACAACCAACAAGGTATAAGGCCTCACAACCTATTACTAAACCTCTCCAGGTCTAAGGAACTCTTCTTCTCATCTATACCATAGGTTCAGAGGTACCAACATACTCATCCTTTCTCTAGGGTTTGGTTCCTCTCATGGCAACCAAGACATCACCAGCCTCCAGGGATCAAGCATGAGGCAACCACAAACATTCACTTAGGTCACATCATCCTCAACTCCCCACCTCATATCTCAGAGTCTAGGCTTCCCATCTTCTTTCTTGGGTCTTGCTCCCTCTCTCTAGAGATAACTCCACAAACAACCTCACTATCAGAGGTCCTCTCTCCATGAAGATGGATCAAGCTCACCAGCATGCCCCCAAATGGTGAAGCCTATGCTCAAGCTTATGTTTGTTCAAGGCTATCCATAACTCATTGTGCTTATCTCATCTGCTTTCCAACATACCCCCTTGACCAGGGTTTTAGCATGACTGACGTACTATGGGTGCCTACTATGCTATGCTCATATAAGCTCATGGGGTTTTCATAGGTTCTTCTCTAACCTCATCAATGAAGGAGCTATCCTTCACTCTACTATGCACGACTCTTCCCAGGGTTGGGTCGCCAAAGGTACTCAGTCATCCAACCTCTCATGGCTTGTATGGCATCCAAGGCATGTCTATCCAAACACCTGGTCTCTTAAGACATCTAACTCATCATGTCATCTCTCTCTAACCTTCACTTAGGGTTAGGGTTAACATCATCCTCATAGGATGTTCCAGGTCTCTACATACAATAGAGGTCTCTACTTCCAAGACTAACTCTCTTTACTTATCCTCCTGACAAGAAGGTCTAGCCTCAGGTCTCTCCTGAGGGTATGATAACTTATGTCATATGACCTAAGCATGTATCTATTCTTTTACGCTTAATCTATTAATATTATGTCCATGACATCTTATTTACATGCTTTTTATTAATTTGGTGGAGGATTTCTTAAACCTTATCAACTTTACCCATACCTCAAGAGGGTGAGGAAAAGAAAGAAAACCCTAATCCTTAACAACATTTGAGTTGAGAAGAGACAAACAAAATGAGAGAGTCCTAAAGGTATCTTATTTCGAGTCAGATCCTAAGACATTGTCCAGGCAGTCACATTAATCCGGGAGTCCTCGTATTCTGACTAGCGGTGCGGAGGAAAAATCTTGCCATCCCCCGGGCGTGATCCTTTTCTAGACACCTCTGTCTTTCGGAAAACCCTCTAATAACTCCCTTGGGTTCTACGTAGTTTGTAAAATTTGATAATTATTAAAGATTAAATGAGGAACCTACGCTCTGATACCAAATGTAACAACCCGCCTCCTAGTAACCCCCAATTAAGGGAGACCAAGAGGTCAAAGCCATTATCCCAATTTCCGGATCAAAGGTTTGACAAATAATCTATAATAATTATCAAATTCTACCAACTAAACTGAAAGGCTATAATTTTTTTTTACTTTGCATACCTTTTTCAAAAACTTGGTTAACTATTTCTATCCACATCTGGAGTGTATTCTAACTAATCCTCCTTCGTACTTTAATTCTCCTTTAATTCCATATATGCCACTTTACTGTTTGTCCTTTTCATTTGTACCTAAAACGCCGAAAAACAAAACGTCAGTCATCGTAAAGCTGGTATGTGGGGGAAACAATAATCATGCAATTATGATAACAATGTAATCAACCAATTATCATTAAACAGCCAAGATTACGTATTAAGCAATACTACTCAATTTATACCTATCCCCTTATCTCTGTGATGTCCCTACAGTGGACTCAGATACTACCTCTCTCATATGGTAGATCCTTACCCCCATGGTCCTACCTCACAAGTAGACAATACTTAGGGTTATGGAGTCGCATGGCCCTACCCAAAGGAAGCCCAATCCCTGACTCAAGGTGACTTGATGGACCTTACCCCATTGGTAGCCATGTACTAAGTCATCCAATGACCTGATGGACCTACCCCATAGGTAGCCATGTACTAGGTCAAACCATTAAGCCACAGAGGGGACTAGAATCTGAGCTAGTAGGCACATATCTTACATGATAGTCATATCCACATTATAGTTTGCATGAATTAAATTCATCCAACAGTTTAATTCAAGTCATCGAGGAAAACTTCAGAAAACCTCAAAAAACTAATTTGAGATATTCATAAGTGTAACCACATACCTGATCTGATGATTTGAGATAGAAATAATCCATGCAAGTAAGAAATCCAAGCGAGCAAGCACGCATAACAAGATCCTGAAATAATCATACAATTTCCTATTATTAATCATGCCATCAAGATCTACTAAACCTAGCTCACTTCCTAGGTTTCTAGTCCACTTTTAGGGTTTCCATTGTAATTAGGGTTTCCCTTCATCTTTTACTATTTTAAACCCTAATTGTATATGATTGCTCATAAACCCTAATTATCTCATCTATTCTTCATGAAAGATACTAATGTTATCTTTTAACAACATACAACCCTGATTTCAGAAAAAGCATAATTAACCATCAATTAAGTCCATTAAGCCTCTTTTGCATTAAAGCTACCATTTTTATCCTTTTAATCCATGACAAGATCACTATGCTCATTTATCATCAATTCATAGTTTATTGTGGTCCAATTCACCTATGAACTCCATTTATTACTAATTCCTCATTTTATCCATTAGAAAACCCTAATTACCATATTAAGGGTGTTTATTCACAATTAGGAACCTTTATATCCAAAATAACTTAGAATCATCATATCTTAGCTTTATTCATGATTTTGCATAATTAAAACCATTATGAGTCACATTTACTAATATTAGGGTTTCAAGACCCATCAAAGCATATTTATACACATGAAACTCTAAATTAAACCAATTACATGCAAAGTTCATCCTTTTTGTTCTTAATGTACCTTTTTATAATAACATGTTAATATCAACTTTAAACATCCATTTAACCCTTCCCAAATCATTAATCACCAAAGATTTGGATTTTGCATTAATTAAACCATTAAATATAACATCTTTACTTAATTTTTGAATTGAAATTAGAATGAGGCTTCAAAATTATTTTAGTGGATTCCTCACATTTTTCTGAGCAAGATTCATATATAACTTGCCTAATTCTGAATTACCATTTTATTTCTAGAATTATTTGAAGTTATCATTATCTGGACCAATCATGTACGGCCACATCAGTAGAAAAATGATTACCTTGTATCAAACTGATCCGGCTCTTGATTAGGTGTGAAAGGACTCCTGTGCCCTTGGTTGTTGAACAGGCAAGCTTGGGCAGATGAGTCTTTTGGCTCTATCTTCTCCTTCCTTCACGCGATGCCTACAACGGCTTGAAGCCGTGCGCCTACCATCAGCTCCGCAGATAGGCCACCGACTCCACCTCCTACACAATCTCTGCCGCCCCTTCCTCGTGGTATCACAGAGGCGATCTTGGCATGCTGAGCCTCCCCAAGGCTAAGGGCACCGTTCCCCCAACCTCTCCTGGCCGCCCGCACACTTGGCGTCTGCAACCTACTCTGCGACGCACCGTCTCGTTTTCAGTGCCCAGGACAGATGTCGCCATCTCCAAGGCTGGGCACCTACCTCGCTTGCCTTGTCGGAAAGTCAGATGGTGGTAGGGTGTCCCCGATAATGGCCTAAGGTCCTCTTCATCTCTGCAAGACGCCCCGACCTATCCTGCTACGGTGACGACTATACAAGCTTCGTGACGCGGTTGCAAAGATCAACCTAGTTCTTAGTCCGTCCTCGACGCCCCCTCGCCCTTCTCCCATTGCTCCTTGTCTCCCTTTATCATGGCCGCCAGTGCCTCGACACCAAGAGGTAACAGTGGTTGGCTGGCCAGGATTCCAACAGCTTCATGGAAGATCACTGCCTAGACTAGGAGTAGATGACAGGGGAAAGAGAGATGAGGTTACCTCTACGTGAAGGGATGTGGTCTATCCCTATATATAGTCTATAGCATTTAGGGTTCGTGAGTCTGTGTGGTGCTAGTTTCCTTAGTTGTTTATACATAACATGCCATCGTTAAACAAGGAAAGGATATTAGAGGTTTCCATCCCACTTTCCTTATTGGATAAATTGTCAACTTCTCAATTAAAGCACTTGGTTAACAACCCATCTAGATTGTTCTCTTATTTAATTATCTTGGGTTTCCATACATAATTACATATATAGAAAGATTCCTCCTCGTATCTTACTTCTTAATCCAAAAGTGGCAAGGAGTATTACAACTATCCGCAAAAATCAATTTCCAAGATTATATAATCTTAACACCAACGAGGAAAGAAAAGAAATACTCCTTTATATAAACCCTTTGCTTTTATCCCAAAAGGCCATGAGAGGCACCACCACATGCTTTCCACATAATTCTTATCTTTTCCTTATTAATTCATATTTCCTTCTTAATAGACTTCTTTTTTAAGTATTTCTCATAATTATTTTGCTTAATATCCAATATCTTGTATTCTTTTCTATTATTTGGACTTTTCTTCCTTTCTTCTCTTTTATACCCATTAATGGATTAATCTAATTACAGGAATCACGAAATTCCTATCAAAAGGGATATTTGCAAAGTAATCCATTGTTTGAAGCAAAACATACAACCTTTTTAATTAAGTCCAATTCATAAAATCTTTACATTTCAATTATGAATACATACACAAAATTGGGGTAGTAACACTGCCCCACGATACTGACATTGGGATCCTAAATCTTGAGATTTGGGACCAGTGTCACCTGTGTCTTGCCGATTGGATCCTCCATGCATGAAAACAAGAGACGGAGGAGAACTGGGCCCTTATGAGTCTGAAGTAGAGGAATAGAATCTAATGACTTAGTGAATTCATCCTCATACTGGAATTGAGTTGAAGTGCACTAAAATGAATTCTTTGGTAAATCATCCTCAAGGTACCTTTCAAGGTATGAATTTGAATAGGAAAGACCTAGGATGTCGACACAGGATGAGATGGAGTGGAGAGGTTGACATTTTTCTAGATGACTCCTCTCTTCTCAGTCCACCTCTAAACTTGAGGTTGGATGCTCAAATAAATATTCATGTATAGTCTGAGTCGTCCAATGATCTTCTGAATAATAAGTACCCCCGGGTGAATCTATTTGTGGTTCTACCACCCCAAGCTTGTCACATTCTATGGGTTCTGGGGTATGTTCATGCTCAACGGCCATGTTGTGGTGGATTGTTCATCCTGCTCCTTAGATGCTAACCACTCCTTAAAAAGGGATGGTGGCGGATATCATCTCATGATGCTCCACTTCATTTTCATCAGTATACTCACTCCCCCAAACTGAATAGTCATTGTCATCCTCCTCAAACAAGTTATTCTAAACCATAGTAGGTGTGCTGGTGGAAGCTAAGTGATAAGTCTTAATGTGAGAGGTATCACCTTGGTAAGAATAAAGGTTGGTTTAGGCTGCCCAAACTCTCCCTCACATTATGAGGTCATTTGGCCACCCTGAGGAGAACAGAAGTAATCATCATCATCATAAAACCATTCATGTTGGTGGCTTGTAGCTCCCATTGGTTGATCAACCAAATCATCTGGATGAAGTGTAGAGTTCCCCCAGGTTGGTGGTCCTTCACATAAAATTCCTGGTGAATCCAGTTGATGGTCTGAATAGGATAGTAGGGTGAACTCCACTTCAGGTCTAATGGAATGGTTTTAATGAATGTAATCTTCATGATCTTGTGATGGCATTTGTAACTACATGGTAACCAAATTGATGACCTCTTGGAGTCTGTTGCCTTATTCAACATCCTTATCACGAAGTTGTTGTACTTGAGCAACACTACTTTCAAGATCCGTCAATTATGCCATACACTTATGTTGGGAATTCGCTGTATCAAACTGATGCTTTTGGATGAATCCTTGTTCAACAGTTTGAAGTATACTTCTACCGTAGTCTGCGACCTCAGTGGCTACTTGGAGATGATGATACTTCTTTTCTGGTAGTTGTTGAAGCGAGTTGACATGTTCTTGGAGATGAGGAGCTGAGGAGGAGATTGACACATTGACACTTTCTCCAGCTAGCTCTACTACTCCAATCAGTTCTTGATCCCATAATAATGTGGAATTCGAGGGCTGATCAGCCATCTCCTTTGCTGAGACGTCTACGTACGACGATGGTGGAGGTGAGTATATATTGATTAGCTATAGCGCATGTATTTGAATTATTTTCTAGCAGTAGTAACTGTATAAAAACTCAGGAGGAAAAGTGGACAAGATAACTTGTCTTGCGAAAGCAAGATCCATGGTTGAAAAAGATGTATAAGAAAAAGGAAAGCTATTCAGTATGTATGAACAAATATGTGTAAAACAAAAACAAAACTATGCATATATATACATGCTTAAGGATGACAGAACAAAATATTTGGGCGTGTAAAGGTGGAAAACCACATCCCGACAATGACACCAAAAGTTGATAGCCCTAAATCACGCATTTTGAAGAGATGCAAACTAAAAAAGGAACAAACTTTTAATTTATAACCCAAAACCTTAAAGGACTCCTGCAACTTTATTATGGGGTCAAAGTAGATATATGAGGTCGAACACAGGGATGTGGGTACATTTAGGGCGCTTAAGATCTTGCCCTTAAGTTAGTTAAGCCAATGCGATAGTTGATAAAAGTATGAAACTAGAACTAGTGTAGAAGATTGTCACAAAATAAAATAAAACAAAGTAAAGAAAACAAAGCAGAGTCTGTCAGATTCTACTAATCATAGAGAAGGATTTCCTGACTATGTAACCTCAAGTTTGGAAGTCTATGCACCCGTACTCGGGCAAAGACAACCCTCAAACACCTCAGCAAGCATCCTACATCCAAACATAGTATGTACTGTGGTATCTATTCCTGTGGGGGTCATCCCACTTGCTTTCGCACAGCGTGACTATAACCCATCACTGATATGAAACCTCTCTCAAAGATGACAAATCAACAACCAAGAATATTCTAGATACCCTCTCAGGTCTACAATATTCTAAGATGCTAGAAACATGTGTGATCTGGACATCACCTGATGGTGGGACCAACATTTTTGAGCTGAGCCCGGCCGTGCCTAGGTTCACAATTTTGTACAGATCACCTTGAACCATCCTCTTTTCAGATTTTGATCCAAACTACCTTCCCTTATCTAGTTCTACAACGAATCTCTCGATATGGGCAGAAATAGAAGTTTAAGCAAGAAAGAGATCAATCAAACTAGCAATCATAACCAGAAAGAGAAGATAGAACATAAAACATACTAGATCGTGAATAAAACTACTTACTTAAGGTAAAAGTACATAAAAATGCCCAAAATGGGCTACATAGCCAAGAAGGAGATCAACTAGACATGGACAAGCATAGTTGGCATTGAACAAAGATGGAAAAACATAGTTTGTACAGAAACAAAGGAGAACAATAGAAGAAAGGAGAAGAAGAGATTTAGGCCATAGAGGAGAGGTGGATCTTGCTCCTTAGCCTCCGTATGGGTCGGATTTTGTCGTTGGGTCGTCGTCCTTGATCTTCTAAACTCATTGGCCTCCTTTCTCTCTGATTCCATCCCAAACAGCAGCTTGATGGGTGTATGGAGGTGGAAGGTCACTGGAAAGTGGCTGAATGATGGTGGAAATGGTTGGACAGACGTAGATGATGATGATGGATGGAGGCAAGCTGAAGAGACAGACATAGGATGAGCACTTTATCCCTTTCAGACCTTGGAACTCTCCCACGGGGCTCTAGCAAGCAAAATGTGTCAGAACCCCCTTCCAGGTATCAAGGGGTGAGTATTTATAGGTGAAGGAAGAGTGTATGTAATAAGTAGTCACGACACCTGTCTCGATTACTACACTTGTCTCAGCCCAATCGTGTCAGGCTCACCACGGCCATGCCGAGAGTAGCGGTCGAGATATGTCACGATCGAGACGGATGTCGCAGGCGTAGTTTGTAGCGGTCGAGAGAGATGTCACAGTCGAGACAGTTGTCATGGTTGAGGCAGATGTCACGGTAGAGACACCTACCAACCCTTGTCCTCCTTCTGACCATGCCAGGCTCGGCACAACCGTGTTGGGTATCTCGATCATGATAGATAAGGTTCGATAGCGGCTGCTTTGTGTTACGGTCAAAACAAATGGCATGATCTGACAAGTGTAGCAGTTGCGATCGTCTTCCTACGATTGTGCTTGTAGCAGTCATAAAGCCCTGTAGCAGTTGTGATGATTGTAGCGGTCGCTACACCTTGACCTTGGCCCTACCATGCCATGTTGGGCCCGACTGTGCCAAGTGTTACGACTGAGATGGTGTAGTGGTCACGACCCTTTGCTCTGTAGGAACAAACCCACCCACCTGGGGGGGCTATTATAGGTGGTCAATGGGCACACGTCAATGAACCTTTTGATTGACTAGGATGGATGCCTTATGATAAATGACTAGACATCAAAAATATGGTCCTAGATATCAAAAGTTTCTTGGGTCCGCTAGTCAACAGGACCACTACCTCCAAAGTTGGGGCACATAATGCAACGCTTGTGTGGTAGGATCTAGAGAATCAATGTCTTCTTAAGTTTTGTGCTTGTAAGTCTCAAAATTGGCTAGTTGAGCAACTCTATCTTTAAAATGATATAAATTACTAAAACATAAGAATCTAGGGTTATTTTGGGCATACTAGCTGTAATGACACAAAACCATACATAAATACTTTGCATAAAAGCCTAAATTTGGGTGTTATCAAGTGTCTCGTGTATAAGGTTGATGGGTGTTAAATACCTATAAAAAGAATGATATAAACCATATGATAATATCATATAAAGTAATTCATACTTCAAGTTGGATTATAAACTTGTGATTAAAATATATATTACATGTTGTATATTGTGGATGTCATGTGATGCTTCTCTGATAATGACATCCATATACTTTATTACATAGTATCCATACTCCCCGGTCTTTATATTGTATAGGGAACTAAAAATTTCAAGTTGTGTGAGACATTAATAAATACAAAATAAGTAGAGTTGACATTAGAGTTAGACTCATCAAACTACCTTAACACTCCTCCAGAATGTTAATTTTTTTGTCTATCTACAACTCCTCTAGTGTCATGGAATGCATTTATCTCCCTATGAGTTAAGTAATACATGTTTCATGATTAAGAAATTATATAATGATGTAGTCATCAACAAATATGTTGATGGATAAAAATTTAAACTTACCAAACAACTAGAATTTTCCATGGGTGTTCCTTGCCTATCAATTTGTTATCCAAAGAGTCCAGATAATACATAGTCAACATGCTTGAGTGGTCCCCAACAATTCCCAGTGTCTACTTCCAAATAAAGAACAAGAAAAATATAAATATAAATTATAGATATATAAATATAATATATGGGTAATAATTATAAGAAAATTAATGGAAACTTTCCTACATTGAAAGAAGCTAAATCACATCCTTTCTAGTGTGACAAAATACTTGAATGCAGTAGAGAAATAATCAAAGGCAGTTGTATGTTCTCTATGTACATTTCTAATCAATGAAGAAATCATGAATGCCACTTTGATTAATGCATCGTACGCTTGGCATATGAGTATTTATAAGAACATATGTAATGATCTAATATATAGAGAGAAAAAATTCGAGATATATATTCACATAGAACGAGGTATTTAGCCATAAGATCTCACCATATCCATTCTTCTATTACAAAGGTCTTTAGTCGTTCATACTCAAATAGATCCTTAATATCTTGAACAAAAATGCTAGTGACATCATCTTGTCCTACATAATCATCTGACAAATGGATTATCATATTCGACCATGGTTATACTCTCTAGTCATAGACATAAGCCATGACACCGAGGACCTAGCGAGTCAAAATAGCTTCTATAGAATCAAAGTAGTGCATGTAGCTTTGAAGGAGAAATCTTGGGGGGTTATTAGGTATTGAGGTATGTTAATATTCTCATATTAGTCGCAACACATACATAGAAAAATATATAAAGATACTAACAAATAAAAATGCAATATATACACCTTCCCATAGATAACCTAGCTTCTGGGTCACCCAATAAAGCTTCCATCTACTTACCTGAATGTACTATATTCACCATGAGGCACTAGCATTGGTGTGTCTTTCATATGGACAAGTTCGGGAATCACACTGACCATGTTAGTTGCATTGGAGTATAATGTAGCATCCCATCACTACTAAGAACCTCATTGTTAGCCACGACCATGAATGTAGATTCATAAACTACAAGACAACACTTTCTATCCACTTACAATTTTGTATGATATTATATATACCATGGAAGGTGAATCCTCTAGGAAGTGGAAGAGGCTATAGGAGGCCTTCGTCGAGGGAGGCTCCATCCCTAAGTATGTCCTAACCCCTTCCTAATTTTGAATCTCAAAGATGGTCCTAACCCCGAGGATGTGCCAATGTTTGTGGATGAACCAAAGTCAGAGGATGGTCCTGACCAAGTTGATGGCCCTTGTCCTGAACCCACCCGGTAAGTACTGGTCAAGACCCCTTGGATGTTTTGGCTGGAGCAGTAGAAGGTACTCACTGATTCCATTGGTGCCCTAGTCCTTAGGAACATCGCAAATACGAGAATGGTGCACCCCATCTTGTTCATTCTTGTCTCAGAGCTACCATCCTCACCTTCATTAAGATGAACATAGAGAATTTATGGGGAGATGACAAAACTAAAGTCATCAACAAGGTAGATGACTACATCCCAACTATATAGATCGGTTTCTGCATCACGAAAACACAACCCGACCAGAAGGTTCTCTTCGGAGACCACCTTCCTAAAGGAGCTACAATGTTATGGTGGGAAAACTACCTTGCCAACCAGGATCCGCTCGTTGATCCAATGGCTTGGGAGGATTTACACTCCATCTTCACCAAAAAGTGTGTCCCCTGCTTTGTCGAGAAGGAGAAGGAAAAGTAGTTCATGCTCCTTTACCAATATGACATGTTTGTGGCAAACTACACTTGGAAGTTTCAACTTTTTTAGTGTTTTGCCTACATGTTGAATGAGGAGCGGCAAGTGGAGCAATTCGTCAAGCGAGTGCACCACCAATTGCAACCTCAAGTGATGGCAAGGAAACCCTTAAACTTCATTCAGGCTCTGGACTTTGCTTTGAAGATGGAGAAGACTATCATACCCTCCAAGAATCCACCCATGGGTACCTAAGGTTTATTGAAGGTGTCCCTACTCCAAAGAATGGTGGTAGGAAGGTGCAAGGCTGCAATCATGCCAAGGTCATAAATAGAGGAAGACAAAAACCTCACTATGAAGTTTGCAACCACAATGGTCACTCGAGGTGCCACTGCTATGAGATGAGGCATACTAACAAATGTTGCTTTGAAAAGAAGGTATGATATTATTGTTGGTATGTATGCCCAGAGAGCCAATCATATGATGATTGTAATGGCATATTTTGTAAATAATTTGATTAATAATAAAGGCAATCTTCTAATGTATTCTATTTAATTCAGTTATGAGATAATGATGCAACATAGTAAATGTGTAGAGAAAGATATTGATCAATGACAGATGTCTTCAGGTTGATGACCTAAACAATGAGATCATACATATGCCAATAGTGTATACTTTCTTGTTGTGTCCCTAATCGGATGTTGTTGTGGAAGGCTGATAGACAACAATAACACATAAGACTAGAGTGTGTGGTTGTTGATGACAAAATCTCACCAGTCATGCTATGTGTTATAAAACAAACACATGGATACTTGTTAGAGAACAGTGTATCTGACAAACCCACCATAAGGGTGATACATGGAAACCATAAATGGTAGTCAAGATCATCTCTTATAGTGTTAGTGGTGATTGTGGTTCTTAGACCTATACTCATCACATGTCGTTCGGTGTACTTTGACATCATCCACAGTGACCTTGAACAATGGTTTCCATTAAGGTGATTATTGGGAGCACTATGACACATGGGGATGATTGTGAGTAATGTAGATGTGATTTATCCCTCCTACATGAGTATGATGTCCTAGACACTTGAAAAGAGAGACTAAGAAAATGCATGGCCATGCACATGTGACTCAATATGTGATATTGAGCTTACATATATCTCAGACAGTATGCTCTAGTTCAAGGAACAAAGATTGAATGTTGAATAGGATGATGATTCCATGCCTCGAGTTCAATCTGGATATCAGTGACAAAGGAACTATACAAACTTTGTAAACAATCACAAATTGTAGGTTGAAGTTGTTCTCCAACTTTACAATTACTTAGATAGCAATGATGTGTTGCTAGATACCGCTCGCTGCTTGTGATGTTATAAACAAGTTATGGACATTCAATGCCTACGTAACTTAGAACCTATAGGGTCACACACATAGGAAACACATGAAATAGGACTTTATTCATGAATGATGTTTAATTTGATTATTATAGTGTTTAGGTATTCGATTTAAACAACAATTGACTATATGGACTCTAAACCGACTGACTCAAGTATTGAACCAATCGGTTGGAGTGTTAGGTTGATTGGAATTTGCATTAGTTGAATATTAGTTGAACTAGGGCATGAACTGACTGGTTCACTGAGTGAATCGATCGGCTCAAGGTCCCAAATGATCAGTTTAAGTGATGAACCACCCTGTTTATTGATAAATTTGACTGGATTAAGGATTAGTGCTGACATCATGTTATGCATTAATTGGATATTAATTGCCAATACAATTGTGATTGGGAAACATGACAAAACGACCGATTCAAGGGATGAACCAATTGGCTTGCATGCCAACTGATCGGTTCACCTGTGAATTGATCGTTTTGTCATTCACAGAGTGTGAAAATTTGTGAAATCACGTACCATTCAAATCCCACAGAGACTAAGAACCCTGACCCCCCTATAAATAGAGGGATACTGGGGGCTTAGTAGACACAACATCAGTTGCTCTAACAATTGGTGTCTTCTCTAATTGTGGCACTGAGAGAACTTGAGCAAGTTCTACCCGGTAAAGGGAGGGATAGCTAGGGAGAACAACTATGAGATAGCAAGTTGGTACTAGTACACCAACTAGAAAGGTACAACTCCTTCCTATCTATTTATTTAGAATGACGGGAGTTCCCGGTGGTCCGTGTAGACTATTATAGAGGCAATGATTCCTTTGCCTGTCACTAGGAAGATAACATCAAGCTGTTGTCTGTGGTGATCAACCAGGAGTTGTTGCAGATGTTGTTTGAGTGTGATTTGAAGAAAGGCGCATACCAAAATGAGGAGATTGTCAATGGACTTGCTCTAGGACCAGGTATATCCTCACAAAACATCCTTCAAATTACATAGTTTTTGATGCGATCTACTATTTTAAGGGGAATAATGTTGTTAACTTTTTCTTTCCGCTGCCTATTCTGTAGCCATATTTCCCTACAGTGGTATCAGAGTCATGTCAATTTACTATCTTTTGGGATAATCGATATGGTCGGATTTTTGGTTTTTCATTTATTTATTACGTATGATGTGAATACTTAAGCTGACTAATACCCTATTAAATATCACATTCGATCCCAAACTAATATATATATATATATATATATATACCTATATATACACCTATATATATATATATATATATATATATATATATATATATATATATATATATATATATGTAATCCACGTGTATTGCCCTAAAAACTAGTTTTGATGGTGTATGTGTAGCATGGTTATGGCCAATAACCATAGAGATCTATGCATGGGGGTTGTGTTTGTTTATTCCTATTTTATCTCAGTTTGCATAACAAGCCTCTACCTTCTCTTCTAATTGTACAAGTATTATTCTCTTCAACCTATGCTCCTGTTGAATGTAACTCGAGATTTATCTATTATCATACGTAGTAGCATTAGGATAGTTTATTTCTATATGATGAAGATAATGATCCAGTTGTTTCATAAGTTGAGCTGACTCGTTATAGGATTGAGAAGGACTGATGACAGGAGGAGCCAAATTGATTGAATGGAGGCCCAACCAATTGACTGGAGGGTCCATAAGATGATGGACCGGAGGCCAGATGAGCGGGGAGATGACCAACTGACCAGTCAGGAGGCGAACCAATCGGTTCAAGGGTTGAACAGATCAACCTAGATTGGTTGAAGCACAAATCTTCATCAACTATACGTTTCTGTGTGAGATGTAGACCCTAAGTGGTCTTACTTCCTTGTAGCTCCAAGGAACTATAATAGAATGGTTATAAACATCGCTTATGTTTTATTGTATGTTTTCATTTGTAGGATATAGAATGTATATGATACATACTATAAGTATGTGGTGATTGGATATGTATATGTATTTATAAATACAACTCCCTCAGTAGCATATTAAGGATAAGATGCTTCCCATTAGCAACACACATGGAAATCTTGATCGACTATGCATGGGCACACCAAGGACGGTGCATTGTCCATCTCATGGAAGTGTGATGGAAGTTATGTGGGCCTACCAAGAAGGGTGCATTACTATCATTTTGGGTTTTGGGTTCTATCCAAGAATTACATAAGACGCAATTGGAAAATGTTGCCTACCTTAATGATTGATTATAGATGATGGTGTTGGCAGGGTAATAATTCAATTGTTTTGGATCTTGGCTCACTAGACAGTTGTACACTGCAATCTTCCAAATTGATAATGTGGGGGCTATCAATTTGAATAAAATAGTGGGAGCAATAATTAATTAAAGGTCTAATTAAATATCATCAAATATTATTCAAATCAAATCAAATCAAAAGTATTCTGACAAAATACAAATTTTTTCTTGTAGAATCAAATGACAATCAAATCATCGTTGCAGTCAATTCTTAGGAAGGACAAACTTAACGGGACAAATTTCCACGAATGATTTTGAACTTTGAGAAGGGTTCTCAATGATGAGCATAAACTCTATATCCTACATAAACCAGTGCTAGAAATACCTGGTTCTGATGTGACTAGGGATGAAGTGGATGCTTACTGGAATCATGCCAATGATGCCTTATACATAAAACACCTTATGCTAAGCTGCATGAACTATCTGTTGCATGAGTAGTGTGAAGACATGTGTCACAGAAGCATTTATTCCCCTAAGTCCACACTCCTAATGGCTACCTAGCCAAAGGCAAATGAACCTAGGCGTCCGTCCCTAGAATGGCACATAGTTTCACACAAGCAATGTATATGAAAAAGGCAATAACAAAACTATAGAATTAACAAGATACTAAACATGGAGGATAAGAGATATGTACCCATTTCTATATTCGAGTATACCTATTGGTGATTCATTTCAAAACTTAGAGTCTTGAATGCAACAGATCTTCATTTGGAAACTACAAATTTGATAAACAAAATATATTAATGTGAGTGCATTGAGTACGCTATGAAAAACATGCAACCACAATTTAAGAGTAATATCAAATTTGCTTGGCTAGAAACATGATAATGAACAAAAACTAGAGACCAAGAGAGAACACCTAACAACTTTATTTTATATCAAGTATGTTTTAGGAATCTTTATCAATTATATCAATATTAGGTTGCATAATGGATTTATCTATATTATGTTCGAGTGTTGTCAACATATTATAACCAAACATGAAAGTAGTATTCTTAGGAACCATATCTCAACCAAGTAAGTTGCCAAGCATTCCTATGAGCATACATACAAGCAATCCAATATCATATTGGGGTCAAGAGATTAAGTGTACCTTACTAGTAGAGTACAAGTTATGATTCTTGAGTAGATTCTTGAGAGGGTCCAATCCATAGGGGACCAAATGGACCTCGGTGGGTCATCTTGCTCTCCAATGCCAACAACTTGCGGGTATGGATATGTTGGTGTGAATCCAGCCCAACCATGATGGTTGGCTTCTAGCTGCTACTTGACAACTCCCTCGACATGTACATGATCGCCCGCCACTACTAGCCAAATGTCGCCATGTAAATAACAGAGGGGAGGGAGTAGGCCATCCAAACCCTCGATTCACGATCCACTCTAGAGCAACCTTCATCCAACGATTGAGAACTTGCCTCTTATCCTTGACGAAGCCTACATGGACATGATTTAGGCAGTGGCGGTCCAGCGGCTTGTGCCCGCCAGAGGCTGATCACCGGCTCGGATCAAGCCATTGAGAGACCCCAAAATCTCCTACTCAGCTTCATCGTGGCCCCACAAAGCTAATAGAGAAGCTCCCCCATCTACTGAGGAATGCTAGATAATGGACGCCCCAATAGGACTTGGTGGCAGCATTGTGGACCGAAGGTGGAGAAAGGAAGGATGCTGAAAGGTGTTAGGGTGCGTGATAGGGCGAGCAAAGTGAGGGAAATGATAGGTGGCGGAAAAATAGAGTTGAAGGAGGTGTTAATTTGGCTAAAATAAGTGATATGGGTGTTCATCGAGGGTGCAAAAGGGGAGTAGGTGGTAGTGGCACAAAAGGCGTTGGTGATGAAGCATGGAGGTAAGGGATGAAGGCCTACCGTCAGATGGAAGAACAATCCGCGGGTGGGGGTCCAAGGGTTGAGGTATGTCACTTTTGGTTGTGGGGCACCTGAATGGTCAAAAAAGGATAGCCTGATTGCTGAAGGGAGGGAAGAAAATTGGGTTACACGCTCAATTTAGGCCCAATTAGGGTCAGAGATCGACACAAATTCAAATAAAATACATGTAATTGACCCAAACTTGGTCAGTCCACAACATGAACTCTGAATGTTTGATTGAGGTGATTTTTGAACCGTTGGATTCACAATTGAATCCTCTACAACATGACATATAGTAGTGAGTAAGTTGAGGATATTGAGTAGGTTCAAACTAATTTGCAAGTGGTGACATGTTAAGGATTGGAAACTTAAGTCTAGAACCAAAAAGAATGTCATGACAAGCAACATGTATCCAAGGTGATTCAATTTTTGGATCAAAGCATATTAAATCATGAAATTAAGGTTAAGAGTGAGACACTTATGCAAGTAGTAAGTTCATATCACATGTATAAGGGTAGAGAGAATTCAAGGATGTCCCATCCTCCTACCTTAAAAGAAATTTGTCCCCAAAATTAAATCAATCCATAATCAAGATTTGGGATTTCTTATTCAACATCGAAATTGTCATAGTATTCCCATAGGGTATTATCATCACTTACAATATCAATCTCATTCCAAAATCTAGAAATTGAGCATCAAAATCAACACATAGTCACATCAATCATCAAACTGGAAGTATTATTACATGAGTCACCAAATTTGAGAGGTTATGCTATAGAACCCATATTTGGAGAGACCACATTTTAGGTCAAATGAATAGAGTTTTTCTTGTAAATATTGAAGCATGGATTTCATTCCCAACATTTAGAGTTCTAGATTCTTCATTGGCCTAGGTGGGGTTATACATCCATGATCGAGTCTTCATATTTTAACAGTTTGAGACCAACATTGCATTTCAATATCATTGTTTCATGGTCAAAATCAATGGAAAGGCCCACCCTAGTCTACTTGAGAGTTAAACCCTAAGCCACAAATCGATTGAATCAAAATAGTCATCATTTCAAAATTTTCAAGTCGATACCAAGATCATATTTTTTAGTCAAGATTCAATTTTTCAATATGAGAATTAAGTTTGGACGTCAAAGTAGGCCCAAGCATTTTGAAGTTAGGGTTTGGATTCCTATTTTAAACCTTAGGGTTGACTTGGGGTTCTACCCTTCCAAAGGTTTTATTGAGATGTCATACACATTTTTCTTGAGGTTTCTCCAACAATATTCGAGTACATTACTTTTGTATAATATTTTAACCTGGATTTTGTCCATCTCTTAGGGGCTCATGGCGACCTTCCCTCGTGGGCTTGGAATTTCTAGTGGCCTTCCTTCTAGGGCTTGGCCTATTTGTGACCTTCCCTCTTGGGATTGGTATTCATGGTGACCTTCCTGTCAGGACCCGTTACACTAAACGAGATTACTCAAAACATAAAACATAATTAATCACTAATTAATCACATACCCAAAAATATGGATAAATTAAAACTGATTTCAACATCAACACCTTCTCAAAAACATTTGCATAAGACCCCAACATGTTTCTTGTATCCATACTATGCTAAGAATTTGATACAAATTGTTCTATCTCCTTAGCAACAACATATATACATAGGAGAACAATATTCATATATGCCACACAAATAAGCATTAACATGCTAACAAAAGTTCGATTTGTTTGAAACACCATATACAAACTTTTCCTGCCCGGACCTGAGAGTACAAGGATGACTCTAGGAAAAACTAGACATCTAATCAACTTTATCAAAGATTCATTACTATAGCTCCTCTTTGCTGCCACATGTTTGTTTTCGTCACTTCTGATTACCTAAAAAAATGTGGCGAACCACAAGGGTGAGACTCATGTCCCAGCAAGAGATATAACCTCCAACAACGTCTATTGATCACAACATTTTTAAGTAATTAAACAGTTAAGCAATTTAATCAGATATAACAAATAAGATCATCAACACTAATGATTAACAAAATACATAAAGGAGCAGATAATAACTATCATCATTAACCAAACGATCATCCTTTATCTTGTTGACAATATAAGTAATTCAGTAGCATATGCAGTTCTAGCATCATAAGCAAGTCTAGTAACATAGCATAGCTAACAACATGAGCATGTCTAATTGGTTGAACATATCAACATCATAAGAAGAGCTAACAACATAAGCACAACTACATGGATAAGCATGATTAGCAGTATATGCATCTCTAGTTACAAAGGCATGGCTAGCATGCTAAACATAACTAACAACATGAGATAGCTAGCATCATGATTATAATCAGTAGTAGCAGTATAGTTATCAACATATTCATGGCTACTGTATGTATGCATCTACAATCTTAAGCATATCCACAACATAAGTATGTCTACTATCTCTTAATTGCACTAAGCATCATCTTTATGTAAAGAGAACAAACAAGGGTTATCATCCAATGTGAAACGTTGTGTATAACCCTAAACAAATATATTACATGGTTGTATTACATCTTTTATTATGCCCTGGGAAATTTGAATCGTACCATTCAAAGTCCAGCCGACCCCTGCGAAGGGCTATTCGGTTCCGTATAAGATCTAGGAGTGTCGGTATCCTAAGATCTCTTCCCCTCGGTCAGTATGAGTAAAAAGGCAGTGACATATCAGTCAAAGCTGCCACCACAGCGACATATAGTCAAGCTAAAACCACTAGTCCAACCTTGGTATAGGTCACGTCACTAGAAACTAGGGTATTCAAACCCAATCACTAAGGTACAACCGTAGTTGTCCTCTAATCACATCATGTTATAATCACCAAGACACGACCGCAGCCGTTCTCAATCACATCAGATGTATGAGGCATGACCATAGCCAACCTCCACAATTTGCATTGTGGATTACAAGGATATATCCTCAACCTATCACCCCCACATACTTAATAGTATGTGCTCTGAGTTTCCCTTAGGAATACTCATTTCACCATCCAGCAAGTTCTAGCACTGAAGATGGCTCTATGGCACATGGCTCTACATGATTAGAGTGGCACTTGATTAGTTATGCCAATTGGGTGAATTAAGGCTGCATCAAACAAGTGGACATACAAACCCTAATCCACTTCTAGCAAGCATATAAATATCAAAACTTCAAAAGATATAAAACATATGAAACATAATTTCTCATCTCATCATCACATGGTACTATTTACTTATCATTCATGAGACTAAACTAGTCATCATACAATCATGAGAAATAAATCCTTTTCACAATATCACAGGGTATCAACCCTTATCAACACAAGAGTATTACACCTCATTCAGGGCTCAACCATTCCCAAAGGTCATTAAGACCATCATACTAACAAAGGATATAAAATCCTTTTCACAATATTATAGGGTATCAACCCTTATCAACATAAGAGGATTAGACATCATTTAGGGCTCAACCATGCCCAAAGGTCATTAATACCATCATATTATTCCCTGTAAGATCATCATTATCTTTGCATGCCTTATAACAAGGCTCAAAAACATAACTTACATATAATACACCAAATCAACACAATATTTCATTAATGAGATAGGATATATTCATAAACAATCATAACAGGGTTATATTAACATTAATAACATTCCTTTATTACATTAACATGCAAGGAATCTAGATATGATTAACTCTCATCATATTCATAATGCACATGTTTAACATAAGAAAGAATCAACCATGTGGCTATGATAACCACCAATTAACACAATAAGGTTATGATCAAGTTAAGGAGGTTATTCCACCATCATTCCATCATATAAGAATTTTAAACATGAATACTCATCTTTATCTAATTGCATTAGAGTTAGGTTCAACATGATAAATTATATCAATGTTACGAATCAGTAGTCATACCCAAACCCTAACTCACGGCATCCCCATTGGATCATGGATGCATAAGGTGAAGCATCACCATCACATTCCATACTATTCTCAAGTATGAACCCACACATAAATCAAGGTGTAACCATCATGTTATAGCATACTAGGGTTTCAACAATAATAGAGTACTCCATGATTGTATTAGTCATTCAAGGACTATTCATACCCAATTACCATCATTTAGTTATATTAAAGCTAGGTATAACAAGCTATACCTCATTAGGGTTGCATATCAACACAATATGGTTATCATCCCTTCTATTCATAGGAGTGAATAGGTAAGACTAACTTATTAAGGGTAACCCTCCATTTGTTCCATCATCATTCAACCTATATCACCATACCACAATGTCACCCAGAACCATTGGATGTTTAAAAGGTAAGACCTTTGTTTTTTTACATAAGTAAACATCTTATATAAACCACCTATGAAGTCCTTGATTTGTGCTATAGAAAGAGTCACCATATAACCCTAGACATCCCTTGACTAACAACACAAAAAATTCCATTGAGAGTAGGGTAAAACCCACAATCGACTGTTCAGTTAAAACAAGCCATCCATTGTCAACAAGTAAGCTCCTTAATTTGATCATATAAAGGAAACCATATAAATCCCATTATTAGGACCAACATATTACATTATCCATCATTCTACTTTATTGGAGGAATAAACATTAGATCTTGACCATTGGGTCAATTTCATATATTAAAACCATCAATTACAGTATAAGTTCGACCATTGCATCAAGTGACCCAAGAAACCATTAGTCTAAGGCTTAATTGATGCTAAAACTATATGATTAACTCACCATATATTGTAGAGACCTGATCCACCATCATTAGTGATCATTAAATCACTATAGGTTGTTAGATCAACACTAATTCATTAATCAACATCAAATATCAAGCTAATGTCAACATTGATTGATAACATCAGTAGGGTGCTTAATGATTGATCATTAAACTTCTAATTGATCCAAAACCTGACCTAAGGGGGTGAACATAGGTTGTCACCATGATTTGATACCCTTGATCACGACCATCAGTTGTTATGAATACAACACCATAGGGTTGTTGCAAAGGTACCATAATCAGATCATGATTTATAGAAGAAATTAGCTTTAAACCCTAAAATTGACCATAGTTTTATAGGTGCTTAGCACCATAGGTTATCAAAACAACCTGATCCAAGTCATGGCATACCTTGGGAATAACATATAAATGATCACATGTTCATATATAACTGAAATCAGAACAGGGAACATTATAAAAATCAAAATCGAAGTCAAGCATAGCTTTTTAGTGCATGGATCATTATTTTCAAGCAAGAATATGATCTAGAATGCTTATGGTAAGAAATAAACGTGGAACAAGTTATAAAACTTGACTCTAATGAGAAGATGGAACCACAAACAGAAGAAATATCGAGCAGGTAGGGTAGAAAATCCAAGAATAAGCTATGAATTCGTCCATCTAGCACCTTTCTTCATCAAATGAGCAAACCTTAAGCATAAGGAGCAAGAAAGGTAGGGTTTTAGGGCTTTAGAGAAATTTCTACCATGGAACACCAAGGTTCCGACCTGGAGAAAGCTAGTAGGAAGGATAAAAAAGAAATAGACGGATGAAAGAAGGTAAAACTTACATTTTTAGGTCAAGATCACTTGGAAGAAGCTTTATAGACCCAAAAAGGGAATCAATTGCAACCCTAGAACTTTTTTCTAAGAAGATCCCCACTTTCTTCTTCCTTGGGTAGAAAAATTTACAGCTGAACAGAGGGAGAATGAAGAAGGGAGAAGGAGAGAGGTGGTGGAGAGAAAGTGGCTCATTTTGGTGCTTGGGGATAAGTATATGACACTTTAATATTAAGAAAAAGAAAAAGTTAAAATTCTAGTATATATCCAATTGTCCATGGCTTTACATTATTAAGAATATATAAGAACACACACAGGAAGCTCTCCCACCGTCCCTCTAGACATGATTAGCTTTATTTTGTCAAAATTACCAGCCAATCACATAATTCCTTAGTTGATAGCTACTAAAGGCAGCTCATCCATGAAGGGGAAAACCCTAAAATACCCTTGATCAAAACACCTTCAAACCATGGCTCAAGTAGGATCCCCATGGTTCAAAAATCCCAAGAATGATAATATAACATCTAAGGAACATAATGTATGTGATAAATTTCAAATAAAACCTCTCAATTATGTAAATTGCATAAAAGTCCAAAATGTACAGAAAATTACATAACTTGCTCGAACAGTGTCCAAATTGGACCAAATTTGAAACTTAAGCTTTTCTTATGATTTCAAAACATATCAAAAGGTTATATTATGGTTATAAGTATTAAATTATGGTAATTAAGCTCATTCAACTCATTAAGAAAGTTCAAGGGCCTTACACTTCCCTCCTGGGCTTGGCCTCTTTGTGACCTTCCCTCCTAGTCTTGGTCTTCATGGTGGCCTTCCCTCCTGGGCTTGGTCTCTTAGTTACCTTCCCTCCTATTATTTGTCTTCATGGTGGCCTTCCCTCATGGGCTTGGCCTCTTGGTGACCCTCCCTCCTAGGCTTGGTCTTCATGGTGGCCTTACCTCCTAGGCTTGGCCTCTTGACGACCTTCCCTCCTGGGCTTGGTCTTCATGGAGGCCTTCCCTCCTGGGATTGGCCTCTTGGTGACCTTTCCTCCTGGGCTTGGTCACAAATTATTAGTCACTTGCTTAATGACTTTTTCTTTTGTCCCTCATATATGGCATAATTATGTTCAAATAATTATACTCATTATATGTGCTTCCATGCTTTGTATACTTAATCCTTCAAACTTTAGGCGACATTCAAGGTTACCTCAATTCTTAAACTGATTGGTTGCCTCATCCATATAGGGGAGGTCCTATACTATGGTGCCTTCTTAGCTTACCATTGGAGGTTAGGCCTTATAGCCACAATATGACTCCATGGATCTAGGGTTATTCTCCCCCCATATGTCCTTTTCTCATTCATGGGTTGACCCATCCCAAGTTTGAATACCATCCCTAAGAGTGAGTTGAGGGTTTAAAAATGTTCCATTACTTGTATGGATCAAGGAAAGTGGTGTATTTTGAAAATAGAGAGGTCAAGTTGGGAACTCAAGAGTTATAACATAATAGTGCTAGATTAAGTTTCGGGTCCATCATATAATTATAGCCGAGTCTGTAAAGAGGAATAATAGTGGGGATTTCCTCTTGTGAAAAGTATTCCCGTCATGATCTAGGGTTCCAAAGACATGGTCATTTCATGGCATGATCATTGTACATATCAAGTAGGGGAAAATTTTGCTTAACTATATTTGAGGTTTGATCAACAATAGGGAAACATGGATTTTATCAATAGGGACCTCATCAAACATGAGTTCCAGCTTATTTCACCATATCAAGCATTTACCTCAAACGTGTAAAGCACATATATCCAAATGGTAACATTGAGTTTGCATGAACTTTACACATGTGTACATCACTTTCACTAGTACTTTTGTTCATCAAATAGGGTCTTTCATTTAAGATTAGATAACAGCCTTATCATCTAAATCAACTTTTGCCAATTCAAATCAATTTTAGTTTTCCCATGCATAAGCTACCCATAATCAAGAAATCATGTGAATAATAATCAAGAGAGAAGAATCACATGAGGATATGAGAAGACTAATTAATCATCATCTACTTGGGAGGCTTAGGTGGTCCTTAAAGAAGAGATTAGATGCTAGAAGATTCTCCAAATTTTAAGGAAAGGATTTTAGTCCTCCCAAGGTTCTTAAGATGTGTTATGCCTCAAACATATATAGAGGCCTATGTGTATGGCTCTGATACCATTTGTCACAGAACCATTTATTATCCTAAGTCCACACTCCTAATGTCTACCTAGCCAAAGGTGGATGGATCGGGTCGTTTGTCTCTAGAATTGCAAATAGTTTCACACAAGCAACATATATGAAAAGGGCAATAAAAAATTATAGAGTTAACAAGATACTAAACATGGAGATAAGGGATATTTACCCATTTGTATATTTGAGTATACCCATTGGTGATTCATTTTAGAGCATATGGATATAGAGTCTTGAATGCAGTGGATCTTCATTTGGAAACTACAAATTTGATGAACAAAATATATCAATGTGAGTGCATTGAGTACACTATGAAAAACATGTAATAATAGTTTAAGAGTAATATCAAAGTTGCTTGGTGAGAAACATGATAATGAATGAAAACTAGAGACAATGCGAGAACACTTAATGATTTTCTTTCATACCAAGTATGGTTTAGGTTTCTTTATCCATTATATCAATATTAGGTTGATTACTATATATTACGTTCAAGCTTTGTCAACATATAATAACCAAACATGAAAGTAGCATTCGTGGGAACAGTAGCTCAACCAAGTAAGTAAGTAGCCAATCATTCACATGAGCAAACAAATAAGCAAGCCAATATCATATCAGGGTTAAGAGATTAATTGTACCTTGCGGTAAAGTACAAGTTTTGATTCTTGAGTAGATTATAGAGAAGGTCCAATCCATAGGGGACCAAATGGGCCTCGATGGATCGTCTTGCTCTCTAGTGCCCACAGCTTGGCTACTAGTCGCCAACTCCCTCGGTAGGTACCTGGTAGCCCGCCACCGCTAGCCAAATGCCTCCATGTGAATAACAGAGGGGAGGGAGCAGGCCATCCAAACCCTCAATTCACAGTCCACCCTGGACCAACCTTCATCTAATAGGAACATGCCTCTTATCCTTGATCAAACCTTTGTGGATAGGCTTTAGAGGCGGTGGTCTAGAGGCTTGTGCTCATCAGAGGTCGAGTGTCGGCTCAGACTAAGCCATTGCAAGACCCCAAAGCCTCCCACCCGACTTCATCGTGGAACCAAAAAGCTAATCAAGAACTTCCCCATCACTGAGGAGCGCTAGACTGTAGATGCCCAAATAAGACTTGGTGGCACCATTGTGGACCGAAGGCGGAGAAAGGAACGGTGGTGGAAGGGGCTAGGGTGCGTGATAGGATGAGCAAAGTGAGGGAAATGATAGGTGGTAGAAAAACAAAGTCGAATGAGGTGTTAATTTGGCAAAAAGAAGTGAGATGGGAGTTGATTTGTGGTGAAAAATGGGAGTAGGGGTAGCGGCACAAAAGGCACTGGTGGCTCAGTACAGAGGTAAGGGATGAAGGCCTACCGTCATATGGAAGAACAATCTGTGGGTGGGGGATCCAAGCACTGAGGTATGTCACTTTTGGTTGCAGGGCACCCGAGTGGTAAAAAAAGGATAGCTAGATTGCCGAAGGGAGGGGGAAAATTGGGAATGCACTCAATTTAGGCCCAATTAGGGTCAGAGATCTACACAAATTCAAATAAAATACATATAATTGACCCAAACTTTGTTGTTTCATAACATGAGCTCTAAATGTCCGATTGAGGTGATTTTTGAACCATTGGATTCACAATTGAATCCTCTACAACATTACATATAGTAGTGACTAAGTTGAGTATTAAGTAGGTTTAAACTTATTTCCAACATGGTGACATGTTAAGGATTGGAAACTTAAGTCTAGAAGCAAAAAAGAATGTCACCACGAGCTACATGTATCCAAGGTGATTCAATTTTTGCATCAAATCATATTAAGTCATGAAATTAAGGTCAAGAGTGACATACTTATGCAAGTAGGAAGTGCATAGAACATGTATGAGGAGAAAGAAAATATTGAGGATTTCACAACATGGGACTACTTGATATGGTAGCACATCTTAAGAACGTGAACCATAATCATACAAAGCATGAAGGGTAGAATGCATCAAAGGCGATCTTTGAGTGTAAGATGATGGAGGGAGATTTAGTAGAGACCCATGTGCTAAATATGATTGGACATGTAGAGCATCTAGAAGAAATAGGATTCTCTTTGTGGCAAGAGTTGGCCATAGATATGATTTTGCAATCATTTCCTAAATCATATAACCATTTTATCTAGTGTTATCACTTGAATAACATGGCCAGACCATTGTCAGATTTTCTTGGCATGCTGATTAATGTTGCAGAAAGAATGAAGAAGGACAAATCCATGATGAGGATCAGCAAAGTGAAGTCCAAGGATGAAAGTAAGGCCATGAAGAGTTCTAAGGCTAAGCATAAATCCAGATCTTCAACACTCAAGATAAAGAGAAAGAAAAGTACAAGAGGAATTTGTCCTTTGTACTTGAAGGCATTCAAGAAGAAGAAGATGGGGATAGATATCTCCACCTCTGGTATGTATTGAGATAAATTTATCTACTTCTTCATCTTGGGTACTAGATACCGGATGTGGATCTCAAATATGCTCGAATATGCAGGATCTGGAAAGAAGTAGGCCTTTAAAAAAGGGAGAGATTAAACTGCAATTTGCAAATGGGGCAAGAGTTGATGCCACTAAAGTTGGAACATATAATTTATCTTTGCCCACAAGACTTGTAATAGAGTTAATGAACTCTATTATGCACATGCAATAAATAGAAACATCATTTCTATATCTTGTATGGACAAGGATGGATATGAATTTCATATTAGAATGATCGATGTTCTATTTCAAAAGATGGGATCTTTTTTTTATAGTGCCCCAATGCCTTATGGTATTTATTTGTAGGATATAAAGGCAGATATTTATAAAGTATATACCAAAAGCTTAAAACTCAATAACTCAAACAAAACATATCTTTGGCATTATCATATAGGGAACATAAATAAGAATTGCATATCTAAACTCCATAAAGATGGTTACCTAGACTCTTTTGACTTTGAAACAATAGAGACATGTGAATCTTTTTTGTTTAGCAAGATAACCAAGACTCCCTTCACTGGTAACAATGAGATGGCTAGTGATCTATTAGACTCATACATAATTATGTATGTGGCCCTTTTAAAACAAATGCTAGAGGTGGGTATCAATACTTCATTACCTTCATTGATGACTTCAGTAGGAATGGTTATGTTTACCTAATGAAACATAAGTCAGAAACCCTTAAAAATTTCAAGGATTTCATGAATGAAGTACAAAACCAACTTGGAAAAAGTATTAAGGCACTTTATACTGATCGAGGTGGAGAATACTTAAGCCAAGATTTTGAGGACCTTTTGTGAGCCTGTGGTATCGTATCACAATGGACTCCACCTGGAACACCACAACATAATGGTGTATCAGAAAGAAGGAATCACACATTTCTAGATATGGTGTGATCAATGATGAGTTTACCTAAACTTCCAAATACCTTTTGGAGTTAGGCTCTTGAAACTACCATGTTTACACTAAATTGTGTACCATCTAAATCAATTCAAAAGACACCATTTGAGATATGTTATGGGTGTTGGGAAATATGAGAAACATATAGGCAGTGGAAACAAAAAATTTCTATCCATATTCTCCAGAACAGCAAGATCACATTAATAACTATCCAATCGGAAGGATGTTTAATGAGTCCATACCTGGTCCTGGAGCAAGTCTAGTGACTATTCCTCATTGTAGTAGTACATCTATCATGTTTACACTGGGACAATGTATGCAACATCTCCTGGTATCCACCACGGACAGTAGGTTGACGTTCCTAGCAGGAAAAGTATCCATGCCTCTATGGTGGTCCACACGAACCACCTAGAACTCCTGTCATTCTACTAAAATAGAAGGGAAAGAGTCGTCCCTCCCGTTGGTGTACTAGTCACCAACTTGCTCTCAATAATTGTTCTCCCTTGCTATCCATCCCTTTATTGGGTAGGACTTGCTCGACCTCTTTATTGGTTACTACAACCAGATAGGACAACATTTGTTAGAGGCAATTGAGTTGTTCTTTATGAGAAGCCCCCAGTACCCCTCTATTTATAGGAGGGTTAGGGTCAGGGTTCCCAGTCTGAGTGGGAGTGGAAGGGACCATATTTTCACAAAAAAATGCAATCTGTAATAGACAAAATGGTTGGTTCGCAGAGCAAACTAATATGTTGGCATGCAAGTTGATCAATTCACCCAGTGAACCAGACTTTTCGTCATGTTTTCCAATCACAATTGTATTGGTAATTCTAATCCACTTAATGCACAACATTACATCAGCACTAATCCTTCATGCAATCGAATTGCTTCACGAACGGGGTATCTCGCTCAACCAAACAATCGACTAGAGACTCAAGTCAGTCGGTTCACTAGGTGAACCGGTTGGTTCACTCCCCAATTTGTGTAGAACTCAGCCAATGCAAATTCTAATCAACTTGACACTACAACCGGCCGGTTCAACACTTGAACCGGTCAGTTAGGCATTCATTCAGCTATTTCGTTGCTTAAATTGAGTACCTAAACATTTTAGCAATCAATTTAATTATCATTCATGATCAAACTCCTCTTCTAGATGTGTCCTATGTGTCTGACCCCATAGGTTCCTATTTATGTTGGCAGTGAATGTCCATAACGTGTTTATGACATCACAAGAAAAGAGCAGTGCCTAGTCACACATCATTGCTACCCAAATACTTAGGAAAGTTGGAGAACAACTTCAACCTACGATCTGCGTTAGGTGTTACAGTGATTGTCTAATTCCTTTGTCTCTAATATTCGGAATGAACTTGAGGCATGGAATCATCATCCTCTTGATGTTCCATCCATATTCCATGATCCAAAGAAGACTGTCTGAGATATATGTGACCTCAATATCATATATTGATTCACATGTGCATGTGCATCCTTTTCTCAATCTCGCTTATCAAGTGACCTGGATATTAAACTCCATTAGGAGGGACAAATCCCATCTACATCACTCATAGTCATCCCCATGTGTCATAGCACATCTGATTGTCACCTTTATGGCAACCCTTATTCAAGATCACATTGGATGAGGTCAAAACATACTGAACAATATGTGATGAGCGTAATGACATCAGGTCTAAGAACCAAAATCACCACCTTCACTATGAGAGATGATTATGACCACCAATTATGGTTTCTAGGTGTCATTCTTAAGGTGTGTATGTTCGATACACTATTCCCTAACAAGTATCTATGTGCTTGCATGGTTTGATATCACATCTATCATGACTAATGAGATTCTATCATCAACCAACATACACTCTAGTCTTTAGTGTTATTTCTGTCTATATGTCTTCCACAATAACATCTAACTAGGGATGTGACAAGAATGTACATTCTTTTATCATTCATATGGTCTCATTGTTCAAGTCACTTAGTTGAAGACATATGTCATTGAGTAATGTCATTCTTTAGCAATTCATTATGTTTCCTCATTATCTCATAACTGAGTGAAACATAATGAATTGGAAGCTTTCCTTTTATTATTATTAACCAAACCATTTATGTAATATGCCATGGCAATCATCATATGATTGGTTCTTTGGGCATACATACCAATAGACTCCCACTTGCACTTAAATCCAATTACCCACAAATCTCATTCTTAGTGATCTAAACATGCCCATCATGTTTCTGTTGCACTAGTGCTAATCCAGTGGTTAGCAACATTTTGCTATAGTCGGTATATTGCATGTTTCACATCTCTTTGATGTATGATATCTCGTATGAGATGAAATTGTCGTAATATGTTATTTGATATTCCTTGCCTAACCATTATCTCCATTGTTGATATATTATTTCTATTATGTAATCAATGGTTGAAACATCTCATAAGTTCACCCATATGAACTTCTAGATCCATATAGTATATCCACTCTTGTGTTCTCAACATAAAGATAATTGACTTCTATTGTAGATTTTTAAAATAATGTCTATTAGTTCAGAACTCTTTCCAACTAAAAACTCTTTTCTAATATTTAAACACATATTCTATATTGCAATGATTTTCTATCAGTTTGGAAGCTTACATCAATGTAACCCTTTACATCCAACTCTTCCTTTTCACCATAGTGCAGCAATTGTTCCTTTAGTGTTTCTCAAGTACTAATGGATGTTGTTTATAACATTCTAGTGACTTTCGTTGGTTATGACTAATATCTTCTTGTCATGTCCAACACATACAATATAATGGGATAAGTACACGATATTGCATATAGATCCAAATGTGAAAGCATATGGCATATCTTCCATTCTTTACAAGAATTGGAACACTGGATTCTTTTAGATATTGATCCCATCTTCATGGATAGATTCTCTTTTATAGAATCCTTCATGTTGAACCCTTTCAACATTTTACCAACATAAGTGCTCATTATTAGGTTAAGAAACTTTTAGGACTATCTCTATAGATCCCAATTCCTATCACATAAGACATTTCACCTAATCCTTCATGTTGAAGATGATTTCCATGCCAGGTTTCAATACTCAGCATTAAAATGTCATTTCTCATCAATATGTAGAATATTTGTTGGTATGTATGTCCAGAGAGCCAATCATATGATGATTGGAGTGTGGCATTAAATACCTGATTTGATAATAATAAGGTAATTTCGTCTATTATGTTTGTCTCAATCATGAGATGATGACACAAATGTAAGTATATGTATAAATAATGATGTTACTCAATGACGTATGTCTTCAAGTATGTGACTTGAAAAATGGGATCATACAGATGCTAAGAGTACATTCATTCTTGTTGTGTCCCTAGTCAAATATTATTGTGGAAGCAAAATAGAAAATAGTAACACATCAAACTAGAGTGTGTGTTGACTAATGACAGAGTTGCATTAGTCAAGATATATGATATCAAGTCATTCACATAGGTACATGTTGGAGAATAGTGTTTCAGACAGACCCACCATGAGAGTGATAATATGACAACCTGGTTTTCTACTCCATCTAGTATATTCTTTCTCTCTCTTCAAGAGACTCATCTAACTCAATATAACTACAATCACAATACTTAATTGTTATGATACCCCAATTTGATCACCTTGATGACTAATTTTATATTTTATGGCTCTAATTTGAGATATTGAAGTATGCACCATTCATTGATATGTCACCATCCTACAAATGAAATTGGACATTTTCTATATATTTTCATTCCTTAAAATATATCTCATGTGGTAGAGCTTTAAACTCTAAATCTAACGACGCAAAAATCACCTCAATCCGATCTTCATAGCTCAAGTTGTATAAGCTTGAAATTTTCTTGTTTGATCTAGCTTTAATCTGTTTAATCCTCTTTTCACCACATTGTGGGCCAACCTCCTAAGGCCCATTGATGGGAAAGACCTAGTATATACACATGCCTAGACTCTCCCTTCCTTCCCTTCCTCTTTAGGAAAAAAGACAATGGATCTTTCTTCTTCCTTGCCTTCTACACCCAAATTGGGAAGGGGGAACCAAGACCCTAGGATACAATGAAACTCCACACACAACTCAAAAACCCTAAGACTTGCCCATTTAAGGGTTCTTGGCTCACTTTTCTTCCCCTTTTTCCTCCCACTCATTCTTTACCCTCTTCACTTGTCTACGTTGGGAGCCATCACCCATGTCTCTGTGTCTTGGGTGGCGTTGCTGTCGTGAGTCTCCTTGGAGGTCGCAACATGGAGGAGTGCAACTACTGGTGTCGGTAGTTCTCCCTCCCATCCAATGACCTCATCCTCCATAGTACCTGTTCCAGGGACCAACCCCTCATCTTTTTCCCTCAGCCAACACTGACAGGAGGCAGCAACAGTTCTGGCAGCCTTGGGGGCGTGGGATCCCCAAACTAGACTCGAGCCTCCTCGTGGTGAGGAAGAGTGGCCAGAGAGCCGCAATGCACCGAACTCCCTCACCACTTCTCTCCTCCCTCAACTTTGAATGATGAAGGTGTCGGGTGTAAGGGGGGACTGTCATCTCCTATTGTGACTCTACTCCGAATAGAGATCGCACGTAGGCTTAGAAGTCGGGGTCCGAGCTTAGCATTCTTAGCCGGTTAGGGGCGGTGGTAGATCGTGGTCAGACCCTCGTAGGTGGTTGGAGACGATGGGGGATCGTGGATAGATTCTCATGGGCGGTGCTAGATCGTGATATCATAGTTGAAAGGGGTGAGTTTTTAGGTCGCTTGGCACAAGGGTTGCGGGCCACTGGATGGCCCCTCTACGGTCCAGATTCATCAAATGATAATCGTGTAAATCCTTATCTACCCTTATTTCTACTAACTATAGTTATTCTTTGAAAAATCATAACTCCCTCATCATAAGTCTGAATCATATGAAATTATATATCAAATTTATCCTATTGAAAAGATATACAACATGAGCATATTCACATACCTTAAATCCTCTTCCTATTCTTCTGTATTGCTGAATATGCGATTTTTGACCATGTTAACTTCATTTAATGCATGTTTGTGATAAAGATTGGACCCTTGAAGCACATCTACCTAGATAATCATCATTTTTTTGTTCCTTTTATGTACTTTGAACTATTTGAAGCTCCTAAACACCCCTATTGCCCATAAATGCCTCTAATTGCACATAGGTGCTTTGTTTGGGACCTTAATGATGGACTTTGGCCTATTTTGCTAATCTTATTTCTAAATGACCTCTAAACACCTCTAACCTTGAAAGTCACTGACTTTATGCTGTTATATGATTCTAACTAGACTCCTTGTGGCTATATGTCCCTAAATGCACATATGCACCCCTAATATGTGAATGTTGTTTATGCCTTAAAGCAAATGATGTGTTTGACCTATATTGTGCATGAAATGCCTTTCTACTATTGATATTAGTAATTCCATGATGTTTACATATCCTAATACCCAATTTTCACATTAGGTTTTGATATGATGATGTATGTACCCCCTTTGAGGCCTATTATGACCTATATGACTTGATTGTACAACTTGTCTCGTAATCTCAATATAGGTCTTAATCTCATGTCCTAAACTCATATATTAGTTTTATTTATCTTTTCTTGACACCTTTTGATGGGGATGTCCAAATTAGGTCATATGTTGGACCCTAATCATAAATGCCTTATATATGTGGGGTATTGAATGAACGTGGGTATGTCGAGATCAATGTTGGTTGTGTGATGCCTAGGCTCTATGGGGCATTCACCTATATTTGAATAAGCTTCTTGTGTCCTTATCTTGCTGATGTGATCTCATATCTTGTATAAGTCCCACAACTTGATGAACTTTGACCTTTATTACTCTATTATGAGTCTTATGCCTAGTAATGTACCTAAGTGACATGAATCTTGTGATGCTCGCACAAAATGCATGGAACCTCAGAGTGACATAAAACTTAAACCCCACCTTCATGATGACTTCTAAATCAATACAAGATCTTTAAATGGACTAATAAGAAACTTGGAACCTAACCAAAACCCTAAAATGATGCATGTTAGGGTTAATGATGATAATCTAATACATGTATGTAATCTTGTTGTTAATCAAGTTTTTTTTATGGCTAGATGGTAAAGGATAAGTAAGTTATGAATCTCTGAATCAGGTACAGGCTTTAATAATTATATGACTATGGATTTCTTGCTTGAAATGTGATACATATGTATGCGTGTTATTTGCTCAACTATGGCCATGTAGTATCCTAGTATGGTACTAAATGTTTTCCTCATCGTTGTTTTATAACTTGCAAACATAATATAGAAACTCCATTATACAAACCTCATGCACCTTCCTGAAGTTTTGGGGTAAGGACATGGGGATGGGTATCCTACTTAAGTTATCAAGATGGGCGGATCGTTGATAAAAGGGGTAGCTAAATTTGAGCACCCTCATAGACTCTTCCAGTGAGAAGTTGTCCATAAAAGTCCTTATGAATACATGATATTAATGAATGCAAGAAATGATGGTATAATTGGAGTGAAATGACATAAAACTTGGGCTCTTGTTTTGTTAAATACTTAACTTGTTCATTCTTCGCTACTTCTTGCACATCTTTTCAAATTATGCAAAGCTTATGTATATGTATCTTTTAGCCCTGTACTTGACACCTCGTGTGCTTGACCCACATTGTTTCATGTATTTTTATAGGCTCAAAGATGGCTAGAAGTGGATGGGCTTGGTGAGCTATGTCATGTGTTCTTGTTGTAATTTCACTAGTATACATGAATAATCTTGTAAAACTGTACTCTTGAATATGGAAGTGTAAGCTTGTAATAAAAGGATGTTGCTTCATATATATTGTTGATTGTTGAGATTATGAATGGTGTGTTTATATTGTTATATGTTCATGTATGCTAGGCATTTCATGCTTTCGCATGTTGTCTATGGTATTCGTTTGGTTCATGGGACTGGGATTCTAGTTCCATGACAGATATAATGGTAGTCATAATCATCTCTCATAGTGATAGTGGTGATTGTGGTTCTTAGACCTAAAGTCATTGTACTCATCACATGTCATTGGGTATACTTTGACATCTTCAAACATAATCTTGAAATATGGGTTGCTATAAAGGTGATGATTGGGTAGCTTTGACACATGGGGACTGACTATGAGTGATGTAGATGGGATTTATCCCTCATACATGAGTTTGATATCCAAGGCCTCTTTATAAGAGAGACTGAGAAATGTACGTCCATACTGATGTGGTTCAATATGTGATATGTGAACTCATATGCATCTCAGATAGTTTGCTCTAGTTCAAGGAACATGGATTGAACATTGAGAGGATGATGATTCCATGCCTCAAGTTCAATCCTGATATTAGATACATAGGAACTATATGATCATGGTAAAACTAATCACAGATTGTAGGTTGAAGTTGTTCTCCAACTTTCTAAATGACTTGGGTAGAAATGATGTGTGACTAGGCGTCGCTCTTTGCTTGTGATGTCATAAGTTTGTTATGAACATTCACTGCCAATGTAATTCTGGACCTATAGGGTCACACCCTTAAGATACACTTGGATTAAAGGAGTATACTCATGAATGATGTTTAGATTGAATGCTAAAGGTGTTTAGGTATTCAATTAAACAATAGAGCAACTGATTGGACTCAGAACCATCAAGTTCAAGTGTTGGACTGACTGTTTGGAGTGTCAGGTTGATTAGAAACTGAATTGGTTGAGTTCTGCCAGGACTGGGGCACGAGACGGCCGTCTCGTGTGAGCAAGATGACTATCTTGTGTGAGTGAGATGACCAATTTGTGGTCGTGAGACGAACAACTCACGTGAACTAGACGACTGCTTCATGGTCATGAGATGTTCAACTCATGTGAGTGAGATGATTGATTCGTGATGGCGATATGACTGACTCATATGAGCGAGACACTCGATTCATTGGGAAATTCAACTGTATCAAGGAATAGTGATGATGTCATGTTGTGCATTAATTGGATTCAAATTGCCAATTTGATTCAGAATATGAAACTGTGCAAGACGACCGTCTTGCGGTTTGTAGGTTCTAGAACATTCATGATTCCAAACCCTTGTACTCCCACACCAATCGGGAACCCTGGTCCTAGCCTCTAGTATAAATAGAGGGCTACTGGGGGCTTCTAATACATACAATTGAGAATTAGTTGTTCTGACAATTGTTGTGGTAACCTATAGAGATCTGAAGCAAGTCCTACCTACTAAAGGGAGGGATAGCAAGGGAGAGAACAATTGAGGATCAATTGTGGGAGAGCATGTCAGTGATTAGTACGCTTACAGAAGGGGACAACTCCTTCCCCTTAGCTCTGATAGTGCAACATGGAGTTCCCAGTGGTCCACGTGGACTACTCTAGGGGCGGGAGGTTGTTATCTGCCACTTGGAGGACAACGTCAGTCTGCAGTCCATGGCAAGACCGAATGAGCTGATGTTCCAGTCTCATGTCTATGGTGAAGACCAGGAGCTCGACAGACACCATCTAAGAGCAACCAGACGATTGTTGTGCATCTACAACAATGAGGAATATGTCGTTGGACTTGTTCCAAGACCAGGTATATCCTCGAAACTATCCTTTCCATTATATAGTTTTTAATGTGATCTATTGGTTTATGAGGAATATGGCAATACTTTTTTTTGTTTCTACTGCCTATATCTACACCCTATTTCCCAATAGTGGTATCAAAGCCACATCAATCTACTATATTTTGGGATAATCGATATGATCAGATTTTGGTTTTATTGTTTAATTATTGCATACAATGTGAATAATTTCTTGTCCAATCAAATACCATGATAATACCAAACTAATATATATGCAATTTACATGTGTCGCCCTAAAAGTGAGTTTTGATGTTGGATGTGTAGCATGGTTATGGACAATACCCCTATTATCTGTGCATGGTTGTGTGGTTGGTTAATCTCATTTTATCTCAGTCTACGTATGGAGCCTCTATCTTATCTTCCCAGTATAAAGTTAATTCTTTCCTACCCTTGCTCCCCTCAAATGTAACTCGAGGTTTCTCTATAATCATGTAATAGTAGGATAGTTTACTTTTATGTTATGACAAAGAAGAAAGACGTTTTGACGATGCCAACTGACCATCTCAGAGACGAGCTGACCAGCTAGAGGACCAGAAGGATGAGACAAACCGATGGCCTGATGGAACTAACCAATCAATTGGAAGAGCTAGTAGATGGTGGACAGAAGAACCAAATGAACAATGAGATGACCAAACGACCCACCAGGAGGCGATCCGATCGGTTCAAAGGTTGAACCGAACAACCTGGGTTGGCAAGCACGGATCTTCATCAAAAACATGTTTCTACATGTGATGTAGACCTAGGTTATGGTAATTCCTTATGGCTCCAAGGAATTACATTAGGTTGGCCATAACCATCACTTTTTGTTTATTGCATGTTTTCATTATGGGATATAGCATGTATATGATACATAATACATGTGGCGATTGGATAAAGTATATGTATTTACAAATACAAAATCTCTCAAATATAAAATATTAAGCCTTAGATACTTTCAAATAGCAACACACATGAAAAGTTTATTCAACTAAGCGTAGGTTATGCCTTCGCATGGTGCGTTGTATGTCTCGTGGAAGTGTGATGGTAGATATGTAGGTTCTGCCTTTGTAGGGTGCATATCTATCGTGTTAGTTGTTGGGTCAGGCTTAACTAGTGATTCTTAGAGTGTCTAGGCCCAGAGGCATGCAGATGATTATGGAAAGGAGTTGTAGATATCATCTGTCTGGAATTTCATATGATGCAATTGACAAAATTTGCCTACCTTGATGATTGACTATGTATTTTAGCATTGGTTGGGCCATAGTTGAATTATCTTGGATTTGGCCCACTAGAAGATTGTACGCTACAATCTTCTGAATTGATACATGATGGTTATCAATTTGAACAAAATAGTGGGAGAGATAGTTAATTAAAAACATAATTAATATTATAACTTATCAAATAAAACAAATCAAAAATGTTTTGAAAAGTAGTAACATTTCTTTGTAAAATCAAATGTCAAACACAAACACATTTTATTGGGATCAGTTCTTAATAAGGACAAAACGGGATAATCTTCCACATATGGGTTAGGACTTTAAGAAGTGTTCTCAATCATGAGCAAAAGCTCTATGTCCTTAAAACACCAGAGCCAGAGGAACCCACTCCAAATGTGCCTAAGGTCTAAATGGATGCTTATTGAAAGCATTCCAATGGTGCCATAGACATTTAATACCTTATTCTTTGTTGTATGAACTATGAGTTGCATGAATAGTATGAAATCATGCACATTCTTGCGATGATTACACACCTTAAGAATCATGTAAAGAAATCAAGGTATGATGTCTCCAAAGCATTGTAAGAGTGCAAACTAATAGAGGGAGATCTAGTATAACCCCATGTGCTCAATATGATTGTGCATGTGGAGTGATTGGGATTTCTCTTAGGTCAAGAGTTGACCATGGATATGATTATGCGTGTTTCATGAATCATATAGTCAATGTATCAAATGCTTGGCATGTTGATGTCAAAGTAAGAATGAAGAAGAAAAAAGTTGTGATAGTGATCGAAAGAAGTGTGTCCTAGGGTAAAAGCAAGACCAAGAAGTGTTTTGAGGCTAAGCTAAAGTCCAAGTCTTATACACTCAATATATGGAGAAGGGTAAGTGTAAAAGGAATATGTCCTTTTCACTTAATGGATTAAGGAAATAAAGTGCCACCACTGTCACCTATCTGGACATTAGAAATAACTATCCTCGTTATAGAGGATCTAAGGAAAAAGATGGAGATAGAGATCCCTGCCTGATGACTTGAGAAGAAGTAAGCTAGAATTATGCAGAGCAAGGGTTTCTGCCTCTACAGTTGCAAACTATCATTCATGGGCACATAATAGAATAAGAGAATTGTTATTATGTACCTACCATTGATGAAAACATCATACTTCTTGTGTGATAAGAACATTGTGTTTCATTTTAAAAGATATGATCTTTTACGGCAATGACTTGTGTCTTATAAACTATATTGGATAGTTGTAGAGACAAATGTGGATGACACATGTATTGAATGACCTGATGACTCAAACTATAGATGCCTATAGCATATTCATCTAGAGCATATAAATGAGAAATGCATCTCTAGAATCCATATGATGGTTATCTAGACTCTTTTGGTTATTGAACCAATGGAGACATGCAAGTCTTATTTATTGGACAATATGACAAAATCATCTCCAATAGATGTAGTGGGAGAACAAGTACTCTATTAGGCCTAGTACATGTTGATGTACAATAAACCTTTTAAAATGAATGCTAAAGGTGGTTACTAGTACCTCACTATATTTACTGATGTGATCAGTGGATATGGAAAGTTTGTATTTAATGAAATACAAGTATGGATCTTTTGAAGTGTTCAAGGAAATTATGAATAAAGTACATAACTAACTTGGTAAAAGTATTAAGATACTTTGACGTGATCGATGTTGAAATACTTAAACCAAGAGTTTAAGGACCTTTTAGAGAGATCATGATAATGTATCATGATGAACTCCACCTGAAACACCATGATAGTGTATCATGAAAGTGTATCAGTAACAAGAAATCACACCTTGCTAGTCATGGTGAATAAAATATAACTGATCTTCCAACTTCTTTTGGGCACATACTTAACACTAAACAATGTATGTACCGTCTAAAATTGGTTCAAAAGACACCATATGACATATGGCGTGGGAATTGTCCTAATGTGTCTTTTATAGTGATTAAGGATGAATGCTTGTATAAGAAAATAGTTTCTTAAAAGCTTTGTCTACAAAATCTCATTTTGTTGAAATACTACTCTTATCTCAATCCTACAACAAAGTTGTTTGTTGATCAGGATGGTTGCATTCCTGAAGGGGAGCTTAGTTCCAAAGGAATCATTGGGAGTAAAAGTAGAACTCAAAATGTTTGAGATGAATAAGAAAACATTGAACCTAAAATGTACAGTGGGAACAAATAGAATCACAACCTGTTGTGGAATCTCAAGTTCCTTATGTAACACACATAACTCATAGTTCTAGTAGAACACACCTTGAGTTTGAAAGATGATGATATCTTATAACTCAGAAAGCCAGTAGGTTGATCATAGATGATGAGTCAACAACCAACCTAGAAACTATTGAGGAACCAAAATCTAAGAAATGGCTTGAGGGCCATGAGATCCAAGATGAACTCTGTGTATACCAACAAGGTATGACCTCATTGGATCCACATGAATGGGTAAAACCCATAGGGTGCATTTGGGTTTTTGAAACGAGACCAACATGGAAAGGTAAATTGGTTGCAAAGAGTTTCCAACTAGTTCAAGATGTTGAACATGATGAAGTCTTTCACCAGTTACCATAGTCAAATCCGTCTGGATCATGCTTGTTGTTGCAGCTTACTAAGACTAGTAAGATTTGGTATATGGATGTTAAAACCACATTCCTTAACTACAATAATTATAAGGATGTGTAAGTGACACATCCTAAAGATTTTATAAATCCAATAATGTGAATAAAGTCTATAAGCTACAAAGGTCAATCTATGGATTGAAGAAAGCATATCAGAGTTGGAATCTTCTATTTGACAAGACTATCAAAGGGTTTGACTTGAGTGAGAATGAAGATGAAATCTATGATTAGAAAAAATTTAGTGGGAACATATTTATATTTCACATTATGATGGGGAATAACATCCTTATCCTGTAAATATTAAAACCTGGAAAGGAAAGTACCTTCTCTATGAAGGGTTTAGGCGAAGGATCCTATATGATAGGAATTGAGACCAATAGAGATAGATCTGGAAAGATTCTTGACCTAATTAAGAGAACATACATTGGAAAGTTATTGAAGGGTTCAACATGTAGGACTCAATGAGAGAGAACATGTCCATGTTCCATGGAGTTAGTCTCTCAGGATCTTAGTGTCCTAGTTCTTGTAAAGAATAGGAACACATGGATAGATGCCATTTTCATTCATAATTGGATCTATCTTGAATGCATTGCTATCTACTTATCCCATTATCTCATATGTATTCGACATGATGAGAGGATATCCACTTATCTTGTATGTATTGGACATGATGAGAGGAGATCCAGTCATCTAATATGTATTGGACATGATGAGAAGACATATATATACCTACCTAGAAATCGTGTATGTATTGGACATGATAAGAGAGTATATGTCATATGCCAGTGAGAGTCATTGGACTACCATAAAGAACGTCCTTAAGTTCTTGTAAAGCACTAAAAAGATATGTTCCTTGGTTATGGTAATAAGGAAGATATGTTCCTTGGTTATGGTAATAAGGAAGAGTTGGGTATAAAGGGTGACACAGTAGAAATACTATGTGTGAGGTTCCAACCATTGATGACACAGTAGAAATACTATGACAACAATGGAGCTACCAGATATGTTGGGAATCTCAGATAGCATACTATGACACTTCCATCTCATGTGAAAAGTCGCATAGCGATAAGATATGAAAATTGCAAAATACCGACTTGAAGCAAATGTTGCGAAACCCACTTTAAAATTGCTTGTGTAGCAGAAACATGATGGACATGTTAATATCACTTGGAATACAATTCATGGGTGATTGCATTTAAGTCCAAGTGGGAGTCTGTTGGTATGTATGCCCATAGATCCAATCATATGATGATAGGAGTGTGGCATTAAATACCTGACTTGATAATAATGAAAGGTAATTTTGTCTATTATGTTTGTCTCAGACAGAGATGATGACACAAACATAAGTAGACGTAAGAATTATGTAACTCAATGACGTATGTCTTCAAGTATGTGACTTGAACAATGGGATTATAAAAATGCTAAGAGTACATACATTCTTGTTATGTCCCTACTCGAATATTATTGTGGAAGAAAAATAGACAATAGAAATACATACGACTAGAGTGTGTGTTGACTGATAATAGAATCTCATTAGTCATGATATATGATATCAAGTTCATCACATAGGTACATGTTAGAGAACAATGTATCAGACATACCCGCCATGAGAGTGATACATGGAGACCATGGAATGGTAGTTAGCATCATCTCTCATAGTGATAGTGGTGATTGTGGTTCTTAGACCTGAAGTCATTACACTCATCACATGTCATTGGGTATACTTTGACATCATCAAATGTAATCCTGAAATACGGGTTGCCCTAAAGGTGATGATTGGGTAGCTTTGACACATGGGGAGTGATTGTGAGTGATGTAGATGGGATTTGTCCATCCTAAAGGAGTTTGATATCCAAGGCATCTTGATAAGCGAGACTGAGAAATGTATGGTCATACTGATGTAGTTCAATATGTGATATGTGAACTCATATGCATCTCAGACAATCTGCTTTAGTTCAAGGAACATGGATTGAACATTGAGAGGATGACAAATCTATACTATATGATCACAGTAGCACTAATCACGGATTGTAGGTTGAAGTTGTTCTCCAAATTTTGAATTACTTATGTAGCAATGATGTGTGACTAGGCACCTCTCTTTGCTTGTGATGTCATAAGTTTGTTATGGACATTCACTACTAACATAATTCTAAACCTATAGGGTCAAACACATAGGATACACTTGAATTAAAGGAGAATACTCATGAATGATGTTTAGATTGAATGCTAAAGGTGTTTAGGTATTCAATTAAATAATGGATCAACTAACTAGACTCAGATTCATCAAGTTCAAGTGTTAAACTGAATGTTTGGAATGTCAGGTTGATTAGAAATTGAATTGGCTAGGTTCTTCCAGAACTGGGGCACGAGATGACCATCTCGGGTGGTGGTTGTGAGACAACCGTCTCATGTGAGTGAGATGACCAGTTTGTGGTTGTGAGACAATCGACTCGCGTGAGAGAGATGACCAGTTCATGGTTGTGAGACAATCGGCTTGTGTGAGTGAGATGACCGGTTCGTGGTTGCAAGACGAATGGCTCAGGTGAGTGAGACGTCCAGTTCATGGGGAAATTCGATTACATCAAGGATTAGTGTTGACCTCATGTTGTGCATTAAATGGGTTCGAATTGCCAATTTGATTCAAAATAGGAAACTATGTGAGATGACTGTCTCACAGTTTGTAGGTTCTAGAACATACATGTTTCTGGACCCTTCTACTCCCACACCCATCAGGAACCCTAACCCTGGCCTCTACTATAAATAATTAGGGGCTTCCTAAGACACACAATTGAGAATCAGTTGCTCTGACAATTGTTGTCCTCTTTGGTTGTGGTAACCAATAGAGAGCAAGTCCTACCGAATAAAGGGAGGGATAACAAGGGAGAGAATAACTGAGGATTAGTGGTGGGAGAGCATGTCGGTGACTAGTTTGCTGACAGAAGGGGACAACTCCTTCTTATTGGCTCTAGTAGAGCAATGTGGAGTTCCTAGTGGTTCACATGGATTACTCTAGAAGCGGGAGGCCATTGTCTGCCGCTTGGAGGATAACGTCAGTCTACAGTCTGTGGCGAGACCGTAGGATCTGTTGTTCCAGTTTGTTATCCATGGTGAAGACCAGAAGTTGCACAGACAACATCTAAGAGAAACTAGAGACAATTGTGCATCTACAAGGATGAGGAATATTTCTCTGGACTTTCTCCAGGACTAGGTATATCCTCAAAATCATCCTTTCCATTATATAGTTGTTGACGCGATCTGCTAGTTTATGGGGAATATGTCAATAAAATTTTATTTATGTTGCCTATATGTGTGGCCTATTTCTTAACAATATTTATATATATATGCTCCCACTAAATCTTTTTTAATCACATATTTCATCTTTTATCATTACTTAAGTCAAACTCTTTGACTTTTCTTATCAAATCAAAATATTCCAATACTAAGATGCTTATTTCAACCTCTAGATTGAACACTGTAGCTTATAGACTTTATTTGTGTTAATGGAATCATAAAACCTTTAGGTTGTATCACATACATGTCTTGTTAATTATTCCTATTAAGGAATTCAATTTTAAGTTTCATATGCAAAATCACAAAGTCTCAGCAAGCTACAATAAAAAGCATGTTCATTGATAAAGAAATTTCATCATGTTCAACATTTTGAACCGGTTTGAAAAACCTTTCAACCAATTTGTCCTTCCATGTTATCCATGTTGGTCCTCCTTATGAAAACCCAACTGCACCTTGCAAGTTTTATCCCTCCAGGTGGTACCACCAAGTTCCTACCTTGTTGATATTCGTGGATTCCATTCTGGATATAGTGGCCTCAAGCCATTTCCCAGACTTTGGTCCCTCAATAGATCTTAGTTGATTGTCAGCTCATCATCTTATGACCAAATCATAACTTATCTAAGTTATAGGATTCACAATCTTTTAATCTCAGACATGTTCTACCAGAACAATGAGTTTTGTTTGTTACATGAAGAACTTGAGACTCCACAACTATTTATGAGTCGATGTTCTTTTGTACCTCTTTAGGTTCAAAAAGTTTTCTTGTTGATCTCGAACTTTTTGAGTTCTACTTTACTCCAACTGATTCCTATGGAACTCAACCATCCAACAACAAACACTTTTGTTATATAATTGAGTAAGTGGTATTCAACAACTTATTATTTGTGGATAAACCTTTTCCAAGAAACTACTTTCTTCATTTAGGTTTTAATCCTTAAGACATATCAGGACATTCCCATATCATATCTCATATGATGTCTTTGAACCTTTTGGACGATACATTGTTTTAGTTTAAAAGCATGTTTCTAAAGGAAGTTAGAAGATTAGATTAAATAATAATTATATCATAACACATCAGGTTGTGATTCCTTCTTTCTGATACATCATCATGTTTCAGGTGGAGTTTATTATGATACTCTGTCACATTTTCTCCAGAAGGTCCTCAAAGTATTCCTATGAAGTATTTTAACATTTGATCATATCAAAGTATCTTTAATACCTTTAAGGAAGTTGTGTAATTTTTACATGTAATCTGCTTGAACTCTATAAGATATTTATATTTTAGTGAATACACATCATTGTATCACTAGTAAACATAATAAAGTGCAAACAACTATCTATAGCATTTATCCCAAGGCTGTTGTACATCATTGTGTACATGTCCTAATTAAATGCTTATTCTCCCACTACACCTAGTGAGAGGTGGTTGTCGTGTTGCTCATATATAAGACTTACATATCCCTTATTGGTTCAATAACCAAAAGAGTCTACATAAACATCATCACGGATTCTAGAAATGCATTTCTCATATGTGTTCTCTAGATGATAATGTAATAGATTATGAATTTTTTGAGTTATGAATTATAATCCTTTAGGCATCTACATTGTAAACATTTATCTTTAGATCCATTCACATGAATATCTTAAGAAATTTGGGGCATTCCCAGATAAGATCGTATCTTTTAAATAGAAGCATTAACAAATCTTTATTTATAATCATCCTTGTCCATACAAGATGCATAAAGTAAAATGTTTCTATTATCGGCATAATGAATAGCAGTTCATCTAACTCCATTACATGTCCTATGGGATACGATAAAATCTAAATTTAGATTGTAGCTTCAACAACTCTTGCTTATATAGTCCATGATTGTCCTTTCTTAAAGGTCTACTTCTTATCAAATCATGCATATCAAACATATTCATATCTACATCTGGTATCACATACCAGTGATGAAGAAGCAATTTAGAATTATCTTATAATGCATATACCTGAAGTAGAGATTTCTATCTCCTCCTTTAGCCTCTTTAGTTCCTCCATGTAATGGGGGAAATTCCTCTTATAGTGTCTAGCATGGTGATAGTGGTGACATTTGCCTCCCTGCTTTACTCCTCCTTTGTCCTTGAGATCTGAAGACTTGGGTTGTTGGCCAGCTTTAGAACTCTTCTTAGCTTTGCCTTTTCCCTTAGACTTTCCCTTTGTCTTGCTGATCATCATCACAGACTTGGGCTTGTCTTTCTTCATTTGTGCCTCAATTGTTCTCAACATGCCTATTAACTCTATCAACAGCTTGTTAAAGTCATTCATGTTATTGTTCATGATAAATTGATTGTATGATTCTGGCAGAGATTGCATAATCACATCACTGGCCAACTCTTGACCCAAGGAGAATCCCAATCTAGATAGTTGCTTCGCATACCCAATGAGCTTGAGCACATGAGGATGTACTGGATCTCCTTCTGTCATGTTAGATTTGAACAGTGCCTTGGAGACATTGTATCTCTTATGTCTTACCTGATCTTATAACATGTTCTTAAGATGTGTGACCATCTCAATCGCATCCATATTCTCATGTGGTCTTTGCAACTCATAGGTAATAGAACATAGAATCAGGCACTTGACATCAACAACATCTTTAGTGTGCATCTTGTAAGCATTCATGTCAGCCTTAGGTGTGGTGGGAACAAGTTCATTTGACTCTGGTGTCTCTAGGACATAAAGCTTGCACTCTTGTGTGAGAATAAGTCTTAGCATCCTGACCAGTCATGGAAGTTGTTCGCATTTAACTTGTCCTTCTCAAGGACCGATCGGAGAGAAAAGGTATTGTTGTGTGTTGCCATTTGATTCTACAAAAGAAATTGCAATTTTATCAAAAACTCATTTTTTGTTTTATATGATATGTGAAATTTGACGATGTTTATTAGGGCTTTGATTAATTATCACTCTCACTATTTTATTCAAATTGATATCCCTCACATATCAATTTGGAAGATTGCAACGTACAATCTTCTAGTGAGCTAAGCTCCAAAATAATCAACTATTACCCAGCCAACACTAGCATCCACATTCAATTATTAAGGTAGGAAACTTTTGACAATTGCATCATATGCAATTCTTTGATAGATGATATGTGCAACTCCTTGCCATAGTCATATGCATGCCTCTAGTTCTTAATCACATTAAGTACACCAGTTAAGCCTGACCCAAAAGTCAATACCATAGAATATGCACCTTGCTTGGGCAGAACCTACATATCTACCATCACACTTCTACGAGAAGGATGGCACACCATGCTTGGGCATAACCTACGCTTGGTCGATCAAGCTTTTCATGAGTGTTGCTTATGAAAAGCACCTAAGACTTTATATTTAATTTGAGAGAGTTTATATTTACAAATACATATACTTTATCCAACCACCAAATATATATAGCACGTACCATATACATGTCATATCCCACAACGTAAACATGCAATTTAAAACATTAGCAATGATTATGGCCATTCTACTATAATTCCTTGGAGCCACAAGGAAATACTACCACCTAGGTCTATATCAATAACATGTTGTTGGTGTAGATTTGTGCTTGCCAATCCGGGTTGATCGGTTCAACCCTTAAACTGGTCGGCTCGCCTCTTGGCTGGTCAATTTTTCGTCTAAAATGAACGTTTGGCCTCCTTTCCAACGGATATCTGGACACCTCCAAATTATTGGCTGGGTTCACCAGCTGGTCGGTTCACTCCTCCTGTGGTCTATCCTCTTTGGTCCTCCAGTCGATCGGCTTGTAATGTGAAATGGTCGGCTTGCCTGACGTTGATTGTCATCTTCTTTGTTGCAAGAAAAGAAACTATACTGTTTCTATTAAACTTATTACATGGTAATGAAAAACCTTGAGTTACATTTGAGGGGAGCAAAGGTAGCAAAGAATAATACTTTTACATTGGGAATAAGAAGGTAGATGCCCAATATGCAAACCAAGATAAAACATGAACAAATGAAAGCATCCAACTACACACAGATATTTGGGTTATTGGCCATAAACATGCTACACATCCACCGTAAAAACATGCTTTTAGGGTGACTCATGTAAATAGACACACACACACACACACACACACACACACACACACACACACACACATATATATATATATATATATATATATATATATATATATATATATATATATATATATGTGTGTGTGTGTGTGTGTGTGTGTGTGTCTGTGTGTGTGTGCATATATATATATATATATATATGGGTGTTCTTTTGATGCTCGTGCGGGTAGCTACCTGCTCCTATTTTGGCTACTTTTTTTAGATTTCTTACTTTTGACATGTAGAGGGTTACTTTAACTTGCAAACTATTACTTTTCATGCATAGATAGTTACATTTGTACCAACTATAACAAATATACAATTACATATTTATTCCAAAAATTTTGCTGTGTATTTTACATAGATTTACTTTTTGAGTTGAATAGTTACTTTGGTCAATATAGTTACTTTTTTGTCAAGTGAGTTACTTTTTTTACTGAATAGTTACTTGTTTGGATGCACGAGTAGTGAATTCCATGATACCCATGCAGAAAGATAAACCATATATGTATATATATATATATATATATATATATATATATATATATATCAGTTTGGGATCATATGTGATCTTTAATCGAATATGCATATTAAGTAGTTTAACTATTCACATTGTATGCAATAAATAAATGATGTAAACCAAAAACTAATCATATCGATGATCCCAAAATATAGTAGATTGACGTGGCTCTGATACCACTGTTGGGAAATACAGGCATCAAATAGGCAGCGAAAACAAAAAAAGTTTGTCCATATTCCCTAGAACACCAAGATTACATCAATAGCTATGCAATGGGAAGGATGGTTAATGAGTTCATACCAGGTCCTAGAGCAGGTCTAGTGACTATTCCTCATTACAGTAGTGCAACTCTCCTAGTTGCACTAGGATGACGTCTGCAACAACTCCTAGTCTCCACCACAGACAACATGTTGATGTTACCCTCCTAGCAGGAACAGTATATACACCTCTATGGTAGTCCACGTGGACTGCCTAGAACTCCCATCGTTCTACTAGAATAGACAAGAAGGAGTTGCCCCTCCTGTTGATGTACTAGTCACCAACTTTCTCTCCCACAATTGTTCTCCCTTGCTATCCTTCCCTTTATCAGGTAGGACTTGCTCAGTCTCTCTATTGGTTACCACCACTGTTCAGAAAATCGGCCTCTTAGGCCGAATAATCGGCCGAATATTCCTTTTTGGGGGTCTACCGCTCCGATTATGAATAATCGGCTGATAATCGGTCCAGGACCGATTAATCGGCCGATCGGGGGAATAATCGGCCGATTAATTGGCGATTTTCAAAATCAAATGCTAGTAATAATTTTTTTTTACATTAATTTTTTCTAATACTACTATTGGTCATTACAATTACATTCTCTTCTTCCAATTTACATATTTGGTCTTCTCCTCATGTTTTCTCTATAAGTTTATAGTTAGTGTTTATTGAACTAATCCTTACTGTTGATGTTTTCTTCTTTAATTTCATCAATGTTTCTAATTACTTCTTAATGCAATATTAGTCTATGACTTATCAATGTTTCTAATTACTTATCAATGTTTTTTTCCCTAATTTCATCAATGTTTCAAGTTACTTATTAATGCAATATTAGTCTTATCACTTATCAATGTTTCTAATTACTTATTAATGCAATATTAGTCTATGACTTATCAATGTTTCTAATTACTTATTAATGCAATATTAGTCTATTACTTATCAACGTTTCTAATTACTTATTAATGTGATATTAGTCTATGACTTATCAATGTTTGTAATTACTTATCAAAGTTTTCTTCTCTAATTTCATCAATGTTTCTAACTACTTATGAATGTAATATTAGTCTATTACTTATAAATGTTTTTAATTACTTATCATTGTCATTATTATATGGTCAATATATAATTTACATATCTTTATGGTTAATATTAAAAAATCAAAACCGATTAAAACCGAATATTCTCCCGCTTATACTCCCGCATACCGTATATACTCTATTCGGTACCCTCTCCGCCCATTCACCGATTACCGCTTTTCAGAACAATGGTTACCACAACTAAAAAGGACAATAATTTTCAAAGGAAATCGAGTTTTTCTTTCTGAAAAGCCCCCAGTATCCCTCTATGTATAGGAGGGTCAGGGTCATGGTTCCCAGTCTGAGTGGGAGTGGAAGGGATTGGAATTTCACAAAAATTTGCAACCTACGATGGGTGAAATGGTCAGTTCATGGAGCAAATTGATTGGTTAGCATGTGAGGCGATCAGTTCACCCAGTGAATCGGTCATTTACATCATGTTTCCCAATCGCAATTGTATTGACAATTCTAATCCAAATAATGCACAACATGACATCAGCTCTAATCCTTGATGAAATCAAATTGCTCAGTGAATCGGGTGTCTCAGTCAGCCAAACGGTCGACTGGAAAGCTCGAGCCAATTAGTTCACCATGTGAACCAGTTGGTTTGCTCCCCAGTTTGTGAAGAACTCATCCAATGCAATTTCCAATCAACCTGACACTTCAATCGATCAGTTCAACACTAGAACCAATCAGTTTGGAGTTTTAGTCAGTTGATCTGTTGCTTAAATTGAATACCTAAACACTTTAGCAATCAATTTAATTATCATTCATGATCAAACTCCTCTTGTAGATGTATCCTATGTGTGTGACTCCATACATTCCTATTTATGTTGGCAGTGAATGTCCAGAACCTATTTATGACATCACAAGCAAAGAGTGGTGCCTAGTCACACATCATTGCTACCCAAATAATCAGGATAGTTGGAGATCAACTTCAACCTACTATCTGTGTTAGGTGTTATAGTGATTGTCTAATTCCTTTATCTATGATATTGAAAATGAACTCGAGGCATGGAGTCATCATCCTCTCAATGTTCAATCTTTGTTTGTTGATCCAGAGTAGACTGTCTGAGATATATGTGACCTCAATATTATATATTGATTCACATGTGTGTGTGCATGCTTTTCTCAGTCTCTCTTATAAAGTCACTTGGATATCAAACTCTAGAATGAGGTACAAATCCCATCTACATCACTCATAGTCATCCCCATGTGTCATGACACATCTGATCATCACCTTTATGGTAACCCTTATTCAGGTTCACGTTGGATGATGTCAAAGCATACCAAACGACATGTGATGAGTGTAATGACTTTAGGTCTAAGAACCACAATCACCGCCTTCACTATGAGAGATGACTATGACCATCAATTATGGTTTCCATGTTTCACTCTCAAGATGGGTTTGTCTGATACATTGTTCCTTAACAAGTATCTATGTGCTTTGTTTGATATCACATATATCATGACTGATGAGATTTTTTCATCAACCAATACACACCCTAGTCTTTAGTGTTATTGTTGTCTGTATGCCTTCCATAATAACATATGACCAGGGACATAACAAGAATGCACATACTCTTATCATCTGTATGATCTCATTGTTCAAGTCACGTACTTGAAGACATACGCCATTGTGTAATGACATTCTTTGGACATTCATTATGTTTCCTTGTTATCTCATAACTGAGTGAAATAGAATGAATTGGAAGCTTGCCTTTTATTATTATTAACCAAATCATTTATGTAATATGCCATCACAATCATCATATTATTGGCTCTCTGGGCACATTTACCAATAATGGGAAATGTCCCAATGTGTCTTTTATGAAGGTTTGGGGTTGTGAAGCTTATGTGAGAAAGCATATTCCCAAAAATCTTGGACCCAAATCAGTTAAATGTTATTTTGTTGGATAACCTAAGGAAACTAAAGGATATTACTTTTATTTCCAATCTGGCAACAAAGTGTTTGTTTCCAGAGATGTTGCATTCCTAGAAAAGGAATTTATTTTCAAAGGAATCAGTGGGAGGAAAGTATAACTTGAAGAGGTTCAAGACCAACAAGAAAACATTGAACCAGTACATGTATAAGAGGAACGTGGAGAATCACAAGTCATTGTGGAATCTCAAATTCCTCAAGTAACACATGAACCTCGTAGATCTAGTAGGATGCCTTAAACCTGAAATATTTGGTTATATTGTGACTCAAGAAGGTGGTAAGTTGGTCATAGGTGATGAGCCAACAACCTATTTATAAGCTACTAAGGGACCAAAGTCTGAGAAATGGCTTGAGGTCATTAAATCTGAGATGGAATCGATGTACACCAACAAGGTATAAACCGGGGTGGATCCACCTAAAGGGGTAAAACCCATAGGGTGCAAATGGGTCTTCAAGAAGAAGACCGACATGAATGGTAATGTAAATACCTATAAGGGCAGATTGGTTGCAAAGGGTTTTAGACAAGTTCAAAGTGTTGACTATGATGAAACATTTTCTCCAATTTCCATGGTTAAGTCCATCGGGATCATGATTGCCATTGTAGCTTATCATGACTATGAGATTTGGAAAATGGATGTTAAAACCACATTCCTTAACGGGAATCTTCTTGAGGATGTGTACATGACACAACCTGAGGGTTTTATAAATCTAAAGGATGCAAATAAAGTCTATAATTGACACTGGTCAATCTATGGATTGAAGCAAGCATCTTGGAGATAGAATCTTTGATTTGATAAAATAGTCAAAGCATTTGTCTTTAGTCAAAATGAAGATGAACCTTGTGTCTACAAGAAGATTAGTGGGAGCATGATTGTATTCCTCATATTGTATGTAGATGACATACTATTGATGGGGAATGGCATTCCTACTTTAAGTATGGTAAAGACCCGGCTGGGAAATATGTTTTTCATGAAGGACTTAGGCGAAACATCCTATATCTTGGAAAATCAAGATACATATAGATAGATATAGAAGGATTCTTGTATTAAGTCAGAGCACATACATTGTCTAAGTGTTGAAGAGGTTCATCATGGAGGACTCAAAGAGAGAAAACATACCCATGACTCATGGAGTTACCATCATTAGAGCCCAATGTCCCAGTTCTTGTGAAGAAAGGGAACGCATGAGTAGGATTATGTATGCATCTACAATTGGATCCATATGTATGCAATGTTGTGTACTTGTGTCGGCATCTCATATGCCTTGAGCATGATGAGCAAATATCAGAACATCCTTAAGTACTTGAGAAGAACTAAGGATCAATTCTTGATCTATAGCAGAAAGGAAGAGTTGGTGGTGAATGGTTACAGTGATGCAAGCTTCCTAACTGACAAATACGATTCCAGATCACAATCTAGATTTTTGTTTTGCAACAACAACAAAGTTGTGAGCTGGAACAGTTCCAAGAAAGAGATATTTGCAGATTCTATAACATAGGTCGAGTATATTGTTGCATCAAATGTAGCAAAGGAGGTTGTTTGGGTCAAGAAATTCATCTTAGAACTTGGGGTGGTTCCAAGCATCAGTGATGCAATTGAGCTATATTGTGACAACAATGGAGCTATTGCACAAGCTATGGAGCCTAGATCCAATCAGCATTCCAAGCATATACAAAGCTGGTTCCATCTCATATGAGAGATCGTATAGTGAGAAAATGTGAAGATTTGCAGAGTACCAATCAAGAGCAATGTGGCTGACCCCTTGACAAAAGCACTTTTACATCAAAAGCATGAAGGTCTTGTTAGATCACTTGGGATCAAGTTCATGAGTGATTGTCTATAAGTGCAAGTTTTGGTATGTATGCCCAAAGATCCAACCATATGATGATTGTAATGACATATTTTATAATTGATTTTATTATTAATAATGACAATCTTCCAATTTATTCTATTTTATTCAGTTATGAGATAGCGATGTAACGTAATAAATGTCTAAAGAATGATATTACTCAATGACGTATGTCTTTGGGTTGGTGACCTGAACAATGAGATCTTATGGATTCCAAGAGTATATACATTCTTGTTATGTCCCTAGTCAGATGGTATTGTGGAAGGCTGATAGACAACAATAACACATAAGACTAGAGTCTGTGTTGGTTGATGACAGAATCTCATCAGCCATGATATGTGATATCAATCCAAACACATAGATATGTGTTAGAGAATAGTGTATCAAACAGACCCACCATAAGGGTGATACATGGAAACCATAAATGGTATTCAAGATAATCTCTTATAGTGTTGGTGGTGATTGAGGTTCTTAGACCTAAAGTCACTACACTCATCACATTTCATTCAGTGTACTTTGCATCATCCACTATGACATTGAATATGGGTTTCCATAAAGGTAGCGACTTTGGGTGCACTGTGACACATGGGAATGACTTTGAGTAATGTAGATGAAATTTGTCCCTCCTATAGGATTATGGTATCCTGGCTACCTGATAAGCATAGGCCTGTAAATGGGTACGGGTAGACCCGCGGACCTGCAAATCCAGACCCTTAAAAAACCCGTCATGGGTCTAATTTTTTATACCTGCATACCCTTGGACTCGTATACCCTTGGACCCACATATAAGCGGGTCTAATAATGGGTATGCTTGGACCCAGACCCGCTAGACCCGTGTACCCGCTATATATAAGTAACTACTAAAATAATATGTTATATATATCATACTTTACTAGTCTAATTAATATAATTATTGAGATTATATCCTACTCTAAGGTTGAGACTAGTCATATAACTAAGAATTAACTATTCTAGTTACAATAACGAACATCATATGTAAACTTAAAATCAAAATGTCTACTAATCTACATTACTTTCTACATAAATTAAATGTTATGATCATGACTACAGATATGTAAATAATTACTCAATTAATTTTATTGTATATAATATAGCATTGTCTAATATAACTATTACATGTTAATATACTATATGATAACAATATCTTGTTGTGTTAAATATATATAACATAGTCATTTCTCTTACATAAACAATATGATCTATTATAGAACCGCTTACTCCCATACCCGCTATTATTGTGGGTACGGGTATGGTGTGGGTCCAGGTTTTGTATTATGCGGGTCTAGAACCGGAATCGGACCCACTAAATTAGATGGGCATGGGTATGGCCAGACCCGCACTGTACCCACACCGTTTACACCCCTAGATAAGTGAGATTAAGAAAATGCATGGCCATGCACATGTGAGTCAATATGTGATATTGAGATTACATATATCTCAGACAGTCTGCTCTAGCTCAAGGTACAAAGATTGAATTTTGAAGAGGATGACAATTTCATGCCTTGAGTTCAAACTAGATATCAATGACAAAGGAACTACACAAACATTACTACACCAGCGACATATAGTAGGTTGAAGTTGTTCTCCAACTTTTTTACTTGGATAGCAACGATGTGTTGCTAGATATCGCTCATTGCTTGTGATGTCATAAATGAGATATGGACATTCACTGCCAACATAACTTTGAACCTATAGGGTCACACACCTAGGAAACACTTGGAATAGGATTTTATTCATGAATGATGTTTGACTTGATTACAAAAGTGTTTTCAATCTAAACAACAATTTACTGACTAGACTATGAACGATCAGTTCAAGCATTGAACTGAAGGTTGTTTGGAAATTATGTTGGTTGAATAATGGTTGAACAAGGGCATGAACTGACTAGTTCACTAAGTGAATTGATTGGCTCAAGGCCCCAAATGACTGATTCATGTGATGAACCGCCCAGTTCACATATCAATTCAATTGGATCAAGGATTAGTGTTGATATCACATTATGCATTAATTGGATATTAATTGCAAATACAATTGCGATTGGGAAACATGACAAAATGACCACTTCAAGGGTTGAATTGATCGGCTCGCATGCCAACCAATTGGTTCACCTATGAATCAATCATTTCATCATTCGTAGGGTGTGAAAATTTGTGATATCATGTACCCCTCAACTCTGACACATACTGGGAACCCTGACCCTAACCCTCCTACAAATAGAGGGGTATTGGGGGCTTTCTAGATACAACATCAATTGCTATGACAATTGTTGTCTTCTCTAGCTTTGGTAACCTACAGAACCCAAGCAAGTCCTACCCGATAAAGGGAGGGATAGCAAGGGAGAATAATTGTGGGAAATAAAGTTGGTGCTAGTACACCAACTAGAAGGGGACAACTCCTTCCTGTATGTTCATCTAGAATGACGAGAGTTCCTGGTGGTCTATGTGGACTACTATAGAGGTGATGAGGTTATTTCCTGTCGGTAGGAGGACAACACAAGTTGTTGTTTGTGGTGATTAACCGAGAGCTACTACGACATTGTCTAAGTGTGATTTGAAGAAAGACACATGCCACAATGAGGAGATTTTTGCAGGACTTGCTCTAGGACCAGGTATATCCTCATAAACCATCCTTCCCATTACATAGCTATTGACACGATCTACTATTTTGAGGGGAATATGGCAATTAAATTTTTGTTTCTACTGCCTATTTTGTAGCTATATTTCCCTACAATTGTTGCTTGTAAGAGGGACACTTCCAGTTCAACCCTCCCCTTCCTACCATGTAGAGGCCTGGCCCAACTAGTAACTGCATTCCAATCTATAGAAGCTCTAGCGTTTGGTGATCATCGTCAGGCCTAAGTGTTTGGCATTGATAATGAATAAGCTCATGCCAACACTAATAGACTCATAGAAGGTAACCACCCCTGGATTTTCATTTTCCTATCCTTTACAATAGAGGTGCATGTTAATTTTTGAATACCATGAATAAAATGTAGGAATTCTTGATATTATGGGTCATAAGGTCAAAGCTTTATTCGACTCTAGTTCTACCAATACTTTCATTTCTCAAAATCTTGTGACTATGCACTTTTTAGATTTCACAAACTTATGATATGTCCTACATGTCACCACCCCCATTGGTTGTATTTTCTTATCCCTCTTAAAAATGTTGGTCATCCATGTTAAATATATGAGTTGTGAACTCCCTACTAATTTTATCCCCCTTGATATGAATGCCTTTGATGTCATTATAGGCATGGACTGTCTTTATAATTTAATGCAAAAATATATTGTAGGGAAAAGAAAACAAGGCTAGAAAGACCATGTTACCCACCTTTCACCATTCAAGGTAGGAAGGATGCTACCACCATTATGTATGTGTCGGCCATAAAGTCTGAATAGACGATAGCTGAAGATTATCTAGCATTCCTAGCCATTGTGACTAAGCCAGAACCTAAGGCATGCCCATTAAAATAAATAGAGGTAGTTGGGGACTATGCAGATGTGTTCCTGAAAGATTTTCCAAGCATGCCTCTGGAAAGAGAACTTGAATTCTCTAATGATATAACTTTCAGGACAAACCTGATTTCTAGATCCCCTTAGTGAATGGTTCCCATTGAGTTGCTCAAGTTGAAGAAGCAACTTTAGGTACTCCTATACAAGGTTTTTATCCAAACCATTACATATCCTTGGGGAGTGTTAGTTCTTTTGTGAAAAGAAGGATGGATGCTTCATATGTGCATTGATTACATAATGATAAATCGGGATATAGTTAAAAAATATCCCCTACCCCAGATAGACGACCTATTTACCAACTCAAAATTGTTTGGGCCTTCTCAATTTGCATTCCAAGTACCACCAATTACGAGTAAGAAAGGAATACATCCCAAAAACTACTTTTCAAACTCGTTATGGCCACTATGAGTTTTTGGTCATGCCTTTTGGGTAGTCTAGTGCACCTAGTGTGTTTATAAACCATATGAATAGCATGTTCCAGCCCTAACTTGACACCTTTGTCATAGTGTTCATAGATGATATCCTATTCTTCTGTAACAACTTACAAAAACACTATAACCACTTCTCTATGGTCCTTGATATCCTGAGGGAGCAAAAGTTCTATGAGATGTTATCAAAATGTGAGTTTTGGATAGAATGAGTGATGTTCCTCAGACATATCATATTAGGAGGAACTATTTTGGTGGACCCTGTTAAAGTGGTGTCTGTTCATGAATAGTCGACATTGAAGTCCCCGTTTGAAGTTCACAACTTCCTTAAACTAGATAGACATTATCAACAATTCATTCAGGATTTCTCTCTCCCTCTCACCAATCTTACCCGGAAGAATGAGAAGTTCATATGGTATGACCTATGTGATGCCTCCAGGAGTTGAAGGAAAATCTTACCTCAGCCCTCGTGTTGACTCTACCCTTGGGTAACAACAGAGTCATCATCTTCAAATAAGCATCAAGGATGGGCTTAGGATGTATCTTGGAGCAAGGCCAGCATGTCATTACCTTTGCCTCGAAACAACTCAAGCCAAATGAGCCAAATTATCTGAATCATGACTTAGTGCTCGTGTCAATCATTTATGCCCTAAAGATATGGTGACACTGTCTATATGGATACACCTTTGATATCTTGGCCAACCAAAAGATCCTAAAGTACTTCTTGACTCAGAAGGACCTATACCTATAGCAACAACGTTGGATGGAGTATCTAAAAGACTACAACATCACCATAGACTACCATCCTAGTAAGGCTAATGTGGTGGTTGATGCCCTCAATCATAAACAAATCAGTTGTGCGACTGATTTGGCCACCTAGTAGAGGAGACTCAAAGATTTTTCTAGATGGAGTCTACAACTCTTAGTGGACTGGCTTTATTTTTCCAACATCTAGGTCATCCCTAACCTATTAACCAAGCTTGTAGTAGCCCAATTAGTCATCCCAGACCTATAGAAGATGAAAGTCTTGATGACAAAATATCAAATACATCTCTTAGTGGGTATGTATGGAGGAATTCAATACAAGCATCATATATGGGTTCCAGAGGATTCACCATTGAATGTCTGCATCCTAAAAGAGTCTCATTGATGAAAGTACACCACACACCCCAACACTACTAAAATGTTCAAGGATCTACAATGGTTCTTCTAGGGCCAGGAATGTCGTCAGACATAGCCCCATTTGTGGCTAGTTGTCTCACATGCCAAAAGGTGAAGGTTGAGCACCAACAACCTAGTGGATTGTTGCAATCCATTGATATTCCTGAGTCCAAGTGGGACTAGATCACCATGGAGATTGTGGTGGGTCTCCTCAAGATCTGAATAGGGCATGATGCTATATGGGTTGTGGTGGATCGACTAACAAAGTCAGCACACTTCCTTGCCATGAAGATTATTCCTAAGGTGTCATATTTAGTTGAGCTATATATTCATGAGATAGTTCCTCTACATGGTGTACCAAGCTCAATCATCTCTAGTGGTGACTCTAAGTTCACCTCCAAGTTGTGGAAGCAAGTTCAAGATAAAATCGACATGAGGCTAAAGTATAGCACAACCTATCACCCTCAAACAAATGGTCAGTTAGAACACACGATCTAGACTCTGGAAGGTCTATTAAGGACATGTGTCCTAGATCAGGGTGGATCATGTGAAAATTATCTACCCTTAACTGAGTTTTCCTATATCAATAGTTACAAAGCCAACATCCAGATTCCTCCATATGAAATTCTCTATGGGAGGTTGTGTCAGTTGTGCTTCAATGGGATGATGCCAATGTGAGGACCCTGCTTAGGTATCGGTAACTATAGTTATATGTTGAAAACGTTTCTTTGATCAAGCAAAGATCGAAGAAAGTCGAGATTGTGAAAGTCTTATGTCGATGCAAAGCAGATAGATCTGCACTTTGCTATAGGAGATCGTGTCTTTCTAAAAATCTGACCCCTTTGAGCCACAACTGAGAAGAGAGAAGTTGAGCCCATGATATGTGGGTCTATTTGATATTTTAGAATAGATTGCTAAGGCCTATTATCATCTTGTCCTACCACCACAACATAGCATGATGCATGTTGTGTTCCATGTGTCCAACTTGAATCGCTATGTGAAGGATCATGCCCACGTGTAGAACATTGAACTAATAGATCTTCAAGGAAGGTTGTCTTACTGTGAGTCACCTATGAGAATCTTGGAGTAAAAGGTGAAGGAACTCAAAAAAAAAATATCAAGATAAAAAAGGTTCTTTAGAAACATCATGGTGAGGACGAAACCACATGGGAGCTCAAGATGGACTTGGAAAAGACACACCCCATCTCTTTGATAATTAGCTCAAATTTTGAGGACAAAATTCCTTTAAGGGGAAAGGATGTTACAACCTAAATTTTTGCATACTATATGCATATTTGGATGCAAATTATGTATTAGTATGGATATATTAGAAATCCTAGAATTTATATGCCTTGTTTAACAATTTTGAGTTATGAAAATAATTTCTTCAAATAGAAAGGATTTTGTGTGTTTTATTGTTTTTAATAATCTATCAAAGCTTGATTATTTATGGATATGAAAGAAACCCCAATAATCAAGAAATTTCAAAGAATAATGAATAATTTGAAAATTAACATATGATAATGTCTTAGTTTTCTTAAAAGACAAGTTGAGAGCGATCAGTGGGCTTAATTAGGCCCCGCCTTGCACCCAAAGAGATGAGATACCAAAATAGGAGTACTTTCCAAGTTTGAGTAGATAATGAGTAATTATAGGTCGCAAATAATTAATATAAGCAAATACTTGAAAGGTAAGCAAAAGGTAATTAAATGTTGTATTCAATTATCAACTTTTGCATAAGTAGAGATAATGTAATTATAAAGTTCCCATCAAAATTTGAGAGAGATTGGAGTTTTCTATAAGCTTAGAAAATTTTCTAAAGAAATTGATAAAGTTAAATCCTAGAATTAGTGGGATAAAAAAACTATTTAAATAAATATATACCTAACCTAAGGCATGCATGACACCGCGTGACAAAGGCTCGTGTATGTGACCCAATTGTCGGATAAGGATTGGATGGTTGGTAGTCATTGTCTACCTCCCGATCTGAGTCAGACACAGACCTATAACCTACCCCAATCCTATCTCTCTCATGTCTAACACTTTCACTCAAATCAGTTTCATTAGAACCAGGAGAGAGTAATGGATCTAACAAGCTAAACCACATCCTTTCTCATTGTGTGAATAGAGAAACCCCAGGTTGTAAGAAATCCATAATATTAGGGTTTTGCATGACTATCCTCTACTCTCAACCCCATCCTGTAAAAAGGACACCTCTATCACCCTCAATCCCTCACACACTCAGAGAACCCCTCAATTTATTGTCATGCACTGTCATCACCCATGTTGAGTTCTCCCTCATTTCAAGTTAACCACCACCATCGTTATAGTGCTCCAAGGCATCCCAGTCCAATTCACTTGGCCAAAAGCATTATGAAGATCCCCTGAAAAAACTTGGCACCCTTGGGAGTGACAAGGAAGTTGATGTCACCTTTTCCCTATTTGGGTTGTCTAAAACTTACAAAGCTTCATTGAGACCTTGGTTCCAGCCATTATAGTACGTGGCAAGAGGTGGAAACACTATGACAGATGTCTAGGGAGCTTTTTGAGGCCTTAAGTTGTTGTGATTCAAGGTTGATTGATTTGGTTGGTTGATAAACTTCACTTGTTTGCTTGGAACTAGGTCATCACTAACGAAATATATGTGGTCACTTATGAATAAACCACCCTTAACAACTTCTGATGTTTTTTGGAGTTTCATGATGTGTTACAACTAAATTCCTTGGTTGTTTATTTATTTCTTACAAGTTATATGACCCACTGTGTATCGTATTAAATGAAGATTAACTTTCTCAAACCAAATTGTGCAATCTCTAAAGGGGTATATGAAGGACATAATACTCCCTAATAATTAAGGATGAGTCATTGAGGAAGCGAAAAAACATTATAGATGTACATGTGATCAAATCCAATGATGGATAGTCACCATGACTCCAATGCTAGACCGAACCCTAAAAAATCATATGATGGAGCAAGGGATGAATGTACCCATTAAGATTAGGCAAATATGGGTTCATAAGTTAAATAGAAAATGCAAGTTCAATTATTTAATGATAATTGATGATATGATTTATTACATTGTTACACCTATTTGCACACATTTTGATTGCACTGTGTACTCAGTGTAGAGATATACTGACCACATTTTGCTTTTCTTTGCTTTGCTGACATTTTAGGTTAATCTACATAATATTTGAAGATATAGACATCCTGGAGATGGCACAAAAAGCTAATATGGTTAAATCTTGAGCGGAGAATTTGATAAATAGATTTATTTCATGTTTTTAAACTTAGTTCCCATTGATCATATCATGTAAATCCTTTGAAGAGATTAGCTTCATATTATTATCAAACACTTGTCAAATCAATGAAATTACAAATTTTTATTAGTTATTTGCTAAACATGGATCCCTAAATTATAATAATGGCCCTTTCCCTCTCCATCCACCTTTATTGTGGATAACAGGGGGAGGGGGTCATTACAACCTGGCTTGGGGAGAGACACTAGATCCTACAAATTTAGTTGCAACACAACCTATCAGCAGAACATGAACAACTTTCAAGGCCAAGGCCAAAATCAAGGAAAGATCCAAGGCAATATTCAAAATCAGAGCCAAACCTAGTCAGAATTAGTATCTAAAAAGTTTTCCTTTGCGAAAAGACAAGCAGATATCACACAAACTAAACCAAAGTGCAATCAACAACAACAACATGTAGAGTTTGATGCAAGCTCAAATGGGATGTGTGACTGGGTAGTTATCTGATGTGTAGAGTGATATCAAGATGATTGACCAAAAAACTAGCTAATCTGTCATACCTTATAAAGAATCAACATGGAAGGATCCCTTCTAGAAATGAGCAAAATTCTAGAGGACATGAAACTACAAAGATGACCATGTTGAGGCCATGTATTTCTAAGGAATTGGTCATCCCACTATTCAAACATAAATATTACTGAGTGGAAGCAAACTCTTATAAGGGATATTACAAGCATGATAATAATTGCATAAAAGAAGAGTTCATATATAAACCAATACAAGATAAAGATTTTCGTTCTCATAATAAAGTCTCAACATAACTCACTCATGAACAAAACTAAACATGTACACACTTAAACACCACATAATTCCTTATAAAACATGAAAATAAATCTAAATTGGGTATAGATGGCACCTGACCAGATCTTTCCTTTTGAAGGTCCTTGAGCTACTCCTTGCACATCATATGGTTTTATCCTCAAATCTTATTCTTTACCTATGGGCATCATGTCCTTATCCAGGCATCAAACAAATTGGTAAGCGTAATTGAACATATTACATCTTAAAGAAAGCATGTACACTAAAAATAAACTTTAAACCTTAAACATTAAAAGGGGACATAATTGCATTTACATTATTTCCTTTATCTTGAATTATATAAGAATCCCCGGGTTTTGCATCGAAGTACCTCTTATCTTATGCATTGAAGTGCCTCTTCTTTTATGCATCGAAGTGCCTCTTAGTTTAGCTCCGAGGAGCCTCTTGGTGAGGAAATTACATATGTTATCTTTCCCCAAAAAACTCTTATTTTGCTCTTAGATATTTATTCTTGACTTTAATCTTAATGTACATGAAGTTGGTGGGATAATATTGACAATAAACATGACATTCAATTCATTATATGTTCCTTGACTTTAAGTAATTGAAACATTGAATAATACATTCATAGCATTCATGGACATTGTACATACATACATACATACATATATTAAAATAGTCAGCCGACAAGGAGTGGCCCAAGTGGTCAAGCACAGTGTCTCCTAACAAAGGGACCCGGGTTCGAATCCCAATTTCTGCCTTGATTTACCACCCTCCCGGGCATTCGGCCTCCGCCACGGGCATGGGAGGGGGGGAGAAATCTTTCTCTCTTAATCCCATATATTAAAATAGTCAATACTTATATTCAAAGTGCATGCACCACTTACCTCTCTCTTAGAGAAGATCCTAGTTTCTCTTCTTATATGGATGAAACCTAACCATGTTCTTGGGGTTAAGAAACCTTTAATACCCTATTAAATCCATTTGTATTAATTAATAATTGATATTCAACATAATTTCTAGGTTTTTGGGTTTCTTTAAGGATTCGTTGGAAATCAGATCCAAATCAGGATTCATAATAGGAAATTATTGTTCTTTATTCAAAAACCTTTCCAATGAGTATTTACACTATTTTTTAGCACCCTATTAATTACTATGAATTTTTGAAGAACAAACCAATACAAACTCAATGAAAATCCAACCAAGCAACAAATAATCTACAGCGCTAGCGGGCCTTGTCTAGTTGGCTTAATCATGGGTGGTCACTTAGTCGAGGCTCTCATATGTGATTGATGGATCAACCAGGCATCTAAAGACCGAAACTATCCATGAGGGTGTGACGCATCAAAAAATACAGAACTAGGGCAAAAATGTCAAATCTTCTCATGTATTGTTTGACGAAGATAAATGGTGAATTGGTCCTTTGAGCGATCTATTTCCAAAGTGAAAACATGGTATAGATGATCAATTCTAGTCAGAGATAGTGCCCACTGGTTTTGGCATCAACTCTACCCAGTACATGTGGCCACAAAAACCCCTGGTCCAATGCTTGAGATGGTTGGAAAAGCAAAACACCTCTCTGCCATGGATGGCGAGGTGTTGAAGTTGGAGTCGAAAAGAGAGCAAAGCCTGGGGTGAAAATAACAACTCTACCAAAATGAAATCATATACCCAAAGATAGACAAGGGAATAAAACTTTGTCAAAATAGATGTCATGACTCTGGTATTCTTTGTGGATGCGAGAAACATTGTAACATAAACAAAAGGAGAAAGGGGTATTTATTGATCAAAGTCATAAATCTGAAGGTAATATTGATCCTTTAAGGTCCCCTGATCAAATCCAGGTCATTCGATAATCCTCTAGGAAATTTTCTTCTTGTCGCTAATCGTTGGAGGAAAGGAGAAAGTGATGGATTTTGGGTTCTCTAGAGGAGGAGAAATAGGGAAATTTCAGGAAAAGGGAAAAACTTTTGGAGGTGCGGTGATCATTTTTTGTGTGCCTATATATAGATTTCACATTTTGAAAGGGGTAGAGTATCACCTGCGGCTGGGAACAGGGGATACGACGGACCCCTTCCATGACTAGGATGTCTAGGGCAAAGACCCCATCATGTTTAGGATGTGTAACATCGAGAAGAGGGGAAGCTAACTAGTAGGTTAAGTCTCACTACAGAGTGGTGAAGAGAGAGGTAGATATTGGAGGGGGAAAGGTCTATTGTAAAGTCTTGGGAGCTCTAGACTCAGGAGTGTGAGATGGTCTTCTTGTGTGCGGTTGGCTCTGGGAGACTCCAAACTGGACCAGGAAACATAAAAATCTACATGACAGAGATTATTTCATAATATCAGCTAGACCAAGGTCCAATTAGATTTACGATTAGATATTTTATGATTATTAATCCCTTCCCAGTTCAAATTGGATTAGCTGGGAAGGTTCAAATCTTCTCAAATTTCACGTGTTACTTAATTGGGACACAATGAATCCAAAAATATAGTTAGTTTTATGATTTGACCAACCTAGCTTACGACATTTATCTTTTTAGGATAAATTTTAATTAATTATATAGGATTACTTAAAATTAATTTGGGGATAATATTTTTGGAAAACCCAACATTATCTAAACCAACTTATGCTAAAATTATGAGGTCATAAAAGAACATTGATTGGGTTAATTTCATGTTAGACCCGCGTCAATTATTGAATAGCTAGGGATAAATTGTTAATATTAAGTTTTAATTGAATCAATTAAGTGGAAAAGTCCTAAAATTTGGTTGAAGTAACATATTTAAGAGTCATAATCACATTAATCTATGTTTTAAGCAAAAATTCCAAAATCTACAATAATAGGGTTTCAAATTAGGGTCATTTTATAAGATTCAATTTTTTCAGGTGTTACATGGCATCTCAAGTTCATCAAGATAGTATTGATACTTGTGAGCTCCATTTTGAGACATTTAAGATTGAACATGAACCTTCTCCTGTAATTATTCCCAATAAGACAAAGTCTAAAGAGAAAGGCAAGGGAAAGAAATTTGCTAAAGAAAAGCAACTTAATTATGTTGTATAGGCAGTTATTGTTGGTATGTATGCCCAGAGAGCCAATCATATGACGATTGTAATGGAATATTTTATAAATGATTTGATTAATAAAGGCAATCTTCAAATTTATTCTATTTTATTCAGTTATGAGATAATGATGTAACATAATAAAAGTCTAAAGAATGATATTACGCAATGTCATTTGTCTTCAGGTTGAGAACATGAACAATGAGATCATACGAATGTCAAGAGTATATGCATTGTTGTTATGTCCCTAGTTGGATGTTATTATGGAACGCTAATAGACAGCAATAACACATTAGACTAGTGTGTGTTGGTTGATGACAAAATCTAATTAGGTATTGATATGTGATATCAAACCAAACACATAGATACTTGGTAGAGAATAGTGTATCTGACAGACCCACCTTAAGAGTGATACATGGAAACCATGATTGGTAGTTAGTATAATTTCTTATAGTGTTGATGGTGACTGTGGTTCTTATACCTGAAATCATTCCACTCATCACATGTCGTTCAGTGTACTTTGTCATCATCCATTGTGACCTTGAATAAGGGTTGCCATAAAGGTGGTGCTCGGGTGCACTATGACACTTAGGGATGATTGTGAGTAATGTAGATGGGATTTGTCCCTCCTACAGGAGTATGGTATCCTGGCCACTTGATAAGCGAGATTGAGAAATGCATGGCAATTGTCATGTGATTGAATATATGATATTGAGTTTATATATATGTTAGACAATTTGCTATAGTTTAAGGAACATGGATTGAACATCAAATAGGATGATGATTCCATGCCTCGAGTTCAATCTGGATACTAGTGACAGAGGAACTATACAATCACTATAACACCAATAATAGATTGTAGGTTGAAGTTGTTCTCCACTTTTTGAATTACTTAGTTAGCAATGATGTCTTGCTAGATACCGCTCATTGCTTGTGATGTCATAAATAGTTATGGATATTCACTACTAGTGTAACTTGGAAGCTATAGGGTCACACACATAGGATGCACTTCAAATAGGAGTTTATTCATGAATGTAGTTTAAAGTTGATATTAAAGAGTTAGGTATATAATTTAAACAACAATGGTTGAATGTTGACTGATTGAACTGTGAACCAACCAGTTCAATTGTTGAACTAATGGATTCAAGTGTCAGGTCAATTGAACTAACTTTTGAAATCAAAGTCAAGATATGATCGGTTCAGCGAGTGAACCAATCCACTCAAGTCTATGAGCCAATCAGTTCAGGTTATGAACCGACTGGTTGGTTGATCAATTTTATTGGATCAAGGATTAATGTTGACGCCATGGTGTGCATTAATTAGATATTAATTGCCAATTCAATTATGATTGGGAAACATGTTGAAGAGATTGGTTCAAGGGTTGAACTGATCGACTCACATGCCAACCGATCAGTTCACCTCTAAACCAATAGTTTCATCATTTGTAGGGTATGAAAGTTCATGAAATTATGTCCTCTTGACTCCTTCTCAGAATAGAAATCATGACCCTGACTCTCCTATAAATAGAGGGGTGGTCGAAGCTTTCTAGATACATATCAATCCCTCTAACAATTGTTGTCTTCTCTGGTTTTGGTAACCGAGAGAACCCAAGAAATTCATGCCCGTCAAAGGGAAGGATAGTAAAGGAGAGACAATTGGGAGAGAAAGTCGGTGCTAGTAAACTAACTAGAAGGGACAACTCCTTGTTTGTTCATCTAGAACAACAGGAGTTCCCGATGGTCAGTGTAGACTACTATAGAGGTGAGGAGGTCATTGCTGATGTTGTCTAGGTGAAACTTGAAGAAAGGTGTATACTACTATGAGGGAATTGTCACTAGACTTGCTCTAGGACCAGGTATATCCTCGTAACCATCATTCCAATTACATAGTTGTTGACGCGATCTACTGTTCAATGGGAATATGGCAGTTAAATTTTTATTTCAACTACATAATATGTCGCCATATTTCCCTGCAGTGGTATCAGAGACACATCAATTTACTATGTTGTGGGATTTAATCAATATGATCGAATTTTGGTTTTCATCATTTATTCATTACATACAATGTGAATATTTAAAATGATTAATTTATGTATCCGATTAAATACCACATACGATCCCAACTTTATATATATATATATATGAAATTTACATGTTGCCCTAAAAGATGGTTTTGATGGTCAGGTGTAGCATGGTTATGTCCAATAACCCTAGATCTACGAGCATGGTTGATTGGTTGTTTATTCATGTTTATATCTCGATTTGCATACTGAGACTCTATCTTTTCTTCTATATGTAAAAATATTATTCTCTACTTTATTTGATCCCCTCAAAGTGTAACTCGAGGTTTCCCTATTACCATATAATATGTTAAATAGCATTAGGATAGTTTAATTCTTATTATGACGAAGAATACATTCAACACTAGATGAACTGTCCATTTCAGAAGATGGATCGATCGATTGGAGTAACGAGGATAGTGGATGATAGGACCCGAACTGACTAGATGGTGGTCCAATCGAGTGACTGGAGGTGTCCAGACATCATTTGGATCGGAGGCCAAAGGATCGATATGACAGACCAATCGACCAACCAAGAGGTGAGTTTCAAGAGTTGAACTGGTCAACTGAGATTGGTTCAAGCATAGATCTTCATCAATAATAGGTTACTACATGTGATGTAGACCTTAGGTGGTAGTAATTCCTTGTGCCTCCAAAGAGATATAATAGTATGCCAATAACCATCCCTTATGTTTTAATTACATGTTTTCATTTGTGGGATATAGCATGTATATGATACGTACTATAAGTATGTGGCGATTGGATATGTATATGTATTTATAAATATAAAAACCATCAATAAAATATTAAGTCTTAGATGCTTTCCATAAGCAATACACATGAAAAGATTGATCAACTAAGTGTAGGTTATGCCAAATCATGGTGTGCCATCTATCTCATGGAAGTGTGATGGCAGATATGTAGAACTGTTAAAGTATGGTACATATTCTATCGTGTTGGCTTTTGGATCAGGATTAACTAAGTGATCTTAATGAGATTAAGTACCAAGTAGCATAGAGATGAATTGTGACAAAGAGTTGTGCATGCCATCTATCAAAGAGTTGCATTGAAATGCAATTGGCAAAAGTTGCCTACCTAAACAATCAAGTTGTGGGTGATCAGCTAAAGTTGACTCGTGATTTGATAAAATATGGATCTTGACTCACTAGAAGATTGTACGTTGCAACCTTCCAAATTGGTAGTGAGGGATATCAATTTAAGAAAATAATGAGAGTGATAATAAATTAAATTCCTAATTAAATATCATTACTTTTATTCAAATGAAATCAAATCAAAGGTGTTTTAACAAAATGCAAAATTTTCTCGTGTAGAAACAAATGGCAAACAAATTGTTATTTTGATCTGTCCTTAAGAAGGACAAACTCAATGGAACAAAATTATGTGACTGTTTTTGTACTTTGAGAAGGGTTATCAATGATGAGCATAGGCTCTATGTCCTAGATACACCAATGTCATAATTACCTACTCCTGATGTGCCTAGGGATAAGGTGGATGCTTACTGGAAACATGCCAACGATGCCTTAGACATAAAGCACCGTATGGTATGTTGTCGGAACTATGAGTTGCATGAGCAATGTAAAGACATGGTGATTCTTGATATGGTAACACGTCTTAAGAATGTGAACCACAATCATACAAAGCAAGAAAGGTACAATGTCTCAAAGGCACTTTTTGACAGTAAGATGACAAAGGGAGATCTAGTAGAGACCATGTGCTCAATATGATTAGTCATGTGGAACATCTAGAAGAACTGGGATTCTCTTTGAGCCAAGAGTTGGCCATGTATATGATTCTACAATGATTGATTGAATCATATGGCCATTTTATTGAGTATTGCCACTTGAGTAACATGTCCAGACTGTTGTCAGAATTACTTGGCATGTTGATGAATGTTGAAGCAAGAATGAAGAAGGACAAATCTGTGATGGTGATCACCGAAATGGAGTCCAAGGATGAAAGGAAGGCCATGAAGAGTTATGAGGCTAAGCATAAATCATGATCTTCAATGCTCAAGATAAGGACAAGGAAAAGTACAAGAGGAACATGTCCTTTGTACTTGAAGGGATTCAGGAAGATAAAGTTGGGGATAGAGATCTCCACTTCAGGGATATATGTTATTGAGATAAACTTATCCACTTATTCATCATGGGTACTAGATACCATATGTGGATCTCACATATATTTGAATATACAGGATCTAAAAAGAAGTAAGCCTTTAAGAAAGGCGAGGTCGAACTGTGAGTCACAAATGAAGCAAGATTTTTTGCCACTAGAGTTGGAACCTATAATTTATCTCTACCCATAGGGCTTGTAATAGAGTGAATGAACTACTATTATGTACCTACTATAAATAGAAACATCATTTTGGTATCTTGTATGGACAAGGATGGATATGAATTTCATAGTAAGAATGTTTGATGTTCTATTTCAAAATATGAAATCTTTTATGGCAGTGCCCCAATATCTTATGGTCCTTATTTACTAGATCTAAAGACAAATGTTTATAAAGTAAATAGGAAAAAAATAAAACTCTATAACTCAAACAAAACATATCTTTGTCATTGTCGTCTAGGGTACATAAATGAGAATCACATATCTAGACTCCATAAAGATGGTTATCTAGACTCTTTTGATTAAAAACCAATAGAGACATGTGAGTCTTGTTTATTGGACAAGATGACAAAGACTCCCTTCATTAGAAACAATGAGAGGGCTAGTGATCTATTAGGACTCATACATACTGATGTATGTAGACCTTTTAGAACAAATACTAGAGGTGGTTATCAATACTTCATTACTTTTATCGATGACTTCAGTAGGTATGGTTATGTTTATCTAATGAAACATAAGTCAGAAACCCTTGAAAAGTTCAAGTATTTCATGATGAAGTATATAACCAACTTGGAAAAAGTATTAAGGCACTTCCTTCTGATCGAGGTGGAGAATACTTAAGTCAAGAGTTTGATGACCTCCTGAGAGACTGTGGTATTGTATCACAATGTACTCCACCTGGAACACCTCAACATAATGGTGTATCAAAAGGAAGGAATCACACATTGCTAGATATGGTGTGATCAATGATGATTTTAGCTAACCTTCCGACTACCTTATGGGGTTATGCTCTAGAAACTACCAAGTTTATACTAAATCGTGTACCATCTAAATTGGTTCAAAAGAAACCATATGAGATATGGTATGGGAGGCGTCCCAATGTGTCTTTTATGAAGATTTGGAGTTGTGAAGCTTATGTGATAAAAAAGTTTCTCAAAAAGCTTGGACCCAAATTAGATAAATTTTATTTTATTAGATATCCTAGGGAAATTAATGGATATTACTTTTATTCCTTATCTGATAATAAAGTGTTTGTTGCCATGGATGTTGTATTCCTAGAAAAGGAATTTATTTCCAAAGGAATTGGTGGTAGGAAAGTAGAACTCAAAGAGGTTCGATACCAATAAGAAAACATTGAACCGGTAGAGGTACAAGAGGAACACGAAGACTCATAAATAATTGTGTAATCTCAAGTTCATCATGTAATGCAAGGACCTCATAGATCTAGTAGGACATGCCTTGAGCCCGAAAGATTTGGTTATCTTATGACTGAAGAAGGTGTTGAGCTGGTCATAGATGATGAGACAACAACCTATATAGAAACTACTAAAGGACTAGAATCTGAGAAACAGCTTGATGCCATGAGATCTGAGATGGAATCCATGTACACAAATAAGGTATGGACCTTAGTGGATCCACATGAAGGGGTAAAATCCATAGCGTGCAAGTGGGTCTTCAAGAAGATGACCAACATGGATGGTAATGTACAACCTTACAAAGGTCGATTGGTTGCAAAAGGTTTCAGAAAATTTCAAGGTGCTGACTATGACAAAACCTTTTCTCCAGTTACCATGGTTAATTCCAACAGGATCATGCTTGCCATTGTAGCTTATTATGACTATGAGATTTTTAAGATGGATGTTAAAACAACATTCCTTAATGGGAATTTTCTTGAGAATGTGTACATGACACAGACTGAGGGTTTTATAAATCCAAAGGATGCAAATAAAGTATGTAAGGTTTTCCATAAAGGTGGTGCTCAGGTGGATTGTGACACATGGGGATGATTGTGGGTGATGTAGATGGGATTTGTCCCTCCTAGAGGAGTATGCTATCTTGGCCACTTAATAAGTGAGACTGAGAAATGCATGGCCATGATCATGTGAGTCAATGTGTTGTTGAGCATATATCTCAGACAGTCTACTCTGTTTTAAGGAACATGGATTGAACATTAAAGAGGATGACAATTCCATGCCTTGAGTTCAATATGGATATTAGTGAAAAAGTAACTATACAATCACTATAACACCAATCACAGATTGTAGGTTGAAGTTGTTCTCCAACTTTCTAGATTACTTAGGTAGCAATGATGTGTTGCTAGATGTCGCTCATTGCTTGTGAAGTCATAAATTAGTTATGCACATTCACTGCCAACGTAACTTGGAACTTATAGGGTCACACACATAGGATACACTTGGAATAGGAGTTCATTCATTAATGTAGTTTAAACTTGATTCTAAAGAGTTATGTATTAAATTTAAACAACAATGACTGAATGTTAACTGACTAGACTATGAATTGACCGGTTTAAGTGTTGAATCGATCAATTCAAGTATTAGGTTAATTGAACCATCTTTGTCAATCAAAGCGATGAGATGACTGGTTCAGCAAGTGAACCGATCCACTCAGGTCTATGAGTTGACCGGTTCAGGTTATGAACCAACCAGTTGATTGACCAACTCGATCGAATCAAGGATTAGTGTTGACATCATGTTGTACATTAGTCAGATATTAATTGTCAATTCAATTGTGATTGGGAAACATGTTGAAATGATTGGTTTAAGGGTTGAACCGATCGGCTCACATGCCACTCGATCGGTTCACCTCTAAACCAACCATTTTGTCATTTACATGTTATGAAAGTTCATGAAATTCCATCCCTTTCAACTTAGACTAGAAATATTGATCATGACCCTCCTATAAATAGAGAGGTAGTCGAGGTTTTCTAGACACACATCGATCCCTCTAACAATTGTTGTCTTCTCTAGTTCTGGTAACGAGAGAACATGTGCAAGTGCTACCTGTCAAACGAAGGGATAGTAAGAGAGAGACAATTAAAAGAGAAAGTTGATGCTAGTACACTGACTAGAAGAGACAACTCCTTCTTGTATGTTCATCTATAATGACATGAGTTCTCGGTGGTTCGTGTGGACTACTATAGAAGCGAGGAGGTTGTTGCCTTCTGCTTGGAGGACAAAGTCAACCCTGCCTGTGGTGATCATCCAGGAGGCTATTGATGACACTGTCTAGGTGCAACTTGAAGAAAGATGCACGCTACTGTGAGGGAATTGTTGCTGCACTTGATCCAGGACCAGGTATATCCTCACAAACATCCTTCCCATTACATAGTTGTTGACGCGGTCTATTATTCAAAGGGGAATATGGTAGCTAAAATTTTTGTTTTCACTACCTACTGTGTCCCCATATTTCCCTACAATTTCATATAAAGACCCCTATTCTCCCATAATCCCATTTTTGTACAAGCTCACCAAGGCTCATATGATATGAGAAGTTTTTCAAGTAAGTAAATAAGCTACATCTTGACATTCCTTTCTTGGATGCAATAGAGAAGATGCCTATGTACACAAAGTTATTTAGAGATATGATTACTAAGAAAAGAGATGGGGATGAGATAGAGGTTGTTAAACTCTCCAAGATGTCGAGTGCATTTGTTCAAGCCAATATGTCCACAAACTAAAAGGACCTAGGAGATTTCACAATTGCTTTTAATGTAGGGGACAAACAAGAGAGAAAGGGGTTAGATGACTTGGGAGCTAGCATCAATATGATTCCACTTACCTTAGATCAAAGTCTAAGTCTATTGATATGAAGAGGACTAGAATGAGGATTCAACTTGTTGATCGTACTTTCACTAAACTTGTTGGTATTGTAGAGGACGTGGCCATCCAAGATGGAAGACTCTTCATACCATGAAATATCATAGTTATTGACACTATAGAAGATCTAATTTGTCTTATGATCTTTGGAAGACCCTTCCTATCTACAAGAAGAGCCTTCATAGATGTTAAGGCTGATATCATCACTATCAAGCTCAGAAAAGATCACATCAAATTCAAAGTTTAAGACTCTATGAGGGGCCCTTCCCTATTCAAATTAATGTATTTCATAAATAAAAACAACCAGAATTGTAAGGAGATCTGAGAAAAAAAATGGTACTTTTTGACTCATTAATGAGGGATTGAATGATCAGAGTCCAAATGTTGAAGATCCCAAGGTTTTTGAGTTGCTTGATTATCTGGATGTTGAGGAAAGTGAAATTGAAGTTGAGGAAGAATTTATGATTGAGACAGTCAATTATGCCTCTCTTGAGAGGACCCCAACTAATAGAGAGGTACCACAACCTAAGCCTAAGCTAAAAAAATTACATGAAGGTCTTAGGTACGAGTTCCTAGACATAGAGGAATGAACCGTATCACTATAAGCTTTGCTCTTCAGAGGAGCAAGAAGAACAACTCTTAAATCAGTTGAAGTTGAGGAGAAAAGTGACATGATATTCGATAGATGATATCAGAGAGTTGAACCATGTTGATTGTATGCATTGACGATCACCTTGAATCGTATGAAAAACCTCTCACCCAATGGCAAAAATGATCAATTTAAACCTTAGAGAGTTTGTTAAGAAAGAAGTCATTAAGCTTCATGATACAAGATTGTTTACCCAATTAGTGATAATAAATGGGGTGTGCCATGTACACATGGTGCCCAATGAGCGTAGTATGTCTATTATCAAGGGAGATAATGGGGATGAAATAACAAGTAGAACCGTCATATGTTGGAGAATGTACACAAATTACATGAAGTTGAATACAATAACCAAGAATTATCATTTTCCCTTTCCCTTCATGAAACAAGTGTTGGAGCATCTTGCCCACCACGCTTCTACTATCTAGATGATTATTCTGGTTTTATCATGTTCCTATTCACCCAGACAACCAGAAAAAGACTAAATTCACCTATTTCTATCATACATACGCCTTCGGGAGTATGCCTTTTGGGTTGTGTAACGCACCTAAAACATTTGAAAGGTGCATGATATCTATCTACTCAAGTTTTTTGGAGGATATCATGGAAGTTTTTATGGATGAATTTTCTATCTATGGGACATATTTATATAAATACCTCAAGAATCTATCCCTAGCCTTGATAAGATGCAAAGAAAAACATAAAGTTGTCAATTGGAAAAAGTGGCATTTCATGGTACAAGAGGGGATAGTTCTTGGACACAAGGTCTCAAATAGAGGGATTTAACTCGACCGGAGTAAAGTTGAAGCCGTTTCTAAGTTACTACTTCCTAAGTATATGATGGGGTGAGAATATTTCTAGGTCATGCGGGTTACAACCGCCCTTTATTTAGGACTTCTCGAAGATCTCTAAACCTTTATCAAGCCTACTAGTTAAAGATGTTATCTTTGAATTTGGTGAAAGTTATTTGAAAACCTCCAAAGCACTCAAGAATGCTCTCACAACTACACCAATGACCCAAGCACCTGAATAGGGTTTGCCTTTTGAATTAATGTCGATGCTAGTGATTATGTTGGTTGTGTGGTTCCTGGTCAAAAGAAAGACCAAAAACATCACGTAATATATTACACAACCAAAACCCTAGATGAATCCCCAATCAATTATTCCACAACCAAGAAGGATATGCTCACTATCATCTATGCATATGATAAGTATTGATCATACTTAAATGAATCAAAAGTTATCATTTACACTAATCATGACACAATAAAATATATCATGACTAAGAAGGATATGATCTTGATGTTGCTAAGATGGACTATCCCGCTTCAGGAGTTTGATCATGAAATTGTGGAAAAAAGAGATCAAAAAAATGTTTTTGTTGACCATCTGTCAAGTATACACTCAAATGATGATCACTCTTTGCCTACCAATAGAAACTATTTGGATGAATTTCTCATGGAATTTACAGTCATCGATCAATTTATACTGTGGTATGCTGATATTTGTAACTATCTGGCTTGTCAATAACTTTCGTCGAACTTTACATACAATGAGAAGAATAATTTTTTATCAGATCTTGAAATCTATTATTGGTGTGATCCATTATTGTTCCACATATGCTTAAACAATTTGTATCAAACATGTATTCTCAAAGAAGAAGTGTCGAAGATTCTTTATGAACAACATTCGTCACCTTACAGTGGGCACTTATGTGCTAATAGAATTGTTTCCAAGATACTACAATCTAGGTTTATTAAAAGATTCACATACCCATGTCAAAGAATGCAAAAAATACCAAAGAACTGCTAATACATAGAGAAGAGGTGAGATGACTCTACAAGGCTATATTGAAGTCAAAATCTTAAATGAGTGGGGGATTGACTATATGTGTTGCTTTACTTTATCATTCGACAACCAATACATCTTGGCTACAGTAGACTATGTGTCCAAGTGGGTGGAATCTATCACAAACCCCACTAGAGACTCTAAAGTCTTGATGAATCTATTTGAGAAAATTATATTCCCAAGTTACAAGGTCCCACGAACCATCATTAGTGGCAATGGATCCCACTTTGAGGAAAGATAGTTTGAAGCATTGCTAAGAAAGTACGGGGTGAAACACAAGGTTATTACCCTGTACCACCCATGGACTCAGGTTAGGTTGAAGTTTCTAATAGATAGATCAAGCAAATTCTCAAAAAGATTCTTAGCAAGATGAGAAAGGATTGGAAAATGAAATCGGATGATGCTTTATTGGCAAAATGCACTACATATAAGACACCTACATGGACCACTCCCTATAGGTTGATATATGGAAAATCATGACATATTCTAATGGATATCAAGTATAATGCATTCTGCATGATCAAATATCTCAACATGGACCCAAAATTTGTGACGCCCCGTGCCACAAATCACGAGATAACTCAAACTGAACATGGAAACAAAACTAAACAAACAGATTACCAAAAAACACTAAAAATTTAAATCAATATCATTAAGCATCAAAGTAGAAAAAATATTTACATATAAGTCTTCATAGATCGTAAAGTGCTTGCATCAACATGTTCTTATCACATATGTCATTAACCTATTACAAGAAACACATGTCCCATATATATACATATATGTGAACATATGCTATATCGGGACATCAAAAGGGCACACAAGACAAAACATGTATCTATAGAATCTCTATAAAACACACCCAAAAACCATCCCAAAGACCTAAGTGTACAGGGATGACTCTAGGACCCTACATCAAAAGACTAGCAGCACATCCAACCTTATCAACTATTGTCCTTCTTGTTGTTGCTCTGCCTCAGTTGCACGATCTCTACCTCCTTGTGCATGTACACCTAAAAGATTTGGAGAACCCACGGGTTGAGATTTCAAATCTTAGTGGGAGATATACTCTCCACCAATGCTATTATTAACACATGTAATATAAATAAAGAATAGAAGTAAAGATACAATTACAATAAGCAGAATCAACTAACGATATCAGCAGGGTAGTTATTCTAGTCTAATAGTTCTAAAGGAATATGAATAATGTGTATATTCACTACCAACTATATTGTACAAAAGCAAGCAAGGCCTCATCCAATGTATGCATATTTGATCTTAAGAAAGTATACTACATGGCTGATTATGTATTTTATTATGCATTGAAGATTTGTGTTGTACCACCCAAATCCAACCGACCACTGCTAAGTCAAAATCGGTCCCATATAAGGTCTACAGAAGAGTCAGAATTTACGACCTCACCAAACCTCGTGGTTAGTACACGATTACACAATAGAGACATACCATTCAACTGCAACCTATGATGTATAGTCAATAGTGAAAGTCCTAGCCCACCTTGGTACAGGTCACGACACTAGTGAATCTGAGCTATGGCCCACAGGTGCACTCCTGCCAAGGTATGGCCCACAACCATTCCTGTAAAACCTCATAAGCATCAAATCTCTAAGCTACAGCCCGCAACCGTACTCCTGGCTGGGCTTGGCCCGCAGTCGCACTCCTGGCAGGGCATGGCCCGCAACCAATCTTGTGAATGCATATACTCAATAATATATGACTCTAGGCTTTCACTAAGGAAATCTCATTTCACCATACAGTAAATGTTGACACTGAGATGGATCTATGGCACAGGGAAAACTACATGATTAGGTTCTACTTGATTATTTAAGTTAATTAGGTGTCTTTAAGCATTAATCAAGTTACAACATATAAGTCATAATAAACTCTACAAAGATATGGGCATATCACACTTCCAGAAGATATAACATAGAGAGTGTGAACTTGTCACACTATCACCATATGATGCTTGTCTTATTGTCACTCACCACATCATCAATATCAAAGGTGCATGCTATGGGATATCAATCCCTTAGCTCATCATTTCCTATATCATAAGTGTTTCAGCATGCCTCTTGAAGGCTCATACAACATGTATCATGTCTAATCACCATGGCATACACTAGATATGATTATAAATATCATAACACCTACATGGTTAGAAGTTCATAAACAAGAGAGATAATCACATATCCTCAATGTTGGGTTTTATGGCCTCAGAGTAGGCAACAGAAACAAAAAAAATTATTGGCCATTGACCCATAATAGGAGATCGCATCAGCGACTATGTAATGGGAAGGATGGTTTTAGCAAGATATACCTGGTCATGGGGCTTGCCCAATGACAATATCTTGCAGCCAAGTGCAGTCTTCAATGCCATGTCTTGGACGGTGTCTATGCAGCTCCTAGTTTTCACCATGGACACTAGCCTCCACCACAGATTGTAGCTGATGTGTCCTCTTGAGCAGCAGACATCTCCCACCTCTGTAGATAGTCCACACGGACCACCTGGAACTCCTGGCGTTCTAGAAGAACTGGTAGGAAGGAAATGACCCTCCTATTGGTGTACTAGCATCAACCTGCTCTCCTGAACTCAGACTACTTTTCTGTAGGTGACTTTCCCTCGTTGTGCCTCCCTAGTTGGGTAGCACTTGCTCGGGCTCTCTCGGTTACCAGAACCAGAGAGAACAACAACTTTACAAAGCAACTGATGTTCTGAGTTGTGTGTTCATAGAAGCCCCCAGTACCCCTCTATTTATAGTAGAGGGTAGGGTCAAGGTTCCCAGTCTATTTGAGAGTAGAAGGATCCGAAAATTCCATGAATAGTTTGTACTGTGGCACGCAAACTGATCGTTTCATAACTGAAATGGTCATTTGGCAAGGTGAGCTGATCGGTTCACCCAGTGAATCGGTTGTTTCACTTCCCAAACTTTCCTGCAATTGACTTTCCTCAATAGTTTCCAATTAATGCAAAGATTAATCCTTATTCCAATCGAATTGAACAAGTGAAATGTGAAAGTTTTCCTCCAATCGAGAAAATCATTATTTCCTTAATTGGTAGGACTGTGAGATGTCTGGTTCACCAAGTGAACCGATCGGTTGGCTCACACCAGCCTATTGGCTCATAAGGGTGAACCAGTCAGTTGGCAGTCCTGACATTGCCAATGCAGTCTTCAATCATCCTGACACTCTAACTAGCTAGTTCAACACTTGAACTTGATAGTTTTGAGTCCAGTCAGTCAATTATATGTTTAATTGAGTACCTAAACACCTTTAGTCTCAGTATAAACATCATTCATGGACAATCTCCTCTTCTAGGGGTATCCTATGTGTGTGACCCTACATGTTCCAATTTAAGTTGGCAGTGAATGTTCATAACAACTTATGACATCACAAGCAATGAGCAGAATCTAGTAACTTATCATTGCTACCCAAGTAACTCGGAAAGTTGGAGAACAACTTTAACCTATAATATGTGATTAGTGTTATCGTGATTGTATAGTTCCTTTGTCATTGACATCCAGATTGAACTCGAGGCATGGAACGTCATCCTCATTAACATTCAATCCATGTTCCTTGACCTAGAGTAGACTGTCTGATATGCATGCAAATTCACATATCATATATTGAATCACATGAGTATGGCCATACAATTCTCAGTCTCTCTTATCAAGGGGCCCTGGATATCATACTCCTTGTAGGAGGGACAAATCTCATATCTATCACTCACAGTCAAGTCCCCATGTGTTAAAGTCACCCAATCATCACCGTTATAACAACCCATGTTTCAAGATTGCGTTTGATGATGTCAAAGTGTACCCAAACACAAGTGATGAGTACAGTGATTTTAGGTTTAAGAACCACAATCACCACCATCACTATGAGAGACGATTGTGACTAGCATTCCATGGTATCCATGTATCACTCTCACAGTGGGTTTGTCTGATATATTGTTCTCTAACATATATATGTGTGCTTGACTTGATATCATATATCATGATGAATGAGACTCTGTCATCACTCAACACACACTCTATTCTTATGTATTACTGTTGTCTATTTTTTATTCCACAGTAATATTCGACTAGGGACATAACAAGAATGTATGTACTCTTATCATACATATGGTCTCATTATTCAGGTCCTTAACCTAAAGACATATGTCATCGAGTCACATCATTCTTTAGACATCTATCATGTATGTGTCATCATCTCATGAGTGAGACAAACATAATAGATGGAATTACCTTTATCATTATCAAATCAAGTATCATATGCCTCATTGCAATCATCATATGATTGGCTCTCTGGCATACTATACCAACAGACTCCCACTTGCACTTAGAGACAATCACCCACAAATCATATTCTAAGTGATCTTAACATGTCCATCATGTTTCAACTGTACAAGTACTTTTATAGCAGGTAAGCAACATTTGCTTCAAGTCGGTATATTGCATGTTTCACATCCCCTCATTGTACGAAAACTCATATGAGATGGAAGTGACATAGTATGCTATCTGAAATCCCTTTGCCTAACCAGTAGCCCCATTGTTGTCACAATATTACCATTCATCCACCAATGGTCAAAACCACCCAAAAGTTCATCCATATGAACTTCTAGATGCATACATTATCCTTTACAGTGTTCATAACACTAAGGTACTCAGCTTCTTATTGTAGAATTAATCAATTGTTTTATGTTGGAACATTTCCAACTAACAATTCTTATTCCAAGGTCAAAACACAATTTTGTCATTTTGAAAGCTTGCGTCGATGTTACTCTTTACACCCAACTCTTCCTTATTACTATAACTAACGAACTAATCCCTTTAGTACTTCACAATTACACAAAGATGTCCTTCATGGTATTCCAGTAACTCTTACTAGAGTTTAACAGGTATCCATTCGTCATGTCCAATACATACGAGATAACTGGATATTTATATCATCTTGTCATATAAGATGATGATTTCATATCTTCTTGTCATGTCCAATACCTACAAGATGATGAGTTCATATATTCTTGTCATGTCCAATACATACAACATAATTAGTTCATATTTTTTGTCATGTACAATACATATAAGATAACGAGATGAGCTCATACGTCATAGATCCAATTGTGAATGCATATGGCATCTATCCATGTGTTCCTTATTCTTCATAAGAATTGGGACACTTGGCTCTTGAGATACTAACTCCATGGAACATGGACAAGTTCTCTCTAACCATGTTGAACTCATTCAACATCTAGCCAAAGTATGTTCTCTTTTCTAGGACAAGAAGCCCTCTTAATCTATCTTTATAGATCTTGATTCCTATCACATAGGATGCTTCTCTAAAAACCTTTTAGAATACACTTCGTTGCCAAATTTTGTAGTATAAGGATGATACTCCCCATCAATATGTAGAATATATATATGCTCCCACTAAATTCTTATAATCACACATTACATCTTAATTCTGACTCAAGTCAAACTCTTTGACTATCTTGCAAGTTGAAGATCCAGTTCTGAGGTGCTTGCTTCAATCCAAATATTGATCTATGCAGCTTTATAGACTTTATTTGCATTATTGGATTTATAAAACCTTTAGGCTATGTTACATACACATCCTGCACAATATTCCATTTAAGGAATGTGGTTTTAACATCAATATGCCAAATCTCATAGTCATATTAAGCTACAATGGCAAGCATTATCCAGATGGATTTATCCATGGTAACTGCTATAAAGATTTCATCATGTTCAACACCTTAAACTTGTTAGAAACTCTTTGCAACCAAATTACCCTCCATGTCAGTCTTCTTCTGGAAGACCCAAAAGTACCCTATGGGTTCTACCCCTTTAGGTGGATCAAACAAAGTCATACTTTGTTGATGTACATGGAGTCCATCTTGGATTTCATGGCTTCAAGCAATATCTCAGTTTCTGGCTCTCATTAGCTTCTAGGTAGACTGTTGACTCATCATATGATCAACTCACTGCCTTCTTATCCATAAGATATCATATATCATTCAAGATCTAGGCGTGTTCTACCAGAACCATGAGTTCTATGTGTTACTTAAGGAACTTTAAGATTCCACAACATTTTTTTATTCTCTTTATTCCCAGTGTAAAGCATGTGCCCAAAAGGAAATTTGAAGTTTAGCTAGTAATCACACTCTGACTTATCAAGGTGTGATTCTTTCTTTCTGATACACTTCTCATGATACACTATCATTGTGTTTCAGATGGAGTCCATCATGATAGTCAAAGTATCTCCAAATCGATCATATCAAAATTTAATACTTATACCAAGATAATTATGTACTTCTTTTTTATCTTCTTGAACACTTCAAGAGATTCATGTTTGTATTTCACTAAATAAAAACTATCATATCTACTGAGGTCATCACTAAAGACATTGAAGTACTAGTGATTACCTTAAGCATTTATTCTAAAAGGTCTATATACATCAATATGTATAATCCTTAATAGAATAATCGTCCTCCCACTACTTCTAGTGAAGAACCTTTGTCATTTTGCACAATAAATGAGATTAGCATGTCTCTATTGGTTCAACAACCAAAAGAGTCTAGATATCCATCATATGGATTCCAGAAATGCAATTCCCATTTATGCACTCTAGATGACTTTGCTATAGGCATTCAAGTTTGAGTTATCATGCCATTCATTATGTGTGTCACACACATTTGTCTCTTTAACTATCAAGTATAGTTGGTGAGACATAAGCATTGCCATCAAAGATCATATCTTTAAAATGAAACATCAGTCCATAACACTCTTGCCCATACAAGATGTATGACGTTTTTCATTGATGGCAGGTATATAATAGCAATTCACTAATTCTATTACATGCCCATGAATGTCATAATGTAACTGTAATAGTAGAAACTCTTTCTCTGCATAGTTTCTAGCTTACTTCCTCTCAGGTCCTGAAGTAGAGATCTTTATCTCTATCATTTTCCTGAGATCCTCTATAAAGAGGTTATTTCCCTTTCCTAGTTACCCCTCTCCATATCTTGAGTGATGAAGACTTGGACCTAAGCTTGGCTTCAGAACACTTATTTACCTTGATTTAGTCTATGGACTTCACTCTATTGATCATTATCACAGGTTTTGTCCTTTCTTCATTCATGCTTTGGCATCAACATGCCAAGCACTTCAGATAGTGGTTTGGCCAAGTTTCTAAACATTTGATAAACTAGCTATATGATTCACACAATCATTTGTAAAATCATATGTTTGGTCAACTCTTGACCTTTAAGAAATCACAATCAATCTATATGCACAATATTATTGAGCATATGAGATTATACTTGATCTCCATATGTCTGATTATACTCAAACATCGCTTTGAAGACATTATACCTTTCACACTTTACATGATTCTTAAGATGTATAACCATCTCAAGAATGTCCATACTTCACGCTATTTATCCAACTCATAGTTCATATAGCTCAACATAAGGTTCTTGATGTCTTAGGCATCATTGGCATACTTTAAGTAAGCATCCAATTTTAGCCTTAGGTGCATTTGGAGTGGTTCAACTGGCTCTGGTCTTTCAAGGAGTTTAGAGTTTACACTCACCATTGAGAACACTTCTCAAAGGTCCCAAACCAGATTTGAAGTTTATCTTGTTTATGAATTGATCGAAATGATAATGTATTTGTGTTTGTCATTTGGATTCTACAAAAGAATTTTGCAACTTTTCAAAACAATTTTTGATTTTTTTGATTTGATAAATTTGACGATATTAATTAGGCCTTTAATTAATTATCGCTCCCACTATTTTGTTCAAACTGATAGCCCTCACCATCAATTCGTAAGATTGCAGCATACAACCTTCTAGTGAGCCAAGATCCAAAATAATTGAGTTATTACCCGGCCAACGCCAGCATCCATAATCAATTATTTAGGTAGGTAAAATTTACCAATTGCATCACATGCAATTCTTGGATAGATGATATGCATAACTTTTTGCTATAGTCATATGCATGCCTCTAAGTGCTTAACCTCATTAATACCACTTAGTTAAGCATGGCCCAAAAGCCAACACGATAGGAGCGCACCCTGCTTGGCGGGCCCACACAACTGCCATCACACTTCCATGAGATAGACAGTGCACCACCCTTGGGATGCCCACGCTTTTCGATCAAGCTTTTCATGTGTGCTACTTATGGAAAGCATCTAAGACTTAACATTATATTGAGGGGTTTGGTATTTATATACATATACATATACATATCCAATCACCACATATATAGTATGTATCATATACATGTTATATCCCACAAGAAAACATGTAATGTCGATAAAAGCGATGATTATGGTCATCCCATTGTAATTCCTTGAAGCCATAAGGAATTACGGTCATCTAAGGTCTACATCATATGCAGCATGTTGTTGATGAAGATCTTTATTCTTGAACCATTCTGGGTTGATCGGCTCATCCTATGACACGATCATCTCACCTCCTAGTCAGTTGGTTGGTCGGTCTAGCCTCTGATGTCTGGACAAATCCAACAAGTGGTGGGGCCATCATCGGTCAATCTGTCTCCTTTGCAATCCTCCTTGGTCCTCCAGGAAGTCGGCTCGTCTGGAGCTGAGCGTCTTCTTCTTCGATCTAATAGAAAATAAACTCTCCTACTTTTACATAATCTTTGGGAAACCTCGACTTACATTTGAGGGGAGCAAAGGTAGAAGAGAAAGGATCTCGAGTTATCCTGAGTTACATGTGGAATAGAAGGTAGAAGCTTGGTATGCAAACTGAGATGCAAACAACCATAACCAACCAAGCACACAGGGTTTATAGGCCATAACCATGCTACACATCCACCATTAAAACCTTTCTAGGGCGACGTGTATCAATTGCATATATATCATATCATATATATATATTAGTTTGTGGTCGCATGTGGTATTTAGTCAGATATACAAATTAGTCAGTTTAAATATTCACATCGTATGCAATAAATCAATGACGATAAAACCAAAATATGATCATATCGATTTATCCCAAAACACAGCATGTTGATGTGGATCTGATACCACTATTGGGTTTTATGGCCTCAGAGTAGGCAGTGGAAATAAAAAAAATTACTGGCCATTAACGCATAACAAGAGATCGCATCAATGACTATGCAATGGGAAGGATGGTTATAGCAAGATATACCTGGTTCTGGGGCTTGCCCGGTGACAATACCTCACTTCCATGTGTGATATTCAATGCCATGTCTTGGACGGTGTCTATACAGCTCATGGTCTTTGCCATGGACTCTGGCCTCCACCACAGACTGTAGCTGACGTGTCCTCCTAAGCGACAGACATCTCCGACCTCTGTAGATAGTCCACACGGACCACCCAGAACTCCTGTCATTTTAGAAGAGCTGGTAGGAAGGAGACGACCCTCATGTTGGTGTACTAGCACCAACCTACTCTCTCAAACTCAGACTGCTTTTCTGTAGTTGTCTTTCCCTCATTGTGCCTCCCTAGTCGGGTAGCACTTGCTCGGGCTCTCTCGGTTACCAGAATCAGAGAGGAAAACAACTTTGTAGAGCAACTGATGTTCTGAGAAGCCCCCAGTACCCCTTTATTTATAGTAGAGGGCAGGATCAGGGTTCTCAATCTGTTCGGGAGTAGAAGGATCCAGAAATTCCATGAATAGCTTATACTGTGGTAGGCGAACAGATCGTTTCATAACTGAAACAGTAGTTTGGCAAGGTGATTCGATCGGTTCACTAGTGAACTGATCGGTTGGGAGTGTGAGCCGATCAGTTCACCCAGTGAACCGGTCATTTCACTTCCCAGACTTGCCTACAATTGACTTTCCTCAATCGTTTCCAATTAATGCAAAGATTAATCCTTATTCCAATCGAATTGAACAAGTGAAACGTGAAAGTTTTCCTCCAATCGAGCAAATCCTTATTTCCTCAGTTGGTAGGACTGTGAGCCATCCGGTTCACCAAGTGAAGTGGTCAGTTGGCTCACACCAGCCGATTGGGTCACAAGGGTGAACCGGTCAGTTGGCAGTCCTAACATTACCAATGTAGTCTCCAATCAACCTGACACTCTAACCAGCTAGTTCAATACTTGAACTTGATAGTTATGAGTCCAATCAGTCAATTGTATGTATAATTGAGTACCTAAACACCTTTAGTCTTAATCTAAACATCATTCATGGACAATCTTCTCTTCCAAGGGTATCCTATGTGTGTGACCCTACAAGTTCCAATTTACATTGGCAGTGAATGTTCATAACAACTTATGACATCACAAGCAATGAGAGGAATCTAGTAACTCATCATTGCTACCTAAGTATCTCAGAAAGTTGGAGAACAACTTTAACCTACAATCTATGATTAGTGTTACCTTGATCGTATAGTTTCTTTGTCACTGACATCCAGATTGAACTCGAGGCATGGAACGTCATCCTCCTCAACATTCAATCCATGTTCCTTGACCTAGAGAAGACTGTCTGAGATGCATGTGAATTCACATATCATATATTGAATCACATGAGTATGGCCATACAATTCTCAGCCTCGCTTATCAAGGGGCCCTGGATATCATATTCCTTGTAGGAGGGACAAATCCCATGTCTATCACTCACAGTCAAGTCCCCATGTGTCAAAGTCACCCAATCATCACCGTTATAACAACCCATGTTTTAAGACTGCATTTGATGATGTCAAAGTGTACCCAATCACAAGTGATGTGTACAGTGATTTCATGTCTAAGAACTACAATCACCACCATCACTATGAGAGACGGTTGTGACTACCATTCCATGGTATCCATGTATCACTCTCATGGTGGGTCTATCGGATATACTATTCTCTAACATATATATGTGTGCTTCACTTGATATCATATATCATGACTAATGATACTCTGTCATCAGTCAACACACACTCTAGTCTTATGTAGTACTGTTGTCTATTTTTTCTTCCATAGTAATATTTGACTAGGGGCATAATAAGAATTTATGTACTCTTATCATACATATGGTCTCATTGTTCAGGTCCTTAACCTAAATACATATGTCATCGAGTCACATCATTCTTTAGACATCTATCATGTATGTATCATCATCTCATGAGTGAGACAAACATAATAGACGGAATTACCTTTATCATTATCAAATCAAGTATCATATGCCTCATTGCAATCATCATATGATTGGTTCTCTGGGCACACTATACCAACACTCACAACCATTTCAAGAGAGAGAAATAAGAAAGCCTCATTGCACATTATTAGGGTTAGGGTTTCTTCTTAGTCAATTATGGTTTACAAAGCTAGGTTCAACCATCAACCCTCGATTCACTACCTCCCATCATCTTGAAATATATTAGGGTCAAGGAATATCATTAGAGTTGATTAGATATTATTCCAAATAGCACTATACATGACCTATGCCTCACACATACAAGAGTATCGTTAAACATCCAAGCATACCCCTCAACCACCTTCACCATCATGTGTTGACTACATAACAAATAGGTCGCAATCACTCAACCTGATCCATGTCACGACCGTAACACCTATGGTGACACGACCCCTCACACCAATAGGTCACGACTCCCTTCCACCTAGTCCATGTTGCACCCTATGACATCTAGGGATAGGGTTTCAACCTACCTTCAATGTCCCAACCTCAAGGCTATCTCGATCACCATCCAACCACTAGGTCGCGACCACACCACATGGACCATGTCACGCCCGTGACAACTAGGGCTAGATCCCCAACCAATCTCAACCATCAGGATGACATCTTGGTCTCAAAATAGAATCCAAATTAAGGAGAAAACCATGACCACTATGAAGGAAGGTCTCAAGCAAATGATCACCAAAAACCTTAAGGCATGGGTCAAGAAACCACCAAGAAGGAACCTTGTCCTAGGAAGAAACAACCATGTCAAGGAACCCAAAATAGAACCTAACCTCCCTCCAACATCTAGGGAAACGTCCACCATGCATGAGGGAAAGATTAGGGTCAAAGGATGGGGAAGAACCTCCATAACACATCAACCATCAAATCGGGTGCAAGTAGATTAGGGTTTTGGATTCTCACCAAACCAAACAAGATATCATCACCAAACAAGTTCTAGAGATTTTCATTATCTATTAGCATGATAAGGGAGCAATTTAGAAGAAAGGATAGTAGTAAACATGCACAAAAGAGTGAAATAATAGAGTAGGTTAAGTATTATATAACCCACCTTAAAGAAGATCACCACCAAGAATTTTAAGCTCTAAGATCAAGAGCTCCAAGCACAAGATTCAAAGGTTGTAGATGATCCACAAAAAAATCCACTCTCGGCTACAAGAGCACCTCAAGAAGGAGAAGGCACCAAGGTCAAAGATCATTTAAGAAAAGCAAAACAAAAATCTCTAGGCCAAGCCAAAAGAAAGAAGGGGGAAAAGAGAGAAGAAACTCCCTCTCACTTGGGTGTTGCCTTGTCAAAACATGGCCTATTACCCTTGTAATTAGGAGCTTACTCTTAAGAACAACCACCATATCAAAACATGGTATAAGTGTGAGAAAAAGGAAGAAGGTGGAGGCAAGAGATCAAAAGAAACATCATCAAGGAAGATAAACACTTACCAAGGGTTGAAGATGAGCTTGGATCACCACAAACACCACATGCAAGAGGGGATCAATCACCATGGCTCCAAGGTCAGATCTCCTTGCTCCACCAAGCTCTAAGAACAAGCAAAGGATAAGGAAGAATATGGAGGGATACAAGGGATACAATCATGGAGAAATAAGGGGTTATATAGCAAGGGATATGAGAGAGAAGGTAAAAGATGAGGTGTCAACACTCCAAGGTGCCACGGGACACTTCTCCACACAAAAGACCAACATGCACCCACATGCAACCACCTTAACCATGATTGCAAGACATAGTGATACACTCTAGGTTGGATCTCAACCACCTAGGTCATCCAACCCCCATGTTGTGATAGCAACACACCAAGGAATCCATCCATGGTCGTGACACACCATCAAGGACCACATGGTCGAGACAAGGGTCCTTCACAAACCCTAGGTCAAGGCAACCTATGTAAGGACAACCATCTCAACCCAAGACTTCCCTAGACCTCCTTGGTCACGACCCCAAGATCTAGATGAGGTGTCTCTACCATGAAGAGGGGTGCCTTCGGGAACACGGACACAGGTGGTGCATGGCTTTCGTCAGCTCGTGCCGTAAGGTGTTGGGTTAAGTCCTGCAACGAGCGCAACCCTCGTGTTTAGTTGCCACCATTGAGTTTGGAACCCTGAACAGACTGTCGGTGATAAGCCAGAGGAAGGTGAGGATGATGTCAAGTCATCATGCCCCTTATGCCCTGGGCGACACACATGCTACAATGGACGGGACAAAGGGTCGCGATCCCGCGAGGGTGAGCTAACTCCAAAAACCCGTCCTCAGTTCGGATTGCAGGCGAGACAACACACTAAACACACATGGGTCGAGATGCTCAACACCCATAGAAACCCTAATCACCACCTAGGGTGATACTCCTCATACAAGGCCCAAATAAGGTGCCCACCTCTTTCTCTCTCCCATCAATTATGTCAAGAAAGAGTGAGAACACTCTAAAGGTGGAAAATTACACATCAACCCCCTATTTTGGGTAATTTGCAATTTGCACTAAAACTAGCACATAAAGAATAAACATCATTCAAACATGCTCAGACTTGAAACTTAAGCTCTCCACAAGCCCTAATTACATATCAAAAGATTAGATAAAGTCTCTAAGCACATGATTAAGCCAAAGTAAATAGGGTTACCCCAAAACTCCGGTCAGGGGTCTTACAAGCCATAAATCCTTAACAAGGATTTTGCCCCTAAAATCCTAAGAGAAAAGAGAGGGGTACTTCCTCCTCATCTCTTCCTCGAGCTCCCATGTTGCTTCCTTAACACCAAGGTGATGCCATAGAACCTTTACAAGCACTATGTATTTCTTATTTATATTCTTCACACTTCAATCAAGGATTAACATTGGACCTTCCTCAAAGGACACATCCTCATCAAGATCCACCTCTACATGCTGTAACACTAACTATGTATCAAGATGGCACTTCCTCAACATACTCACATGAAACACTGGATGCTACCTATGCAACTTAGGTGGTATCTCCAACTTGTAGGCCACCTTCCCAACACGTGCCACCACAGGGTAAGGTCCCATAAACCTCGGAGCCAACTTACCCTTCTTCCCAAACCTCAACACACCTTTCCGAGGAGAGACTTTAAGGTACACTATGTTTCCCACTTGGAACTCCAAGGGTCTATGTCGGTTATTTGCATATAACTTCTGTCTGTCCTGTGCTACCTTCAACTGTTGTTGAATCACTTTGATCTTTTCTGTCATCTGCTGCACAAGCTCAGGACCAAGAAGTCGATACTCACCTATCTCATACCAACACAATGGCGACCTACAACACCTCCCATACAACACTTCATATGGTTCCATGTCGATACTTCTTCGATAACCATTCTAATAGGAAAACTCTATTAGACTGAGGTGTATGTCCCAATTGCCCAAAAACTAAATAACACAAGCCCTCAGCAGGTCCTCCAAGGTCTGAATGGTCCTCTCAGATTGACCATCTGTCTGTGGGTGGAAAGCAGTGTTGAACCTCGAATGTGTACCCAAAGATGTGTGTAGTCATTTCCAAAAGCGACTCGTAAACTGAGGACCTCCATCAGACACAATAGTTGTTGGAACACCATGCAAACGCACTATCTCATCAACATAGATCTGATCAAGCTTCTCAACTATATATGTTGTCTTCACAGGAAGGAAATACACTGAATTGGTCAACCTATCAATGATCACCCAGATGGAATCATGACCTTTGGCTATCCTTGGATATCCTAGGTAGACCAACCACAAAGTCCATAGTTACATGATCCCATTTCCACTATGGAATAGGCAATGATTGCAACATCCCTACAGGCTTCTGGTGCTTGGCTTTAACCTACAGACATATAGTGCATCTCATAACAAACTCAGCTACATCCCACTTCAAGTTAGGCCACTAATACATGTCTTTACGATTATGATACATCTTGGTGATAAATGGATGCATTGAGTACATAGATGAGTGAGCCTCTTCCAAAACCATCTTCCTTAGATCTTCAGCATCAGGAGCCACGACTCTACCATGGTAACAAATTGTCCCGTCATTAGATTCGTGGAAGCCTTCATGCTTTTCACTACCAAACTCTGATCTAATTTATTGTGTCATGGTATCAACATGTTGTGCCTCTCTAATATGATGTCTTAGCATGGGCTTCACATGCAATTGTGCTAACAATCCTACTAGTAAGGAAACTTCCATCTTAACATTCATTAGACGTAGAGAGATCAACATGTCTCGGTTGTGGCATGAGAAGGAACACAACTGCACCTTCTCAGTAGATGACGATAGAGAGAACCTCCTACTCAGTGCATCTACCACAACATTTGCCTTCCCTGGATGGTAATAAATTATGCAGTCGTAATCCTTGATTAACTCCATCCAGTGTTGCTGCCTCATATTCAGTTCCTACTGTGAAAAGATATACTTCATGTTATTGTAGTCTGTGAAGATCTGGAACTTCTCACCATAAAGGTAGTGTCTCCAGGTCTTCAAAGCATGAACCACAATAGCTAACTCTCATTCATGGATTGGGTAGTTCTCTTCGTGTTTCTTGAGATGTCAAGAAACAAAAGCAACTATGTTCTTGTCAAGCATCAGCACACAACCCCAACCATTCATGGATGCATCACAAAAGATGATGTATCCTTTCCCTTGCTCAAGTAAGACCAGAACCGTTGCACTTGTCAACTTATCCTTCAACATCTGAAAAGCATGCTGACATCTGTCATCCCAGACAAATGGCACATCCTTCCTTATTAACTTAGTCAGGGGTAGGGCTATAGCATTGAATTTCTTAATGAACCTCCTGTAATAGCCTACCAAACCCAAAAATTTGTGCACTTATGTTGGTGTCTTTAGCTGCTCCCACTCTATCACAGACTCAACCTTCTCAGGGTCCACACAAACACCCTCATAAGAGATAACATGCCCCAGAAAAGCTACCTCTTTCAACCAGAACTCACACTTGTTGAACTTGGTGTATAGATGATGTTTCCTCAACAAGGTCAACGCCTAATGGAGATGGTGCTCATGTTGATGGCTGTCATGACTGTATATCAAGATGTCATCTATAAATACCACCACAAATTGATCGAGAAATGGATGAAACACTCTGTCCATAAAGTCTATAAATGCTTCCGGTGCATTGGTTAACCCAAATGACATAACTACAAACTTATAGTGACCATACCTTGTCCTGAAAGTTGACTTAGGTATGTCATCCTCATTGATCCTCAGCTGGTGATATCTTAATCTTAGGTCTATCTTTAAGAACACTGTTGTTCCACACAACTAATCAAACAAGTCTCTATCCTTGTCAAGGGATACTTGTTCTTTATCATCACATTATTAACTGTCTGTAGTCTATACACAACCTCATGGACCCGTATTTATTCTTCATGAACATCACTGGAGCACCCCATGGCAACGTACTCGGCTTGATGAAACATTTATCAAGCAACTCTTACAACTGTCTCTTCAACTCTACCATTTCAAGTGGAGCCATCCTATACGGTGTTTGAGCTATCGGTTGCGTGGTTGGAACTAGATTAATCTCAAAATCAATCTCTTGGGGTGGGGGAACACTAGAAACTCCTCAGGAAACACATCCTCAAACTCTCTGACAGTTGGGACCTCCTGAATACTAGGGCTCCTCACCTCAGTATTCAGCACATGTGACAAGAATGTCTCACAACCTTACCGCAACATATTTCCCACCACCATCACTGACACCAGACACATAGAAAGAATCTTCCTATCTCCTTGCAAGATCCACGTCTTATCACCATCCACAAACGTCGCCTGCTTGAAACCACAATCCAAGACCACTCTATACTTCTCCAAGGTGTCCATCCCAAGGATTACATTGAATCCATGCATATCAAGTGGTGTGAGATCCACTTGAATGTTGTGCCCTGGAAAAGAAAGGACACATGAAGGAAACATCTTCTGCAACACTGTAGAACCAACTAATGAGGTTTCTAACAAAAAACTATCTCTCTTATGACTGACAGGAAAAAGACAACTATCAATCACTTCATGAGTGACAAAAGAGTGTGTTGCACCTGGGTCAACCAAAATAGATACAAAGTAAAAATAAATCAAAATGAAATAACTCCATCTGACATGTCACCACTCACGGGTTGACCACCGCCTCTGGCTGACTCATGGCATAGAATCTACTTGTTTCCTATTTTCGCCCCCATCCTCTGCTTCCCTGAGTAGACAATCTGGCTTGTGACGCTAGACACATCCTCATACTCCTAAACTATTACCTCTGTGAGCTTTGTTGGCTCTGCCTCGGTTGTTGGGTCATGTCATCCTCTCTCACTGGGCACTCTCACCTCATATGTCCTACTTGTCCACACTTATGGCAAGCTCTATTCTCAAATTGTACCCTAAACGACCATGTCACTGACATTGACGATGTGTTGTGAGATCCAATAGGCAGAAGGCTATGTACTCTACCTTTACTCAGTGACCATTGTGTTTGTGTGTTGAACCTCTATGATGCTGGTAGTGTAGAAAACCTCAGCTTCTTAAACCATCCTGACGACTGTCCTTGGGACTGTGCATGCCTCTTCTTAGCACTCGCCTCTCTATCCTCTGAATAGACTCCACAAATGTGGCAAACCTTTCTTGACTCTCTAAAGCAGCCACCAGGGTAGACAACTTAGCATTCAACCCCTTCTCAAAATGGTGAATCCTCACATCATCCGTAGCAGCCATGTGAGGACATAACTGAAGAAGCTCCATAAATTTAGCCTTGTACTCATTGATAAACATCGATCCCTATCAGATGTGCTCAAACTAACTGATCTTCTCATCCAAATAGATTCGTGGGAAGTACTGATTGGCAAACTCACACTGGAACTCCTCCCAACCTACCTCAGCACTAGGCCTCTCCTCCTCTTCTATGGCCCACCAGTTGCCAGCACTCCCTTTCAGAAGGTACACTGCATGCTTCACCATATCAACCTTTGGGATTCTAAGGATCTTGAAGGCTTTCTTAAGCTCAATTAACCACATATCTGCATCTGTTGGATCAGTCGTCCCAACATACTCCACTACCCCCAACACGGATAAGCCGCTTAAAATTCTTCCTAGTTGTCAAAGATTCCGCATTGGGAACTGTTGCCCTAGGCCGGGGTGTAGGCATCTTGTCCGCCATGTGCATCATAGTAGCCATGAACTGCCCAAAAAGAGACTGAAAGGTAGGATTTTCAAGCATGGTTGGGTCAAACTGGGGGACTTCAGGAACCCGATCTTCTCATGCTTGGTTCCTTACACCTCCACCTAGTGCAACAACGCTACTTTCAATAGCGTGTTCTTCATGTTCTCCAGACATCTTTAAGCTTTTCCGCTCCGTCTACATAAGAAGAAGTCACTATAAGATAGACTAGAAGACATAGGAACAAATACAAACCCTAGTCCTAGGTCCTTGTAGACTCGATAAACCTAAAGTTCTGATACCAACCAAACTGGGATGCCTCACGCCACAAACTACGAGATAACTCAAACTAAATGTGGAAACAAAAATAAACAAATAGATTACTAGAAAACATTGAAAATTTAAAACCAATATCATTAAGCATCAAAGCGGAAAAAACATTTACATATAAGTCATCATAGATCACAAAGTACTTACGTCAACATGTTCTTATCATATATGTCATTAACATGTTACAAGAAACAACTATCCCATATATATACATATACTTGAACACCTTCTATATCGGGACATTAAAAGGGCACACAAGCCAAAACACATATTTATATCATCTCTATAAAACACACCCAAAAACCATCCCAAAGACCTGAGTGTACATGGATGACTCTAGGACCCTACACCAAAAGACTAGCAACACATCCAATCTTATCAGCTATTGTCCTTCTTGTTGTTGCTCTGCCTCGGCTGCACGATCTCTACCTCCTCATACACATCAACCTAAAAGATGTGGAGAACCCACATGGTGAGATTCCAAATCTCAGTGGGAGATATAACTCTACACCAACACTATTATTAACACTGGTAAGATAAATAAAGAACAGAAGTAAAGCTACAATTACAATAATCATATTCAACTAATGATATCAACATGGCAGTTATCATCATCTAACAATTCTAAAGGAATATGAAGAACATGTATATTCACTACCAACTATATTGTACAAACGCAAGCAGGGCCTCATTCAATGTTTGCATATTTAATCTCAAGAAAGTATACTACACGGTTAATTACGTATTTTATTATGCCTTAAGGATTTGAGTCGTACCACCCAAATCCAACTGACCACTACTAAATCGATATTAGTGCCATACAAGGTCTATGGAAGAGTCAGAATCCATGACCTCACCAGACCTAATGGTCAGTAATGAGTACACAACATAGACGACTGCAACATGTAACATATATTCAATAGTGAAAGTCCAATCCCACCTTGGTATAGGTCATGATGCTAGTGAATTTGAGCTAGGGCCCATAGCTGCACTCCTGCCAAGGTATGTCCTGTAGCCAATCCTGTGAAACCTCATAAGCATCAAATCTCTAAGCTACGACCTACAACCACACTCTTGCCAGGGCATTGCCCGCAGCCAAACTTGTGAATGCATATACTCAACAGTATATGACTCCAGGCTTTCACTAAGGGAAGCCTGTTTCACCATACAACAAATGTTGACACTGATATGGATCTATGGCATATGGAAAAACTACATGATTAGGTTCCACTTGATTAGTTAAGTCAATTAGGTGTCTTTTAGCATCAATCAAGTTTCAAAGTATAAGTCATAATAAACTCTATAAAGATTAGGGAATAGCACACTTCCAGAAGATATAACATATAGAGTGTGAATGTAACATACTACATCTCAAACCCTACCCTAGAACTTTGACCTTTTGGCCTTAGCTAAACAAGGTTGAGGTTAGACCTTGAAGATGTTTAGTATAACTCTAAAGAGCTAATGAATGCATAAATCACCCTAATGTAACCTAAGGTTCTCACATTAGTCTTAGGCCCATAATGGACACACAAAATATGTCACATGAGATAATAATGATTATATAAAATGTGTGTAAATAATCAGATATAATTCTTTTGGCAAAAATATTAAGTTATGGAACATAATATGTTGGACAATAGTGATAATAATGAAATAATGTAATCATAATGGCCACAAATATTAATTGTAACATAACTCATTAAAAAAATTGCAAAAGTGAAATCTAAGTTAAAATTTATGTTCATTGGGTCCCAATTGCCTTGGGAGTCAAGTTTCACATTTTTCATATGATAATAATTAATTTAATTCAATTTGGAAAGAGAAGATCTAAGTTTTCCCCAAAATATCAAATAAGATAATAAATGACTCCAAAAGAGGAAAATAATCTTGGATTCATAATCTACATAATAAATATAGCCTTGGGTGAATTTTCATCCAATTTGGAAGATGTTTGATTAAAAGATGAAATCAAGAGAGAGGAAGTGTGTAGGACCTTGAAAATATTAAATAAATGTACAAATAACTCCAACATGTAAAATTGATGGCAAATTCATATCCAACACATTAAATATGACTTGTGGGTAAAGTTTCATAAAATTTGGAGAATCTTAAAGCCATTGATGCATGAGGAAAGAGAAAATAAGATTTAATTTTTTTAACACATTAAAGTTCCCAAAAGGTAAAAATAATTGCATATTCAGATTCCTCATGTCCGAAATAGGTTGGGTGTAAAGTTTCATCTAATTTGGGACTCGTTTGTACCCTCAAAATAGGAGAGAGAAAATAAAAAATAATTTCATACACACTTTATTCGAATTGGTTTGGGAATTGATTTAAATGTCACGCGGCTCTTTTTTTATTTTCAATTTCATGTGCAACTAGGACCATCCAATCCTTAATCCAACAGCATGGAACTCGCCTCCTACCTTGGGTAGGAGAGGTGCGCCCGAAACAGTAACCAGTCATGGTTTTTGGAGGATAACTAGCTCATTTTTTTATCGTTCTCTGAGATTTTTAGCTCTTTCAACTTGTGAGGAAATTCCACATGCACCCATCCCTTACTCATGAACTTTTGTCAAGTATTTAATATTTGTCCAAATCCCCTCTCTAGCTTCTCGAAACCTCCACACACAGAAGCCCTTATGTCAACGGGCACCTATATAAACCCCTATCCTGGTCTTCCTCGATGGATTTGTGAACCTCCTATCATCTCAATTGCTTCCTTGTTTGTGAACATTGCTTTTAGTGGTCAGAGTTTGGCTTCAGCTTTGTGGATCGTCTCCTTGGACCCCAATGGCTTCAGCGAACCAATTGACCTATGAGGTAGGTTCATGGGACTATGCTCTTCCTCTGCATGTTTCTGTTTCAACAAATAATCATCGTGTATGGGTTTGCCCAATTTTTCCCCTAGCCAACCTACTGCTCATATAGTGGAGGCATGAAAGAGAGAAAGGGGATGAATTCCCCTCATGGTTTCCCATTTTTACCTCCTATTTTTCTCTTTCATTTTGGTTTTCCGCGGAGGGTAAAATTGCCTTTTCACCACCTATTTCCTTTGCTTTGGCCGAAGTCAATCAAAGCTTTGACCTACTAACGCAGTAACCTCTGTTTAGGCCAAGTCAGTAGGGAGCGGCCCCACTCTCTCTCTCCCCCTCTCTTTTGCAATTTCTTTATTTACGTGGCATTTTCTAATTATCTGATTGGTCGAAATTCTAAAATGCATAACTAATTATCTATTGGGCCAAAAATTACAAATGTATAGTCGTTGGATTCAAAAAAATAAGAGCTATATTATGGTGTTGGTTTTGTTGCCTAAATCCAATATTAAATATAGGTTATTTTAATGAACTTACCTAAATATATAATAATTTGTAAAATCAATAACTAAATATATGTATGTTAGAAAAATATAATAAAATATATCCTGGACTCAGAAAAATATACCTAAAACATGACATAGTTTTGATAACCTAATTCACTAATAATAAAAAGGCGATTTTTATGGTTTTGCATAATCGATGTAATTCTAACCCTAATTTCACATACATGATAATATGTGCTTTGGAAACCTAGATTTGGATCTAGAAGTGACCTTGGACTGATAGACTCTGTAGAGAGGTATGATTGCATCCCACATTATTTCTATATTGAGAAATTTTTGATTCCTCTCTTAATGTATGTTTGCATCTCCTATTATTCCTTTGAGCAATTCACCTATTTTCTTCTTTCTCTTGGTCCTATGGACATTAGCCTATCATAATGTCTTTTCTTCTGAATATCACTGTTCATGTGAACTGCTTTATTTGATATTGATCTTATGATTATGGATATTATTTTGGACTCTCTCTTATGCTTTGTGCATGTTGGACTTCTTTGATAATATGTGCTTCTTTTCCCACCATGATAGTGGATGTATATGTAGCAGATTATTTGATGGATATTTGGATGGATGTTCTCATCTTTATTATTCTTGTTTATTCTTTTGTTATGCATCATGTGGTGACTGCTGGTATAATGTTGCATGTTATTTTATGTGGATATGAACATTCCCACATATGAGTGGAGAGGTGATAATTCCTGCACATGAAAATATATTTGAGCAGATGTGTATCATGTCCTGCTCGGGTGGATGTATACAGTTCCTACCCACTCCATCTTTAGAGAGGATGTATACAGTTCCTGTTCACCTCATATTTTTGGTAGATGTGTTATTTTTACCTACATGTTTATATTGTCCAGTATTGTCATAGGTTAAACACATGGATGCCTTATTGTTATACTTTGCTCTTATTGTCTCTTTATTTGAGATTCTTTACTTTTATGCCCTCTGGGGTAGTACTTCACTTTTCTATGAGAAGCCTTTTATACTTGATGTCCTTTAATTCTTTTAAATTGCTCAATTTTCTATTTAGTCTGCACATACCAGCCTTTGTTGATGTCTTATATTTTTCTCTTCTTGCTGGGGTATGCTTCCAACCCTAGGTGAAGAACTTGGATGACATGGCATGAAGACTTGGACTTAACTTAAGGAGTTAAAGCTTGGAGACAAAGTTGTTATGGTTTAGATTTCCCTCTACAAGATCCTTATGGTGTACCCTTTAAGTAAACCCTTATGGGAGATGATGTTGAGGTACTTTTGTAATCTTGTAATTATAGTCAATGTTTTTATTCTACTGCTAAACTTTGGTGTTATGATACATTCATGTTGAATAAATTGGTTTCATCCCTTTTGTAAAAAAATTGTGTTGGTGTTTGGTTTGGGATGTTGCCTTTTTATTTTAGTAGGGAGTGGCTCCCCTCTGGGATCCCACTCCTTATAGTTAAGTTGTCACACTATCACCACATGATGCTTGTCTTATTGTCACTCACCACATCATCAATACCAAAGTCACGTGATATGGGATATCAATCCCTCAGCTCATCATTTCATGTATCACAAGTGTTTCAGCATGCCTCTTGAAGGCTCATACAGCCTGTATCATGTCTAATCATCATAGCATACACTATCTATGATTATCAATCTCATAACACCTGCATGGTTATAAGTTCATAAATAAGAGAGATAATCACATATCCTCATAACCATTCCAAGAGAGAGAAACAAGCAAGCTTCGTTGCACATATTAGGGTTAGAGTTTCTTCTTAGCAGATTAGGGTTTACAAAGCTAGGTTCAACCGTAAACCCTAGATTCACTACCTCCCATCATCTTGGAGTATATTAGGGTGAAGGAATATCATTAGAGTTGATTAGATATTATTCCAAACAGCATCATACATGACCTATGCATCACACATACAATAGTATCATTAAACATCCAAGCATACCCCTTAACCACCTTCATCATCATGTGTTGACTACATAACAACTACATCGTGATCACTCAACCTAATCCATGTCACGACCGCAACACCTATGGTGTCATGACCCCTCACACCAATAGGTCATGACCCCTTCCACCTAGACCATGTCACGCCTGCGACATCTAGGGATAGAGTTTCAACCTACCTTCAGCGTCCCAACCTCAAGGCTATCTCGATCACCATCCAACCACTAGGTCGCGACCACACCACATGTTGCACCTGCGACATCTAGGGATAGATCCCCAACCACTCTCGACTGTTGCGACCTAGGGAGGTCTCGACCTCACCCTAGCAATGTGTTGTGGCCCATAGGACACTATGTCGTGACCTCCCACTACGGTAGAAACCCAACCAAAACAGGGCTAAAAGGACCACCAACATTAAGTGTCACAATCACCAAGGAGATGGGTGTCTCAACCATACTAAGAGATGACATCATGGTCTCAAAATCAAACCAAAACTGAGGAGAAACCATGGCCACTATGAAGGAAGGGCTCAAGCAAACGATCACCAAAAACCTTAAGGCATGGGTCAAGAAACCACCAAGAAAGAACCTTATCCTAGGAAGAGAAAACCATGTTAAGGAACCCGAAGCAAAATCTAACCTCCCTCCAACATCTAGGGACACGTCCACCATGCATGAGGGCAACATTAAGGTCAAAAGATAGGGAAGAAACTCCATAAAACGTCAACCATCAAAACGAGTGCAAGTAGATTAGGGTTTCAAATTCTCACCAAACCAAACAATATATCATCACCAAACAAGTTCTAGAGATTTTCATTATCTATTAGCATGATAAGGGAGCAATTTAGAGATAAAGTACAATAGTATATATGCTTAAAAGAGCACAAAAATAGAGTAGGTTAAGTGTTATATAACCCACCTTAAAGAAGATCACCACCAAGAATTTCAAGCTCCAAGATTAAGAGCTCCAAGCACACGATCCAAAGGTTTAAGAAGCTCCACTCTCATCCACAAGAGAACCTCAAGAAGGAAAAGGAACCAAGGTCAAAGATCGTCCAAGAAAAGAGAAACAAAAATCTCTAGGCCAAGACAAAAGAAAAAAGGGGGAAAAGAGAGAAGAAACTCCCTCTCACTTGGGTGTCGCCTTGTCAAAACATGGCTTATTAGCCTTGTGATGAGGATCTTACTCTCAAGAATGACCACCATGTAAAAACATGGTCTAGGATCGAGAAAAAGGAAGAAGGTGGAGGCAAGATATCAAAAGAAACATCATCAAGGAAGATAAACACTTACCAAGGGTTGAAGATGAGCTAGAATCACCACAAACACCACATGCAAGAGTGGATCAATCAACAAGGCTCCACGGTCAGATCTCCTTACTCCACCAAGATCCAAGAACAAGAAAAGGATAAGGAATAAGATGGAGGGCCGAAAGGGATACAATCATGGAGAGATAAGGGGTTATATAGAAAGGGAGATGAGAGAGAAGGTAAAAGATGAGGTGTCAACACTCCAAGGGCCAAAGGGATACTTTCCACACAAAAGACCAACATGCACCCACATGCAACCACCTTAACCATGCATGCAAGACATGGCGATACACTATAGGTTAGATCTCAACCACATATGCCATCCAACCCCCATGTTGTGACCACAACACACCAAGAGATCCATCCTTGGTCCCGACACACCATCAAGGACCACATGGTCGAGACAAGGGTCCTTCACAAACCCTAGGTCGAGACAACCTATGTAAGGAAAACCATCTTGACCCAAGACCGCCCTAGACCTCCTTGATCATGACTCCAACATCTAGAGGGGGTTTCTTGACCGTAACACCCACCAACCTAGGTTGTGGCCCTAGGTCAAGACAACACACCAAACGCACATGGGTTGAGGCGCTCAACACCATAGAAACCCTAATCACCACCTAAGGTGATACTCCTCATGTAAGGCCCAAACAAGGCACCCACCTCTTTATCTCTCCTCTAGATTATGTTAATAAAGAGAGGGAACACTCTAGAGGTGGCAAATTTCACATCAAGCCTCTATTTTTGGTAATTTGCAATTTGCACCAAAATAGCACATAAAGCATAAACATCATCCAAACAAGCTCAAACTTGAAACTTAAGCTCTCCACGAGCCCTAGTTAGATCTCAAAAGATTAGAGAAAGGTTATAAGCACATGGTTAAGCCAAATCAAATAGGGTTACCCCAAAAATTGGGTCAGTGGTCTTACATAATTGGTCGGGAAAAAGAGATTCTTGTAGATTCTAGAGCTTGAGGAACAATGGCTACACGACTATGAGATTGCTCGTATCTCCAAGGAATGGTCCAAGGTGTGGAATGATTCATAAATTAAAATCAAAAGATTTCAGTGAGGGAGACAAGATTCTCCTCTTCAATTCTTCCATCAATCTTTTTCTTAGAAAGTTGGGATCCATATGGTGGGCCCCCCTTTCTGGTTATTAAAATATATCCATATGGAATAATGGAATTGTTCTGTGAGAAATCAGACACCTTTCTTGTAAATGGCCACAAAGTGAGAAGATTTGATGAATATGAAACCTTTATAAGAAGAGATTATCTATATCTAGATGAATCTCCAACACAAGACTAAGAAGAACAAAGGAAAGTCAAGCTAAAGACTAAGTTAGTGCTTCTTGGGAGGCGAACCCAAGTCCTTTTGAACCATTCTACAATTTTAATTCTTAGTTTTGAGAATTTGATTTTTTTTATTTCAATTTTAATATGTCTTAGTTGTTCCTTATTTTGCAACCTCATTTGTTTGTTTGGATGTAATATTATTTTTTTAATTTTAATGTACAAAAAAATTAAATTATTTGCTAACTCTGATCCTTATGTGATGATTCCATGATGGACCAAAGAAGAGAAGTCTTCAGAGTTATTATCAACCCCTAAGGAGTTATCCTAAGGAGGTTGACACGACATGACCCTCATAAGAGCCCAAGCCTCGTTACACCATCAAAGGCTCGCATTTACTAGTACTCCATCAGAGCAGAGAACTTAGAAGTTCCATTGTAGCCCTAAGCCCAAACTTTCATCTGGAGGGGATCATCTACTAATTCTCTATCACAACCAAGAGTTTGAACCTCCCTCGATTGATGAAAGTTCAACCAACCATCAGAGGGTGGATACTTAAGTAGACCCTTTGGTCGAAAAAGTTGTGACTTTTCGTCGGGGGGGGGGGGGGGGGGGGAATACCCTTAATCACCATCAACTCTCCACCGCCCAACGAAGAGAATGGCTCAAAGATGCTTATAAGAGAGGGTAAAAAAGCACAGGCTACACCCCTACTAATTCACAACAACCATCATTCCCTGAGAAAAGAATAAAACTAATCGTCATTATGATCCAGTCACACTGTAAGCCATAACAATTGCCTTTGTGACCCAATGCCAAAACCATCATTGAAGGATCGTCTTTGACCCTTTGTCATTACACACAGACGACCAAGGAGAACTATCAATAGATACCACCAACCCCAAGGATCTGATCCAAAATTTGTGTCGTCCCAAGCCCAATGAGATCATACCACCATATCAAGATGATTGAATCCAAACTCCATTGCCATCGTTCTTGCCATATCTAAAGCAATGAAATCCTAAGGTGTGGATGTGACACATCAGAGAAAAGCACCAGTGACCCAATGATGGAGTACCATCAGATCTCACTTGCCAATCTAAGACCACGAGATTAAGCCCTCAAACCTTGATTTCATCATCTCACCTCCTTGCACCCACCTAGCCTCTTGTTGTTGTCCACCTTATCTCATTAAACCTTGATCCTCATTGATGTTTGCTTGGTCCATACTTCAGTAGTGTTGTTTCACTTGATTTTAGTTTCATCGATCCAGCTCCAATGTAGATTTCCATTGGAGATATAGAACACACTTGCAGTAAGCAATTGCGCCCCCTTACCTTCTTTTTTATCGACCTCCCACTGGGGATCACTTTCATTATGGGGAGATACTCTTTGCATCCGGTCTCTCTGAGGAAAATTTTCATCAGACAAATGACATCCTTGTCATTCATCCCTCTAAGATTTTTATCCACATTTGGGAAACTTCTAAGATTTCCATAAAACTTTGTTTCATGAGAGTTGTTAATCTATTATTGGTGTCTTTTAGCCAAAATTTCCATCGACCCCTCTGACCTCCAAAAAACCTCATCGACCCCATTTTTTGTAGAACCATTAGAAGGACCAACTAAACTATCTGCCCATATCCGTTTGTAGAGTTTGTTCAAATCAAAGGATTATCAATATTCTCCATTGGTTGAGTACAACTTGTTTTTCTTACTAATGTCATTACTGTGACACCCCACCATCACATAGACAATGAGATGACATGCGAAAATGTGCATAACCACATATTACTGAAAACACGGGTTAATTAAAACTGATTGCGGAAAGCATACATAAGAGAACTTTTGCATCCCGATACTACAGAGAAACATGTTATAAAAATATTACAAGCTTTGATATATGTCCACAGCTTATCGAAACCAGCTGTACTGTCAACACCAGAGTTCATCACATGTTTAAACATACATAACGGGCCACGTACGGCCACCAGCAGGATATACAAAATTACAATAGCTAGTCATCGTGAAACATCATCAAACACCTCTGAGGACATGAGAGTACATGGATGACTCTAGGACTCTACTACAAAACCACCAAAACAGCAGCATGTCCATCTCTTGCCTTCTACTGCTCTTCTTTCTGCTCGGCCACACCCTCGCGACCACCATCACATCTAGCACGACCACCTAAAAAGGTTGTAAACCAGTGGGTGAGACATACAGTCCCAGCGAGAAACATAACTCCCCGCCGAAACTATAAAACCTCAGAAGATTAAAGCAATAAAATCATATAACTGATAAAGCATATAACAAGAGCAGTATACTGAGCCAAACCATTATCCCCATCAATCTTACCAAGATATCCAGGAGGCATATAACCAAGTATTTTTTATGGAACATGATTGACAAGATAAGCTTTATAAGCACTTATCACAAGATATCAAGATCGTACAAGTAACAAAAGAGATAACTGAATCATTTATATAAGTAAGGCCTCAACCAATGTTCCGTGTTTTGCTCTAAGAAGTATATGCTATTCGACTGGGTTACATCTTATTATGCCCTGAGGAAGTGAGCTATCCCTGCTCAAATCCAACCTTTGGATATGAAGCCCAAGTCCGGTGCCATACAAGGTCAATGGGAGAGCCGGACTCCATGACCTCTCCTCCTCGAGGTCAGTACACAAGAACCAAAGCAAGACCGTAGTCTTATGCTTATATGGCCTCAGCCTCAGGGTCAGCTTTGCAAGCTACCCATATCTCTAGCTCACCTTAACACAGGTGCTAGAATATACCTTTGAGCCACAGGCCTGATCACTGTGCTCTTGAGCCATGAACGCATTCATTCTCTATCTCGACGAGTCATGGGCTTGTTCACCATTATCTATATATATCCTGAGTCTACAACCATAGTTGCACTCAACTCCTCCTATTTTAGGCTAGGGGAAACCTAGCATATTCAACAATATGCGCTCCAGGTAATCCCATAGGATAAACCTGTTTCACCATCACCAAATTTTGACAATGATGGATCTATGGCCAGGGAAACTACATGATATGTTCCACTATAATTAATTAGTATATTTTAAGTGGATTGTAGAGACAACCAAGTTATAAAGCATAACAGCATTGAATTACATTGTCACTATCATCATCACATTGTCCTGGGATCTCAGTCCCCCATCACAGAAAGCCACTGCCTCTCAAGGCATCATCATCATCTTACATCATCACATGGGATAACAATCCATGATCTCATCATCAGAGGATAACACCTCAACTAGGTTCTCATCCTTTACTAGGTCCTCATACCTATCACATCATACTGGTGATACATGTTATCTCATCAACAAGGATTAGTCAAAGCACATATACCTCTTAGCTCTTACCTGGCTACGAATCCAACTAGTATACCTGCATGGTTAACATACATATCAAGAGAGATAACTTAAGCCACCAGAAAATAGATCTTTATGATTATCATGCTAACATGGAAAACAACATCGATGGTTATATGAAGTATAAGTTTCATCAAACACGTTATTGTTATCAAACCATGAGCATACCTTATGCCTTATTCTTGTGAACATAACTATGTATCTCATCATATTAAGTATCTTTCTTAGAAACCACGGTTCACAACCTATCATCATATCCCATCATTTAACATAGATGCGGGTTCAAGGTAATTAATCCATTGATTAGGTTTTCCCCGGGTTAACCATAACCCTCACCAAAGGTTTCAACTTCCCTTACTATAGGTGGGGCGGGTAGTGCCAACCCTCACCCAAAGAGTATCAGGCAGGATCATATCCTCACTATCGATATCGTCTAGGGTTCCAAACCCTAAAGCACTTGTGACATCATATCGGCCAACAACACTTCAGCCTATCATGCATCAGAGATCAACCGGCCCAGAGGGGTGTCGTGCATCTTGAGCTAGAGCTGTGTCGTGCACAAGAGACACCCATATCGACTAAGAGTCCTATCGGCCAAGGACCCTATAGTGCACTAGGGTTAGGGTTCTATCAGCCAACCTTCTCAACAGGAAACATGTTGACCAGAAGCATGGCGTCCAAGACGCCCTATCATCCAACCAGCATACTAAAATGCCCAAGACATCATGTCGTCCAAGGCACCCTATCGTCTATGGGCAAAGTGGCCACTAAGGCACTGTGTCGGGTAGCACATCCTTGGGGTGTCATGTAAGCCCAGACTTCTTGCCCGGCACAGGGTCTACTCATCATGCTATTATCGGCCATAAGCAACCACCATCTATGGCAAGGTCCGTAAGGCATATCGCCCAACAACTCTACTATGAAGAAAAAGGGTCATGTCGGCAACAAGGTTAACAGAACCTAACTCACCATATCAACCAGGACAACCCTAGAAGAGGGTAGGGGCACAAAGACCATATCGGTTAGGGCATATCGCCCAAGGTCACCACAACATAAGGAGAGCCCTATCGGGCATCAAGCCAACCATACACAACACTATCCTATAGACTAGATCAAGACCCAAGACAAAGAGGTGTCGGGTAACATATCATCAAGGGTGTATCGGGCAAGGCACAAAACCTCACCAAAAGGTCATCTTCAAGCTCAAGCTCTTAAGCAACAAACCCTAATTGATCGAGATAGTTGGCTCACCTCTCAACAACCAAGAGAGAGGGGTTTTGCACAACCTCCATCACAAATCAAGCAACATGAAGAAACGTCTCCAACTTAGGTCATCACCCACCCAAAGGCTCACCTCTCAAATCCATGGTGAGAGGAGGGTATTGCCCAAGCAACTAGAGTATAGGCTCACCTCTCAACAACTAAGAGAGAGGGGTTTTGCCTATATCACTGGGGCTCAAACTCACTTCTCAAAACCAAGGAGAGAAAGGGGTATTGCCCCAAAGGAAACCCTAATTTATGGGTTCAACCAACTAGGTCCAAAGGTACACAACATCAACCACAACAACAAGATCACTATATCCACAAGATTAAAGGTACATGCTAGAGCAGGAGACATATCTAACAACATGCATGGTCGATCATGATCATATATGAACATGCAACATAAAAGAAGGTAGTATAGTTTGGGTTAGAAATTATGTAACCCGCCTTAAGCAAGCTCCTCAATCTCCAAGGCTCTAATCTTTAAGCTTCTAGCTCCAAAGCACACCACCAAGGAAGCAAGGCTCACCTATAGATCAGCCACCAAGCTAGAGGAAGAAGAAGAGAACTCCTTCAAAGGGATCGGCCACCAAGCACCAAGGGAAGGTGTATCGTGCACCAAGGAAGAGATGAGGCAACAAAGAACTAAAGGGATCCTAATAAAGTGAAAGGGGAGGTATATATAAAAAAGGATGAAGGGGGAAACAAGGCAAGGTGTCTCCCCTTTTAGGGACACATGTCCAACATCTTGCCACCTTGCAAACCACATGCACATGCCATGCCACCCATCTAAAAAGGATAGCCACTTGTCCAAGGTATGGTGACACAACCAAAGCTAGATCACATGGGTGATACACCCCTCTTGGGTGACACACTCCTGGGCGACACAGCTCTGGGTGACACAGAGCTTCAAGCTCTCCAAGGCACGATACAAACCCTAAATAAAGCAAAGCAAGGCAAGGCCCAAAACATCACAAGAAACAAGCCCAACCCATCCTCTCAACTCTATAGGATGCAAGGAGAGAGAGAAACATCTTTCAAGGTGACAAACTTGCTCATCAACCCTAAAACCTGGGTTATTTATAAGTAGCACCTCCAACCCTCAACAAGGCACAAACAAACCCTAATCACCACTTGAGGTGATTAGCAAGCAACTAAACACCAGGGTTACGCAAAGCAAACAGGATAAGCCCAAAATGGAGGTCAGGGTCCTTACAAGTCATAAACCTCTATAAAGGATTTTGTCCCCGAAATCTGAAGAGAAAACGAGGGATACTTCCACCTCATCTCTTCCTCAAGCTCCCACGTGGCTTCCTCAATGCCACAATTATGCCAAAGAACTTTCACAAGAACCAGGTCTTTCCTTTCCAACCTCTTTACCCTCCTGTCAAGGATCGTCACTGGACCTTCCTCATAGGTCACATCTTCATCAAGCTCAACCTCAACTAGTTGTATCACTATCCCTGTGTCTGGATGACTTTTCTTCAACATGCTGATGTGGAACACCGGATGTAACCTGTGCAACTCTAGCAGAAGCTCTAACTTGTAAGATACCTTGCCAACACGTGCTATTACCGGGTATGGCCCCATATACCTGGGTGCCAGTTTGCCTTTTCGGCCAAACCTCAGCACGCCTTTCCAAGGTGAGACCTTGAGATACACTTTGTCTCCCACCTGGAACTCTAAAGGTTGTCGGTGATTGTCTGCATAAGACTTATGTCTGTCCTGTGTTGTTTTCAACTGTTGTTGTATCACTCTGATCTTTTCTGTTGTCTGTTGCACTAACTCAGGACCCAAAAGCTGATACTCACCAGACTCATACCAGCATAAAGGGGATCTGCACTTCCTTCCATATAGAGCCTCATAAGGAGCCATGTCAATGCTCCGCTAGTAACTATTATTGTAAGCGAACTCTATCAGACTGAGATGCACGTCCCAACTGCCTAGGAACTGCAAAACACAAGCTCAGAGAAGATCCTCCAAAGTCTGAATAGTCCTTTCTGACTGTCCATCCCTCTGTGGGTGGAAGGCGGTGTTGAATCTCAACTGCGTTCCCAATGCTTTGTGAAACTTTTCCCAGAAATGACTCGTGAACTGAGGACCTCTGTCGGAGACTATTATTGCTGGTACACCGTGCAATCACACTATCTCGTCCACATACACCTGAGCAAGCTTATCTGTTGTATATGTCATCTTTATCGGTATGAAATGAGCAGATTTTGTCAGCCTGTCCACTATTACCCAAATGGACATGATTCCTAGTTGTCTTTGGTAGACCAACTATGAAATCCATAGTTATATGATCCCATTTCCATTGTGATATCGGCATGGGTTGCAATGTACCTATCGGCTTATGATGCTCAGCTTTAAATTGCTGACATACTGCGCACTTAGCCACAAACTCGACTACATCCTTCTTCAAGCCAGACCACCAATACAAGTCCTTCAGATTATGATACATCTTGGTGACTCCTGGATGCATAGTGTACATCGATGTGTGTGCTTCCTCAAGTTCTAGCTTTCTTAAATTATCAACATCGGGGACCACCATCCTACCATGATAGCAAACTAGTCCATCCTCGGACTCATGGAACCCATCACGCTTTTCATTGCCGAGATCTGACCTGATCAACTGCACTGTATCATCTACCTATTGTGCGTCTTTGATCTGTTGTCTCAGCATATGCTTGACTTGCATCTGTGCCAACAGTCCTGCCAACAAGGAAACTTCCAACTGCACATTCATCTGCCGCAAGGAGACAAACATATCCCGCCTATGGCATACCAAGGAACTCAACTGTGCCTTCTTCATGGGGAGAGAAGAAGACTTTCTACTAAGCACATCAGCTACCACATTTGCCTTACCGGGATGATACTCAATGGTGCAATCATAATCATTGATTAGTTCCATCCAACGACATTGTCGCATGTTCATCTCACTCTGTGAAAATATGTACTTCAAGTTCTTATGATCTGTAAAGATCTGACACACTTCCCCATAAAGATAGTGCCTCCATATCATTAATGGATGGATCACCGCTGCCAACTCCAAATCATGTGTCGGATAATTCTCCTCATGTTTCTTAAGTTGTCGCGACGCAAAAGAAACCACATGATCTTCCTGCATCAGCACACATCCTAGGCCCTTCTTTGAAGCATCGTAGAAAACAACATAGCCTTTCCCAGGCTCTGGCAGCACTAGCACTGGAGCACTAGTCAGCTTCTCCTTCAATATTTGGAAAGCTTGCTGACAATGATCATCCCAAACAAAAGGAACATCCTTCCTGGTCAACTTTGTCATCGGCAACGTGATCTCACTGAAGTCCTTTATAAACCTCTGGTAGTATCCTTCTAAACCCAAAAAACTATGAACTTTTGTCGACGACTTCGGTTTCTCCCAATCTGAAACTGACTCCACCTTCTTAGGGTCCATTCTGACTCCTTCTGCAGTTATCACATGACCCAAGAAAGTCACTTCTTTCAACCAGAACTCGCACTTACCAAACTTGGCATACAACTGATGTTGACGAAGAAGAGTCAATGCTTGTCGAAGATGTTTTTCATGCTCTTGACTACCCCGACTATAGATTAAGATGTCATCTATAAAAACTACAACAAAATGATCTAGAAGCTGATGGAACACCTTGTTCATCAAATCCATGAAAGCAGTAGGCGCATTGGTTAGCCCAAACAGCATAACCACAAACTCGAAGTGACCATACCTCATCCTAAAAGCTGACTTTGGTATGTCATCTGCCTTAATCCTCAATTGATGATATCCATACCATAGATCGATCTTTGAGAATATTGTAGCATCACGCAACTGGTCGAACAGATCGTCTATCCTCAGCAACGGGTACTTGTTCTTGATTATAACTTTGTTCAACTGCTAGTAATCTATGCACAACCGCATCGATCCATCCTTCTTCTTTACGAATAATACCGAAGCACCCCACGGTGATGTACTCGGTCTGATGAAACCTTAGTCCAACAACTCCTATAACTGCTTCTTCAGTTCTGCCATCTCGGCTAGAGCCATCCTATACGGTGTCTGAGCAACTGGTTGTGTTCCTGGCACCAGATTGATCTCAAAGTCAATCTATCGAGGTGGGGGAACACCGAGAAACTCCTCGGGAAACACATCCGTAAACTCTCGGACAACATGCACCTCCTCAAGGCTAGGACCTTTTGCCTTGGTATCCACAACATGAGCTAAGAACGCCTTACATATTTGTCGTAGCAACTTCTCTACCACCATCGCTGACACTAAACATGTCGGAAGAATCTTCCTATCTCCTTTGAAGATCCACTTCTCTTCACCGTCATCAAATATTTCCTACTTGGAACCACAGTCCAACACAACCTTATACTTTTCTAAGGTATCCATCCCAAGGATCACATCGAATCCATGCATATCAAGTGGTAGAAGATCCACTTGTATATTGTGTCCCGAGAAAGATAGAACACAAGATGGACACACCTCTCGAAGCATCGAGGAACCATCAAGAGGGGTTTCTAACAACAGGCTATCTTTCTTACAACTAACAGGTAAGAGACAGTTATCAAGCATACTATGTGCGATAAAAGAGTGTGTAGCACCCGGGTCAACCAAAACAGATATAAAGCAAGAAGAAGACAAATCAAAATGAAATAACTCCATATGACCTGCCACCACTCGCGGGTTGACTATCGCCTTCGACTGACTCATAGCATAGAATCGAGTCATTGCTTGTTGTCCACGTCCTCTGCTTCCTTGAGCAGATGATCCCGCTTGTAATGCTTGACCGCGTCCTCACCCTCTACTACCACTGAGCTGATGTCTATCTGACCCTTGTTGATTCTTCCTCAGTTGTTGTGTTACTTCAACATCTCTCTTTGGGCAATTTGACCTCAAGTGCCCAGTCTGTCCACAGTGGTAACATGACCTTACTTCTATCTGTGGCCTAGATGGCCCTGTCACTGCCACTAAAGTTGTACTATGCGCCTTGGATGGCGAAAATCCATGCCCTCTTCCCTTATTCAGAGACCACTGATATGGTGTACAAGAACTCTGCATTACAGAAGGTGTCGAAAACCTTGGCTTCTTGAAGCCACCAGATCTCTGTCCCTGGAACTAAGCATGCCTTTTCCTGGTCATGGTCTCCCTTTTCTCCCTGACAGACCGTTCAATCCTACGGACGGACTCCACGAACATGGCAAACCGCTCCTGATTTTCCAAAGCAGCCATAGGTGTTGACAGCTCAGCGCTCAAACCTTTTTCAAACCACCTAATTCTCTCATCGTCTGTCGTCACCACGTGAGGACAAAATCTCAGCAAGTCCATAAACTTGGATTCATACTCGGTGATGCTCATCAACCCTTGGTGTAGATGCTCAAACTGGTTAATCTTCTCCTCCAGGTACGTCTTCGGAAAGTATATGTTGATGAACTCTCGCCGGAAAACCTCCCAACCGATCACCTCATTGGGTCTCTTCTCCTCTTCAATGGCCCACCAGTGGCCAGTACTACCTTTCAGAAGGTAGACAATGTGCTTGACCTTATCCATTTCGGAGATGTCAAGGATCCGGAAGGCCTTCTCGAGACCTGTCAGCCACAGATCTACATCTACCAGATCAACTGTTCCAGATTAATCTGAAGCTCTGACTCGACGAAGTCGCTCAAAGGTCTTCCCAATGCCTAATGATTCACCATGGGGAGCCTGTGCTCTTGACGCAGGCACTAACACTCTTTCCACCATGTGATTCATCGTAGCCATCAACTGCCCCATAAGCTGCTGGTAGGTAGGGTTTTCAAGAATGGCTGGGTCAAGTTGGGGAACCTTAGGCACCTGATCTTCATGTGCCTGTACTCTTGCTCCATCAACTGATGCAGCATCGCTGCTCTCGGTAGCATATTCTTCATGGTTTCTAGACATCTTTAAGCTTTTTCTTCCGCTGAGGGCAGAAGATAATTGTAAGAAAATCTGGGAAACTCACAAGAATAGACGCAACCTAGTCCTAGATCCCTGTACACTCAGCGAACCTAGGGCTCTAATACCAAACTTATTGTGACACCCCACCATCACACAGACAGTGAGATGACACACAAAAATGTGCAGAACCACATATTACTGAAAACACGAGTTAATTAAAACCGATTGCGGAAAGCATACATAAGAGAACTTTTGCATCCCAATCCTGTAGAGAAACATGTTATAAAAATATTACAAGCTTTGATATATGTCCACAGCTTATCGGAACCAGCTGTACTGTCAGCACCAGAGTTCATCACCTATTTATACATACATAACGGGCCACATATGGCCAATAGTAGGATATACAAAATTACAATAGCTAGTCATTGTGAAACGTCATCAAACACCTCTGAGGACTTGAAAGTACAGGGATGACTCTAGGACTCTACTACAAAACCACCAAAATAGCAACATGTTCATCTCTTGCCTTCTACTACTCTTCTTACTTCTCGGCCACACCCTCACGACCACCACCATGTCTAGCGCGACCACCTAAAATGGTTGTAAACCAGTGGGTGAGACACACAGTCCCAGTGAGAAACATAACTCCCCGCCGAAACTATAAAACCTCAGAAGATTAAAGCAATAAAAGCATATAACTGATAAAGCATATAACAAGAGAAGTATACTGAGCCAGACCATTATCCCCATCAATCTTACCAAGATATCTAGGAGGCATATAACCAAGTATTCTTTATGGAACATGATTGACAAGATAAGCTTTATAAGCACTTATCACAAGATATCAAGATCGTACAAGTAACAAAAGAGATAACTGGATCATTTATATAAGCAAGGCCTCAACTAATGTTCTGTGTTTTGCTCTAAGCAGTATATGCTATTCGGCTGGGTTACGTCTTATTATGCCCTTAGGAAGTGAGCTATCCCTGCTCAAATCCAACCTTTGGCTACGAAGCCCAAGTCCAATGCCATACAAGGTCAATGGGAGAGTTAGACTCCATGACCTCTCCTTCCTCCTCGTGGTCACTAGATGAGAACCAAAGCAAGACCGCAGTCTTATGCTTATATGGCCTCAGCCTCAGGGTCAGCTCTGCAAGCTACTCATATCTCTAGCTCACTTTGACACAGGTGCTAGAATATACCTTTGAGCCACCGGCCTAATCACCGTTCTCTTAAGCCATGAACGCATTCATGCTCTATCTCGATGAGTCATGGGCCTGTTCACCATGCTCTATATATATCATGAGTCTACAGCCATAGTTGAACTCAACTCCTCCTATTTTAGGCTGGGGGAAACCTCGCATATTCAACAATATGCACTCCAGGTAATCCCGTAGGATAAACCTGTTTCACCATCACCAAATTCTGACTATGATGGATCTATGGCCAGGGCAACTACATGATATGTTCCACTGTAATTAATTAGTATATTTTAAGTGGATTGTAGAGGCAACCAAGTTATAAAGCATAACAATATTGAATTACATTATCACTGTCATCATCACATTGTCATGGGATCTCAGTCCTGCATCACAGAAAACCACTGCCTCTCAAGGCATCATCATCATCTTATATCATCATCTGGGATAACAATCCCTGATCTCATCATCAGAGGATAACACCTCAACTAGGCACTCAGCCTTTACTAGGTACTCAGACCTATCACATCATACTGGTGATACATGTTATCTCATCAACAAGGATTAGTCAAAGCACATATACCTCATAGCTCTTACCTAGATATGAATCCAACTAGTATACCTGCATGGTTAACATACATATTAAGAGAGATAACTTAAGCCATCAGAAAATAGATCTTTATGATTATCATGCTAACATGGAAAACAACATCCATGGTTATATGAAGTATAAGTTGCATCAAACACGTTATTGTTATCAAACCATGAGCATACCTTATGCCTTATTCTTGTGAACATAACTATGTATCTCATCATCTTAAGTATCTTTCTTAGAAACCACGATTCACAACCTATCATCATATCCTATCATTTAACATAGATGTGGGTTCAAGGTAATTAATCCATTGATTAGGTTTTTCCCCAGGTTAACCATAACCATCACCAAAGGTTCCAACTTCCCTTACTATAGGCGGGGTGGGTAGTGCCAACCCTCACCCAAAGAGTATCAGGCAGGATCATATCCTCACTATCGATATCGGCTAGGGTTCCAAACCCTAAAGCACTTGTGCCATCATATCGGCCAACAACACTTCAACCTATCGTGCATCAAAGATCAACCGGCCCAGAGGGGTGTCGTGCATCTTGAGCTAGAGGTGTGTTGTGCACAAGAGACACCCATATCGACCAAGAGTCCTATCGTCCAGGGACCCTATAGTGCACTAGGGTTAGGGTTCTATCAGCCAACCTTCTCAACAAGAAATGTGTTGACCAGAAGCATGGCACCCAAGACGCCCTATCGTCCAACCAGCATACTAAAACGCCCAAGACATCATGTCATCCAAGGCACCCTATCGTCCATGAGCAAAGTGGCCACTAAGGCACCGTGTCGAGCAACACATCCTTGGGGTGTCGTGCAAGCCCAGACTTCTTGCCCAGCATAGGGTCTACTCATCATGCTATTATCGGCCATAAGCAACCACCATCTATGGCAAGGTCCATAAGGCATATCGCCCAACAACTCTACTATGAAGAAAAAGGGTCATGTCAGCAACAAGGTTAACAGAACCTAACTCACCATATTGACCAGGACAACCCTAGAAGAGGGTAGGGGCACAAAGTACATATCAGTTAGGGCATATCATCCAAGGTCACCACAACATAAGGAGAGCCCTATCGGGCATCAAGCCAACCATACACAGCACTATCCTATCAACCAGATCAAGACCCAAGACAAAGAGGTGTCGGGCAACATCTCATCAAGGGTGTATCGGGCAAGGCACAAAACCTCACCAAAGGGTCATCTTCAAGCTCAAGCTCTTAAGCAACAAACCCTAATTGATCAAGATAGTTGGCTCACCTCTCAACAACTAAGAGAGAGGGGTTTTGCACAACCTCCATCACAAATCGGGCAACATGAAGAAATGTCTCCAACTTAGGTCATCACTCGCCCAAAGGCTCACCTCTCAAATCCATGGTGAGAGGAGGGTATTGCCCAAGCAACTAGAGTATATGCTCACCTCTCAACAACCAAGAGAGAGGGGTTTTGCCTATATCACTAGGGCTTAAACTCACTTCTCAAAACCAAGGAGAGAAAGAGGTATTGCCCCAAAGGAAACCCTAATCTATGGGTTCGACCAACTAGGTCCAAAGGTACACAACATCAACCACAACAACAAGATCACTATATCCACAATATTAAAGGTACATGCTAGAGCAGGAGACATATCTAACAACATGCATGTTCGATCATGATCATATATGAACATGAAACATAAAAGAAGGTAGTATAGTTTGGGTTAGAAATTATGTAACCTGCCTTAAGCAAGCTCCTCAAGCTCCAAGGCTCCAAGCTTTAAGCTTCTAGCTCCAAAGCACACCACCAAGGAAGCAAGGATCACCTATAGATGGGCCACCAAGCTAGAGGAAGAAGAAGAGAACTTCTTCAAAGGGATCGGCCACCAAGCACCAAGGGAAGGTGTATCGTGCACCAAGTAAGAGAGGAGGCAACAAAGAACTAAAGGGATCCTAAGCAAGTGAAAGGGGAGGTATATATAGAAAAGGATGAAGGGGGAAACAAGGCAAGGTTTCACCCCTTTTAGGGACACATGTCCAATGTCTTGCCACCTTGCAAACCACATGCACATGCCATGCCACCCATCTACGAAGGATAGCCACTTGTCCAAGGTATGGTGACACAACCAAAGCTAGGTCACATGGGTGATACACCCCTCTTAGACAACACACTCCTGGGCGACACAGCCCTGGGTGACATAGCTCTGGGCGACACAGAGCTTCATGCTCTCCAAGGCATGATACAAACCCTAAACAAATCAAGGCAAGGCAAAGCAAGGCTCGTCAAGGCCCAAAACATCACAAGCAACAAGCCCAACCCATACTCTCAACTCTAGAGGATGAAAGGAGAGAGAAACATCTCTCAAGGTGACAAACTTGCTCATCAACCCTAAAACCTTGGTTATTTGCAAGTAGCACCTCCAACCCTCAACAAGGCACAAACAAACCCTAATCACCACTTGAGGTGATTAGCAAGCAACTAAATACCAAGGTTAGGCAAAGCAAATAGGATAATCCCAAAATGGAGGTCAGGGTCCTTACAATTACAATTAGAAACTAGGATGTATGCCCCCAATTACAAGGAGTTGAAGCTACGTCAAGGGAAGAAATGAAGAAGTTGGTTTAGGAAATTAACATATATTTGAGTGAGAACAAGGACATCCCCACTAGGATTTTTTTGCAAATTCAATTGGAAAGGGATCGTCTGTTGACCCTATTGAACATGTACCATCTGAGTCAGAGGGAAGAGAGAGTCAAACCCTAACTCCTCAGGATATAACCATTAGAGGATGAAGGAAAGATGATGAAGAAGAAGAAGAGAAAGGCACAAAAGACCCCTCCCATCAGCCCAAAAAAGAAGAAAATTAGGATGGAGAAGAAAACAAAATCAAAAGACAAGGATAAAGAAATTGAACTACCAAAAGTAACACTAGAGGCCACTATTCAATAGACAATCCATCCCGAAACCACGAAAGAATCTCTAGTTGTTGTGATTACAAATGAACAACCTTCGAACACAACATTAACTTGGCAGTTGGAGAACAAGTTTGACCTAGAGAAAAAACACATGAGATCAAATGCAACTTGTTTATACAAAAAATGACTTACAGGGCAACAAGATATGCATGTGATAAACCATTGAAGAAGTTGGGGATATATGTCAGTGTGAAGATAATGATGCAAGAAGTCAACCTCTACTTCCCTTGTTCCTATTACCAATAGTCTTACATCAATCAAACATTGGAGTTCATGACATGATTAAAGAAACTCTTAGTAGAGGAAAATGAGAAGGAATGAGTTGGGGGAGCTTTCAAACTCTTTGTATGCATGTTTAATAAGAAACACATCTTAACATAATGTATGTAAATATTTTGTAAGATGGGAGAACAGCCAGTCGCCTCTAACATAACTACATATGATAGAGAGATAAGAATGTTTAGAAATGGTAATGTTTGGGAGAAACAAACTAGAGAACCAAAGCATAACACCTTAAAGTCAAAAGCTTCTTAAATACACGCCAGAATCCTAAGAGTCACTCACATACTCTCCTGTGCAATCTTCGCACAATACGACACACGGAATATGAGAAGGGTAGGCCTCTTAATAATATGGATTACAACGAAGAAAAAATCTATCAGAATAGGGCGACTATTGATTAATAAGTCAGCTGCTACAAGTGGCCTTGATGGATCAAAGGAGTTATGTATGGGGGCAGAAAACTTTGATATATTTTCAACTTAAAAACCCCAGATTTCTAAAAAAACTAAACATAAAGTAAGGGACTCGAATTTGTCTAATATGAAGTATCTTCTCTCCACATCTGTAATTTTCAAGAAGGGGAGAAATATTACTACAAATTTACAAAGACTAATAACTTATTGACTCTACCAGAGATGAGCAATTATGATGATAACATGCTCACCTTATCCATAGAGGACATACTGAAGATGATATCAAGGGCGACGAAGTAACAAGATGGGGATGATACAAGTACCATGGAACAAAGGCAAGATGAGTCTAAAGAAGAATAGGACGCAGATGAAATGACGAGAAAAAGCCCAAATTCAAAATCCGCAAAGTTGTATCCAAGGAGTCAAAGGTTTAAAAGGGCATCAACTCAGGACAAAATAGAGTCGCATTACAAACACATGTTGATAAGGAGCTTAAAGCAACCAACATGGTACATAAAAACTATGTCATCCATGACACCAAACAAGGCCCCGATGCAAGCAAGGATGAAGTTGCAAATAAGGGCAAGGACCAAGAAGATGAAAGGGGATTTCAGGGGAGTGAGGAAGGAAAAACTGCAACACAAAGCTAAATTGGTACACAAGGGTGTTGCACCATCACCATCGTGGATAGTGGAAAATACAAACCAATGATGTTACACCATCACCATTTTGGGTGGTGGAAAATACAAAAGAAACAGTAGTATCCCTACCTCAAGATGAACCTGAAACACCCAAACTACAAAAGAAACAGTTTTGATGAAAGCATCACTGCAGCCCTTCAATCAACCACGTCTTTACAATTTGGGAGAGGAACTCATATGTCAATTTGATGTCATGTGTGAAAAAATCTCTAAATCCTCTCATTATTTTTCTTCTTTATCTTCTAACTCATAAGCAATAATAACACAGGTAGAAAGGATCAATGCAAGAACTATGCCTCTTTCATGGTTCATGAAATAATTTGCAAAATATCAACCCCAAATGATGATCAACAAGGTAGCCATGGCATCAGAAGTGGAAGAACTGCAAAAAGAGTGTGATGAATTACAAAGAGAATGCAAGGGGATGAGGAAGGACTGTGATGATGAAATGCAATCTTGTGAAGAGAAACAAGAATTGCAAAGATAGAGGGATTGAGAAGTACCATCTTCCTAATCCTCCTCATCAAGTCCATTAATTTTGTAGCATTCAAAGGGCATCACACCATCACCATCCCTTGTCAAAGACGATAGCAAGATTAAGGCCCTAAAGAAAGCGGAGCGGCCATCATCGACTGCAAAATAGAGAAGCAAACTAAAAGCTTCTCACATCAAACAAAGTAGTCCAATCATCCAATTAGACTTGAACCTCTCACCAACTAATGATGAGCCTCTTGGTATAGAACAAAGTAATGAGGCCACACCTATACAACCAATGGAAGAAACCTCTACATCAAGGGGATCTTGCACTCCCATCATAAGTTGTGTTACATGAAGTAGTAGTGGCAACATGTCCCGAGCTACAAGTGATATTTCGAAAGAAGTCAAGGCCACTATAAATACTAAAAAATGTTGGATGATGTAGCAATCCCAACAGATCTAGATGTCTTCGCATTTGAGATATGTGACATCTACCTTTAGTTTAGTGAGACCAAAGATCATGCACCAAATTATAATGCAACAACAAATGGGATCACAACAGGAGTATTCATGGTAGGAAAAGCTACAACACAAGAAGAGATTTCTCACAAAGATGAAGAAGGGATGAACTTCTTCAATGATGTCCCATCCAAGGAACATTCCCTTTCTTCCTCTAAGCATGAACCTGGAGAGGTTGGACAAGGTCCAATGCTTCCCTGCCTTCCTTACAAAATGGAGGGAATGGACATGATGGCAGTATCAAAGATATCTTGTAGAGACATTCATGTCCTCATATGTATTCTGGGTGACAATATCCCTAGAGAAGATTTTCCATACATCAACAAGAGATGTTCCTTGACCTAAGAACATTTTAAAGGAATCTTCAAGAAGAAGGCATAGGTGAATGCATATCTATTTAGAGTCCTATGTGCTACTATGTTGGAAGAGTTGTTAAACCTGAAAAAGGAACATACCATGTTTAACAGAACACCAATGCTCTCCAACCACCTCTTTCATAAGAAAGAAAAGTCACAACTAGTTCTTGAACTACAAGATGTAGGGAATAGGGGACAAACTAAGTTCATCACTATGTCGTACCAAATAAAGGGGCATTGGCTTCTAACCATGGATGATCTCTATAACATACATATGGTGATATGGAATTGTTGTTCCAAAGATCTATGATGCAATCATATGGTCTTTCAGGATGTACATGGACGTGAAACCCAAAAGATCCCTATAAGACTTGAATATGCTATGGGGGTGATAGAAAACCTTAGTGATTAGCACAAAAATCCCCCACAAAAAACCAGAATCAGAGGATTGCACATTTATTGTGCAAAGGCAGATGGAGGAGGTTAATAAAGGCACTCACTTTGAAGATCTTTCTCAAGAGGACCTAAACAAGTTGTGTTGCCAGTTATCTATGGAGGTCTTTACGATAGACATTTCTTCAGCGAGCATAAATGCCTTCAGATGTTATACCATGATGCTTATATATTGGTGTATCCCTCTCTGAGAAGTGGACATGGAGAAAGGTCAAGAAAACACTATGGACTGGCCCAACTAAGAAGGAAAGGGTCATGCAATGGCAAAAAAAATGGAGGATTTATGTACAAAAAATGCAACAATCACAACTGCCAAGTGAGACAGCAGCAAAGGAACATCCATATCTCCAAGAAAAGGAACATCAGACTGAAGGGAATAAAGAACCATCCCCTCTAGTGAAATAAAATAAGAAAATGGTTGTCATACATACATAAGTATAAAAGCCTACTACAAACGACTAACCAAAGCAATAAGAATTGAGATATGAAGTTCCCATAGACAAAATCCTTCTAGATCAACAAGAAGATAATGACTTCTCGGACTTTGAAGAAGTAGTACCTTATGCGCTAGATGTGAATGTCCAAGCCGCTTTCCCAAACTTTGACAAGTGGGCATGAGAGAGTCTATTGCAAGACAATTTATACCTTCTCGTGAATAAGCTGAAGGTGTTAGCATTGGAGATTTTGTTTTCCAAAGGGACAAAATCTACATTTTAAAAGACAAACTCCATGACATATTAAAGGTTAATGGGTACATGTCTGTGAGTGTTATGGTGGCATGCCAATACCTGCTAGGGGATGAAATGCCAAACCTATACATGGAATATTACCTTCTAAAGAAGGATACCCTACAAAATAAGAACTTGGGAGAGAAAGAGAGACTCATATAATGCACAAAAAGTTCTCTCCTAGACTTCGTCCTCCTTCCTCTTCTGCACGACAACCATTTGACACTGACTACGGACCATCAAGGTACACCGATATGACAAAGCCATGGAGCATCACTAAAGATAAAGCTAAATCCTATGATCATAGGCGATTATCAATCTTATACAGAGCCATGACAAGGGATATAAGTATGTCCCAGTCAAAAACTTCAAGAAGCCATAATTTTGTCATAGAAGCCCTCAACAGCTACACCAATCAAACAATTGCAGTTTCTAGTGCCTTCTTTGGATGCAAGCCCTAGCCTTGAGGGGTGTAAAGGTTGAAAGACTACAACATGAGTGTTATTATCCTCTTCACAAAACATACATCACTCTACTACTGCAGTTCACCTGGGCCAATGAGGGACTCCTAACCAAAGAGTAAACGTCCATTCAGTCTCATTCTTTGACACTTTGGGATAGAGTGTAGGATAAGTTTGTGGTGTAAATAGGCTAGAGAGGTACTATCTTCTCCACTCTACATCAAAATTGATGTTGTTTTCTTATCATCACGCATATTTTTATTCAAAATCCCTCTCAATTTTGGAAATATTGAAAACTTTTTATCTTTTTTGCTACTACATGTTATGCCATTGTCTTACCATGACAAGTCAACAGATTCAGGCATGGATAATAATCCTATTGTAGGAGAGGTGATGACACCAGACTGACCTATGGGAACTTGCCCTGAGTCACCGAGAGGACTGCTTTTTTTTTCTTAGTTAGGAAAATTTTATAGAATTGAAGGATAAAGTTTTACTTTAGGCAGATTATCATCCATTTTCCCAAAATGTCATTCTCACTCCTCGATTATATCCATTTGTCTCCAATCTATTTTTTTAGCATAATCATGTGGCGAGTGATGAATTTGGGCAATAAATTCACCTAATAACTCGTTGAGTGATAATGTTTTACACCATCTTTATCTCAACATACTGCATACCATCAGTGAATGCTTAGTATCCCCATAGAAATTCTTAGAGATAAGGAGGAATTATTCTAATAAACACATGATCGATCACTCCAGCCTCCTGGTACAAGTTTCAAGTGACTAAATCTTATGAAGAGGAAAAATCTACCCCTTTTAGGGCTTGAAATCCCAAAAGGGGCAAAAGAGGCTCGGTGGCCTAGGCATCCCAAAACCCTATCAACCCTAAGCCGCAAAAGTAAGAAGAAAAACATGAGAGAGAATAAAAACATGAAAGTTGTGTCTGGTAAGAGTTGACGGGTTTTGACTATTCAGTGTATAGTTTCACTCGAGAACGTAGATATGACATGCCCTATAAAAGAGCTTGTAAGCCGAAACATCACCCCAACCTTGCAAGGGTAATCACATAAACCACCTTAAATTACAACATGACTAATGTGTAGTGACACAGTTATAACAAAAGTACTCATGGTTAAGTGACCTTGAGAAGGATATGTTACACATTAGCCTTATCTGACCCCTACACACTCTCTTGACTATCCAGAAAAAATAAAAGTTGGAAGTGAAAGATAACTTCAATAAGATCAATGCACAAGTACAACTAGGAACTGAGGCTCTAAGTCAAAATTGCAAAGGAGAAACCCTTCCTTTGAAGAAGGTAGTAGCAAACAAAAAAGTCAAGTAACTCTAAATCTCTATCAAAAAAAGTGGGGATACGACAAGCAAACTAAGAAGCACATCAGAAATCTTGGCCTAAAGATGGTGTCAGAACATGACCAACACAAAAAATAGCAAAGAATCCCTTTAATGTTGCTTGATGCTTTGATTCTATTTGTGGCATACAACTCACAAAAACATAATTAACTAATGCGGAAGCGTTCACTAAGCAGCAGATTACCAAAAATCACTAAAAATTAAAACCTTTTCATCAAAAGATCCATCAAGTAAAAACTTTCTCACATAGAACAAAAGTAACACATTTACATTATGTTTTTCAAAAGTACATAACTTATATCATCTCTTTATGTGAGTTACAGGTATCAGCTGCCCTGTTAAACTAAACACAGGCAATAAGGAAATCTTGAGGCACTGAGCCAAAATCTCAAAAACATTAACTACTACTCCGAGGACCTGAGAGTACATAGACGACACATAGGACTCTATCTACATCTATACAAGGTACAACATTTAGTGTCTCCACCTGAGACTTCACGGTTGTCCCTACTGTTGTTGCTGCTGTCCTTCACCTACTGAAGGGTTTCTGCCTCCTCTTCTGCGTCCACCTAAAAATGTGGTTCCCATGGGGGTGAGACAATTGTAAATTGCCCCAGCGAGAGATATAACTCTCCGCCAGTAACATTATTATTGCATCTTAAGAAGATAAATATGCACATAGGAATCATATTTATTTGGCAGCAGTTAATTCAATGTCGAACAGATTAGAATATTATTCTTATCTAAAACATTGCAACTATAACTTGAAAGAGCAACATGTCACTTATCCATTAAGGAATATGAAGAACATGTATAACATGTATTCACTATAGAATCATTACCACATCATTAACTCTCTTCAGACTTAGATCATATATCTAAAGTCTGGCATTGTCATTATGGAGTCATGGCTTGTAGCAATACTCTTTTCACAAAGTTTTGGGATCTTAATCCCTCAACTCACCAAGTACATTTCCTCTTTTTAACAAGTTCATCATCATGATTATAGCATCTGGGTATTTGAACCCAAAACTCACCATAGGATACTTATCATCACTTGTTAGATAACTTATTACCTTCAGATCATATGACCAAAGACATCATAATTCTTTCTATACAATGCATTGCACATAGTACACAAAGCTCAATGATTCTTACTACACAAGGCATATGAAGGCTTATAAAGCCTATAAAACATTCTCAATAAACAAGCATCATAGCCCATACCTGGCTATGCTTCTCATCTCATCATCCCTGCATGATTAGTATTCATGGTAGCAATTATAATGCTTTCATATCAATATCATAGAACACTAAGTAGTATCATCCCTTTTTAGAGTTCATGATTTCTCTTTAACATCAGTACCATACAACACTAAGTAATACCACTATTCCCTCTTTTATATCAGCACCCTTCATTAGGATGTTCCATAAGTAACCCCTTGGGTTCTTAAGATCATATTATTAATGATCATCCCTATTCCATTGCTTCTCAAAGCTAGGAACCAAAAATAGATATCATAAGTATTCAAACGTACTTATATATCCTCATCATTCATCATTGAATGTATTATCAACACAAAGTATGAGTCTCTCTCTCATCTTAATCAGAATATGATTGTATCATAGTCCATAGGTTTGAACTAACCTTTTCATAAGGCATGTTAGCCTACATTCAACAGAGTGCATTACATTACAATGTAACCATTGACATGACACATCTCATGTGTCATTCATCCAATTATCCTGGACTTATAACTCATCAAGGTATACTAGCATTGGGGTGTTGGATGTGATATCTATCATATCTTGATATATCACTTCCCTCAACACCTTATCTTACTTGAGTTCATACACTTAGCTTGTATTAGGGTATTCCCCATCCTAATACTTTATGCACCAGTTCATCACATTTTTCATGTAAAGTATTGGTCATTATTCACTCACTTAGATTACACAACTGTTGCCAATACTATGGACTCATCCTTGAGTTAGGAACTGTTAATATGAGGATATTCATTATCAACCTCTCTAGGTGTTACATTTGTCATAACATTAATCACTATTCCATTATTAGGAATAGTATTCTCCATATTTATAATTTGAGGATTCACATAGCATATTCCATACATTTATGGATTTCACATAGTATTACTCTTCAATAGAGTTTCATATAATCATCCTTCTATATCAGGGTTTCACCTAGTATTCTGTGAAATTAAGATTTCACAACACATCACCTAGTACTAGGTCTTCACATAGGATTAGTAGCACTACCCCATATTAGGGTTTCATGCACCTTTACCCTATTTTAGGGATTAAGGTTTACCATTCACATCCAAGTAGGGTTTCTCTTACCTCATACCCAAATTAGGGTTAGGATGTACAATTCCCATTAAATTAGGGTTTCCTTCATTGTTACACTAAGTTAGGGTTACATCACCACCTTGGATTTATAATAACACTCAGCATTGCCCTAGATTAGGGTTTCACACATAGTTTTGCTCTAATTAGGGTTTCACACATAGCATTGAGTATCTAAATAGGTTCACCATATTGGACCTTCAATTACATGAGATATTCAAATGGATTAACCATGTTGATCTTCACAAATTTAATTACTTAGACCCTCAATGATCTTGGTTCTCATACATCATTTGGTTGAAAATCATTTGAACAAGTTGTACTTGAAATCGATTAGACAAAACATGTGTTGAAACCGTTTGCACTTTGGGTCTCCAAACGGTCTATCTTGAAACCTTTTGGTCCCAAACGGTCTTGAGACCATTTGGACTCAGACGGTCTTGAGACCGTTTGGGCTCAAACGATCATAAGACCGTTTGGTCCAAACCATCTCAAAACTGAATGGACCATAAAGTCCTTTCAACACTTATACGATTCATGATTCCAATGGATGAACCAATATCAATTGAATACCTGATTTCTCTATCACTTGAACAATTGAATCAACCTTCAATTAGTCCATCAAATAGGGTTTTGAACCCAATTAATCTAGGATTTCTACTCAAGAACCTTCAATTAGGGTTTTGAAATCGAGTAGCCATCAATGTTCAACATTGTGGAATTGATTCAATTGCAAATAGTGAATTATCATTAAGTTTTTTATATGAACTGACCCCAAACGGTCTTGAGGTCATTTGGATGACCTCCAAATGGTCTTGAGACCATTTTCCCCATCCTATTATTGGATTTTGTGAAATTCCATTAGGGTTTAGGTCATTAGATTGATCATCAATTCAACACTCAATTGCAATTCAATTTGGTATCTTTAGTCCTTCAATTACTCAACCATACTTGACCCCAGACCTCCAAACGGTCTTGGGTGACTCCCAAACGGTCTTGAGACCGTTTGGGTGACCTCCAAATGGTCTTGAGACCATTTGGGCTCAATCACCCAAAACATCATCTCAATCACTTACAAAATCAGCACTTAGCCGATTAGGGTTCATGCCATATCTTTGGATCTTCAAACACTTAACCATACTCAACCCTAGACCTCCAAACGGTCTTGGGTGACCCCCAAACGGTCTTGAGACCGTTTGGGTGATCCCCAAATGGTTTTGAAACCGTTTGGGCTAATTAACCCAAAAAGTCAAATCAATCAAGTTGAAAAACAGCACTTAATCCAATTAGGGGTTGCCTAATTGATTAGCCTTCAACTCATGATTCCTTTGGAATTAATCCATAAAATTTGGTGGGTTATCAACCAACATAATTAGGAACAGGATTCTCAAACGGTCAACCCTTGGTCAACTCTTTCAAATGGTTTTGAAACCGTTTGTTCTCAAACAGTCTCAAACCATTTGCTCTCAAACGGTTTGGTGAAACTGAATGGGCAAACATGTTGAAACTGATTGGAACAAGATTTCTTTGGGAAAAGTGTCCAAGATGATGTCATAATCATATACCTTCGTCCCGGAAACTCCTAATGCATCTGATTTCATGGACTTACCAATTACAACAAGCAATTAATCAAAAAGATGAAGAAATCAACGAAATTGCAAGATTGATAGTTGAATAACAATGTAGAAGGGTTCAAGTTATAAAATCCGCCTCCAATTGAGCTCCAAATCTCCAAGCTCACGGAAACAATTGTGTATGCAACTCTTTTCACTATTCCAAGGGTCGTACTCAAGCTTTGAGTGAAAAGAATTGGTTAGAATTGAAGAGGGGATCGAGTTATGAAGAATTCATACATTGATTTTCAATTTTCACCATGGATTCAAGGTGAAAGGAGGAAAAGAACCTTACCAACAGGTTGGGGGTCGTCCTCCTGCTCCTCCACAGCTCCTTGGTCGTTTTCCAAGCAAGGGGAAAGAAAGAAATCCGAAAAAGCCTTTGTTTTGGCTTGGAAAAGGTACTTTTATAAGAAAATTGATGAGAGAGAAAATCTCTTATAAAAGTCTTTTAATTCCAAAATTGTTGCCACCACTTCCCCCTTGGTTCCTTGCATGCAAAGGCATCTCTATCCCACCGAGATCCCTTCCATTATCCATGAATTAAGGGAAAAGAAATTAAGCACCTTAACCCTTATAATAAGAATATCCATATTTGAGTGGAAATTCTTTTTCTTATAATAATGGTGAGTGGAATTTCACCTCCTTAGGATATGCTCGTGCCTTTGCAAGGCTTTAAGGTCATCCACACACATCTGAATCCAACCATTTTAATTTTGGTTGAAGGCCCTTTAATTAATACATTCATTTTTGCCCTAAATTGAATTAGGGTTTCACTTAGGATTAAATCTTGATTATTTTAATATCAAGATTCTCTCTCCTCCAACTTAATTCAAATGAGGCTCCCCTATCATTTTATTTTCTCTACATGATGCCAAGAAACATTAGGGACCTTATTTAAGTGATATTTTGCATGTTGAACCCGAGGTTTTGGGTAAATTGTACATTACACCAAAACTAGGTTTTAATGCACAAGGATTGCTTTACAAGCTTAATCTTGGTGCCCAAGCTTGTGAAAACCATACCACTACTTCATATTCATTCTTATGATGTCTCAAAATCATAGGAACATTTTATCATGTGCAATTTGAAAGTTAACCCCTCAACTTGGGTAATTTGCACTTTAGTCCAAAATAAGCAAACATTGCTTCAACATTGTTCAAACAGGACCAAAATTGAAACATAAGTTTCTCATGAGCCATAATTACTTTTCCCAAGATAAGATTAAGCATCTAATCAATCTTATTAGGCAAAACATCTAGGGTTAGAATATAACCCAGGTCAGGGATGTTACAAATTATACCCCTTATAAGGATTTCATCCTCGAAATCCCAGGAAAAAGGAGGGACAAATTATTCATTAATCATGCCCTCGAGTCTTCCACATAACATCTTAATGTTATGGAGATACCATAGATCTGTAATTCACACAAAGTTATTTTCATTAATTCCACCTTATCACTGTTTATGTTTATGCAGGGCATAAACCCCTAACATGTGATGTCCATACTATTGAAAAGAAGAAGCACAAAAGAACATACTTCTATCATCACCCCAGAATATTTACCAGAAGAGAAACATATATATCTAACAGAGGTAATTCATTCAGCAATCCTTTATTTGTTTGGAAGTTCACTGTGAAAGTTTACTAAGTACTTCGTTTTGAACATATCCACTGAGCAAGTTCACTGAGTATGTTCACTTAAGTAATTTGTTTTGAAAATATACACTGAGCAAGTTCACTGAGTATGTTCACTAAGTAATTTGTTTTGAAACTATCCACGAAGCAAGTTCACTGAGTATGTTCACTAAGTAATTGTTACGACCCCATTTGAGTTTAATTGGTAAACTAGGGTTTACCTAGACAATTGCAAAGATTAATTAGAATACTCATTCTTGAAATCTAATTAATGACGATAACACAATTAGGATGTTTTAACTATGATAAAAAATCTAAATGTTCTTTTGTCTTGAGAATTAGGGTTTGAGAAGCATAAACCCTAATCGGCCCAAAATAGGGTTTTGATGATACATGAATACAGAATTTGATAAGTAGAATGTCTCACTAAATGATTTTTAGTATTTTATGTGTAACTCTGATTTATTTAAAATTTGGATATGATTTGGATATATAAAATGTGAACAACATTGGAAAATATCAGAATTTTTGAAGAATGTTCTGACCTATTTATCGGTCGAGTTTCAAACTCGACCGATCATATTTCTAGATTTATATAGCAGTGTGGTAGTTGAATTTTATCTTTTTATTGGTATATCCAATTGATCTTAAATTTTAACTGTGCTTGAAAAACACAGTTTTAGACACTCTGTTAAATTGGCATAATTTTTGGATGACTTTTGATCTCTACAGTGAGGGTGTCGGTCGAGTTCTGTGCAGGACAAACTCGACCGAATCTGCTGCAGACTGCAATATAGCAGTGCACTGTTCTATTTTTAATTATTTATTGGTAACTCCCAATGATCTCAAATTTTAACTGAAGCTTTATAGATCAATTATAAACAACTTTATAAATTCCCATAATTTTTAGGGAAGGTTTGATCTCTGAAATAAACGAATTACAATAACTTTTGTATAACTGAATATTCAGCCAATATAATTAAAGTTGAGTGTTGGGTCAATATGCAATTGACCCAAGCAGCTCAAATTGACTTATATGATCGACCACACACACACACAGATCTCATTCTTCGTCATCCATCCCATAGAAACGAAAATCTAGAGAGAGAGGGAGAGTTAGGGCTTGAGTGGAGAAAGAGGAGGAATTGCTGACCTAGGGTTTTGCGGTCCGAGGAATGGTGAAATCAAGTAAGTTTGGATCCTTTGCATATAATTTTATGGTGAATCTTCTCTCTCATGTCAATATTCCGTCCATGCTCTGATTTGATCCAAGATGATGTCGAAATTCCCTCTTTTCTCACCCTTTCTTCATAATCCCTCATTTTCAAGGTTTCCTAGTTGAATGGAAGAAGAATTGCGAGATTTGCTAGGGATTTGATATGAGTTCGAGATCCCCTGAGTTGAGCTGCAGTTTTGAGGTGTTTTCACACCTTAGGGTGAGTGGGTTCTTCCTTTAAACAGTATAATGCACGAAATTTTATTATAGCATCCAAATCCCTAATTGCTTGGTATGTGATTCTAAACCCTGAAATGTCCGTTTAATTTAAGTTGTTGCAATTTGATATGATATGGATTCCTTCTCTGTTTGAATGACTCCTTGATGGTAGATTCACATCAGAAACGTATACAACACATCCTAGAAAGAATACTTTTCAGATTTATACCATATGATGTAATTAGGGTTTAACCTAATTGAGATATCTCTAGAGTTTCAACCTTATTGAAAAGGACTAGTAATCTTATAAGTGGTTAGGATGTACCTCATGGATTACCTTATTTGAATTTTATCCTTGGTGCATGATATCTCAGTGAATAGCATGGAAACCTAAATTTAGTTCAATTTCCATGGTTTCATACATATATCGATTGTATATGATTTGTTGAAAACAATCTTTATTTAGTGAATGCTTATATCCTATGAAATCCTTATGAGAACCATGTGACAAGTGAATGAGGTAAATGAAAAGGTGAATGAGGCGAATGAAACCCTAAGAGTAGGGTATTGGCATGTGATGAATGAATAAGGCAAATGAAACCCTAAGGATAGGGTGTTCAATGAATCATGTTATGGTGACATGAAAGGTCTCGATATGAGATGTGGTGATACTTAACTGTTGAATTGTATGTTTCTAGTGCATTTAACTTTATATACTTGTTCTCTCTGAGTTGATATCTACATACTGCAGGGCTTCTTATATTTCAATACATATCTCGTAAATTGCAGGTGATGAGATATGACATGCCCTAGAAAGGGATGTTACTGAGACATGGTATATGTTGAATACATGAGCTATGATGTTTTATATAATATGATATGGCAGGCCGTGTGAGCCTTGTGAGAAATGTAAAATGAGTTATGATTTCTGTTCACATTTATCTATAATATTAATGTTAGACTTAGGTGCCCTGAACACCGTAGAACCCCTTTGAGAGGTCTGCTTCTTAGGGGTGAAACTCGTGTTGCAACAATAACTGTGCGGAGTCACGGTGGCACGAGGACAGAGAGCCAGTGTTGCAACAAGAACTGTGCGGAGTCACGGTGGCACTGGAGAAAATAGGGGTTATTGCAACAAGAACCGTGTGGAGTCACGGTGGTAACCCAGTGAGACTCTCCGCCTGTGTGATCAGGTTAGAGGAGGAGTCTAGAGCACTCAGAGTAGTGCATTGAGGCCGGAGAGCCTGTGGTCCTGTAGTAGAACAGGGCTGGCGTCAGACTTAGCATTTCCCGGGTGTGTCGCTAAGTCTTGTACGGTGTGTCCGTAGTGCACTGCGAGTCTCTATGCAGAGTACACTGCATAGATCAGGGCATAAGCTAAAATATGATCATATAGATTCACAGAGTTCCTTATAAATGAAAGAGTTAAGGAAGACTAGAGCATAGTCTTCTAGTAGTTATTCTTTGGATGCAATATTTACATTCTTTGTTATTTCAATTATATTGTTTTAGAACTGCTCAGTGTAGTATTTATTGTTGTTAAATTTCATAACGTTTATTCAAAGTTATATCTGTAATCACATTAGTGCCTTAGACTGTTTCCTTGAAGTACTCATTCACTGAGCGAGTAGGCTCACCCCTCTACTCAAACATTTTAGGGTTAACCGCGTGGACTTGAAGATGGTCAGAGCATCAGTGTAGATCTGCTACAAGAGTTAAGTACAAGATTAGTTGAGTCAGTCGGTCCTTGTCACTCTAGGTCCTCAGTAAGAGATAAGAGAGAGAGTTGTAATTACGATGTGTAATATTGTTCCTCTTTTGATATGTATGCTAATTAGCAAGTTTTATGTGCATAAGGTGTGAGAGACATCATGAATGTTTATACATGTATCTTTACTATTGAAGTCTGATTAGTAAAAGAAATGTTCAGATTCCTTTGTTAAGATGTTATGTGGTTCAATGCGGGGAGACAAGAGTCTTAAAGAAAAGAAAAAAAAAGTTAAGGGTGTTCTTTGTGTTACATATAAATCCTATCTTATGCTCTAATCTCATGATTTGAGGAAATTGTGAGATCGGGGTGTAACAGCTTGGTATCAGAGCTTAGGGTGAGTTGTCAAGGACCATTAAGTTAGTAAGTTACCGTCATAAGTGTGACAAATAGGAGATGTTTTGATGTTAGCTTTGGGGATTTGAATATTTGGATATCCTGGCCCGATATCTGAGTACTTGGATCAACCAGTACAAGCTACTTTGTCTATTCTCTCACGTATACTCTAGCCAGGTATACAGTGGAAGAATGGGCTAGAGAGGAACCCTAGAAATGTTAGGGTTAGAAAACGAGAAAAGAAACAAGAATTAAGAGCATAAATGTAAAAGGAGATAGAACTTACATTTCATAATGTTGTGTTTGTTGGAAATGTATAGAAATGCTCTTATATGTTTGAATTGAAATGTTCAGTAGTTTGAAATATATATGGGTCTTTAAGATTTGTTGCACACTATGCAGTTGTAGCATTTATTGATTTCATTCTTTATAAAAATTACACTAGAATTGACATTTGAATGAGCTTTTGTTAGTGGATAAGTTTTCTTCCACACTTCTGAGATGAATAGGAGTTGAGTAATCCTTTGTAGTTCTTGGCTTAAGAACTTCAGGTTTGGCCTGGTCCGGCTGGCAGGATGCGTTACTGGGATCTAATGACTCCTATTAATAGTATAATAAGAATAGACTCTGGATAATTAGACCCACATTAGAGTGAGAATGTACATACAGTAAGATGTTGAAACATATGGGCAAGATCAGAATAACTAAGAATTAGTTGAAACTGATATATTAGGTTCAACTCTGGGGTCTCAAAGGTGAAACCCTTAATAGGGAATAATAGAACATGATATGAAGTTCATAATCAGTTTATTGATTAATATTATATGAACTATACATATGAAATATAGAAAAGATATGTGAAATGTATGTATGGTTCTAGATAGCAAGAATCAATCATGAAGAATGAATCATATAATAGAGTATGATGCTTTTATGAACTATAAAGCAAAGGCTAAGTAGAGAATAGGGTTGAGCATTCAATAGGTCCATAGAAGTAAAGAGTCTTCAAAAGAGTAAAAGTGAAGAGGATCGTATGAACATGTAATTCATAAGACTAGAACAACAAACTAGTTTCTAAGCAAAGAACATAGGTGTAGTTTAACGAATGAATAAGTCATACAAAGGTAGACTGTATTCAGGAGAGAAAAACTTGATTGAAAGAGAAACTATGTTTGACCCATGCATGATCCACTTGATTTAAAAATGAAGAATATGTAATGTATTCAACATGAGGAAAAACTAATAGAGGGACTATTAATTTAGAACGTTAACTTCACAATAGTATAAAGATAAAGGAGGAAATATGTGCAACATGGTATACATGACCATACATATGAATAAGCAACATGGTCATAAGAGAAAAATTTTAGAATTAAAGATGACGGGTTAAAGAGTAGTATATGGTAGGAGAACTATGAAACGTAAGATAGGGTTTGAAATATGATGGAGAAGTTATAAAATAAAGAGGTTGTGAGATTCAAGAAAGTGCTAATTAATCAAATATCTCTGTTGATAACTAAGTAAATCTACATACGAGAATGTATTAAGGGAATGTTTGAATACAAGTATTCCAAGTCTTAAAATCATCTTCTCTTTCATATATTCCTTAATGAGAGTAAGGTGGGAATGAAATGATAAGAGAAAATGAATCATATATGGTGCATAACTACCTTGGTGGGGTCATCTAGTGAATGTAATAGTGACATACTATATGATGAAGTGCGATAAGAAATAAATTCTTATGTGATAGCAAGGATGATGAATAATCTATTCTTACCTTGAATGTTTTAATGTTAGGGATGTTTATTGTATATGATCAAAATGAGAAGGAGAGGTAGCAAAACATAAGTAGTAAAGAATGAGGAGAGAGATAAAGGAAAACACTAGCTTTGTGTAATATGTGAATTTGTTTTTACATGTATGATTTGTTGAAGGCATATTAAGGTATGAAAGTTGGTTCTACATATGATTTCAGTGTATTTGTGTAAGCTATATGTTAAATTAAAGGCGTATGCTAGTTGTAGTAATTCATACCTGATATGCATTTTACTATTGTGTATTTTTGATATGGTGATACGGTTTGGATGATGTCAGAACACATGGAGAGATACCCTGAACAAGGTAGTCATACTTATCCACTCATATTAATAGAAAGGGACGATAATCAGATTTTCTGGACAAGTAACCCTAATGAGGTGTAGCTTGTTATACCTAGCTCTAATATAACTGAGTGATGGTAATTGAGTATGATTAATGCTTGAATGACTGATACAATTGTGGATTTCTTTATTACTGTGGTTGAAACCCTAAAATGATATAATACGATGGTTACACTTTGAATTGTGTGTGGGCCCATAACCCACAGGTCCCAGGATCGAAACAGGATAGTATGGAATGAGGTGGTAATACTTCACCTCATGCATCCATGACCCAATGGGGATGCCAAGAGTAGTATTGTGCAATTGATTGTTGAATCTAGTCTTTTAATTCAAGACTGTTTTTCTATTTGAATAGCACTTTATTAAAGTTTAAAATAGCATGGTGAACTCGCTTTTTGTCACTTAAAGGTGATACAGAACAATAGAACTTTCTAAGCCGCATAAGTTGAGATAGTTGTATCAGAGTATCAGAGTTGCGCAGTGAAAGTGTGGTGGTTTATCTTTGCATTCTATATTTGACTGTGGCATAAAGAATTTGCTTGATATCATTGAGAACTGTTTAAAATATGTTGTGATTTTTTTTGATAAATATGTTGTGATTTAGTATTGAATTAAAAGATCAAATGTTGAAAACTACATTCAGGTATGAAATACAAGAATATAATGACATGGAAGGCTTTAGAAGCTTAAAATAACCTTGAATGTATCTTTCTTGTAGGTTTATGTTTCGAGGACGAAACATTCTAGGGGGGAGAGTTGTTACGACCCCATTTGAGTTTAATTGGTAAACTAGGGTTTACCTAGACAATTGCAAAGATTAATTAGAATACTCATTCTTGAAATCTAATTAATGACGATAACACAATTAGGATGTTTTAACTATGATAAGAAGTCTAAATGTTCTTTTGTCTTGAGAATTAGGGTTTGAGAAGCATAAACCCTAATCGGCCCAAAATAGGGTTTTGATGATACATGAATACAGAATTTGATAAGTAGAATGTCTCACTAAATGATTTTTAGTATTTTATGTGTAACTCTGATTTACTTAAAATTTGGATATGATTTGGATATATAAAATTTGAACAACATTGGAAAATATCAGAATTTTTGAAGAATGTTCTGACCTGTTTATCGGTCGAGTTTCAAACTCGACCGATCATATTTCCAGATTTATATAGCAGTGTGGTAATTGAATTTTATCTTTTTATTGGTATATCCAATTGATCTTAAATTTTAACTGTGCTTGAAAAACACAGTTTTAGACACTCTGTTAAATTGGCATAATTTTTGGATGACTTTTGATCTCTACAGTGAGGGTGTCGGTTGAGTTCTGTGCAGGACAAACTCGACCGAATCTGCTGCAGACTGCAATATAACATTGCATTGTTCTATTTTTAATTATTTATTGGTAACTCCAAATGATCTCAAATTTTAACTTAATCTTTATATATCAATTATAAACAACTTGATAAATTCCCATAATTTTTAGGGAATGTTTGATCTCTAAAATAAACGAATTACAGTAACTTTTGTATAACTAAATATTCAGCCAATATAATTAAAGTTGAGTGTTGGGTCAATATGCAATTGACCCAAGCAGCTCAAATTGACTTATATGATCGACCACACACACACACAGCTCTCATTCTTCGTCATCCATCCCAGAGAAACTAAAATCTAGAGAGAGAGGGAGAGTTAGGGCTTGAGTGGAGAAAGAGGAGGAATTGTTGACCTAGGGTTTTGCGGTCCGAGGAATGGTGAAATCAAGTAAGTTTGGATCCTTTGCATAGACTTTTATGGTGAATCTTCTCTCTCATGTCAAGATTCCGTCCATGCTCTGATTTGATCCAAGATGATGTCGAAATTCCCTCTTTTCTCACCCTTTCTTCATAATCCCTCATTTTCAAGGTTTCCTAGTTGAATGGAAGAAGAATTGCGAGATTTGCTAGGGATTTGATATGAGTTCGAGATCCCCTGAGTTGAGCTGCAGTTTTGAGGTGTTTTCACACCTTAGGGTGAGTGGGTTCTTCCTTTAAACAGTATAATGCACGAAATTTTATTATAGCATCCAAATCCCTAATTGCTTGGTATGTGATTCTAAACCCTGAAATGTCCGTTTAATTTAAGTTGTTGCAATTTGATATGATATGGATTCCTTCTCTGTTTGAATGACTCCTTGATGGTAGATTCACATCAGAAACGTATACAACACATCCTAGAAAGAATACTTTTCAGATTTATACCATATGATGTAATTAGGGTTTAACCTAATTGAGATATCTCTAGAGTTTCAACCTTATTGAAAAGGACTAGTAATCTTATAAGTGGTTAGGATGTACCTCATGGATTACCTTATTTGAATTTTATCCTTGGTGCATGATATCTCAGTGAATAGCATGGAAACCTAAATTTAGTTCAATTTCCATGGTTTCATACATATATCGATTGTATATGATTTGTTGAAAACAATCTTTATTTAGTGAATGCTTATATCCTATGAAATCCTTATGAGAACCATGTGACAAGTGAATGAGGTAAATGAAAAGGTGAATGAGGCGAATGAAACCCTAAGAGTAGGGTATTGGCATGTGATGAATGAATAAGGCAAATGAAACCCTAAGGATAGGGTGTTTAATGAATCATGTTATGGTGACATGAAAGGTCTCGATATGAGATGTGGTGATACTTAACTGTTGAATTGTATGTTTCTAGTACATTTAACTTTATATGCTTGTTCTCTCTGAGTTGATATCTACATACTGCAGGGCTTCTTATATTTCAATACATATCTCATAAATTGCAGGTGATGAGATATGACATGCCCTAGAAAGGGATGTTACTGAGACATGGTATATGTTGAATACATGAGCTATGATGTTTTATATGATATGATATGGCAGGCCGTGTGAGCCTTGTGAGAAATGTAAAATGAGTTATGATTTCTGTTCACATTTATCTATAATATTAATGTTAGACTTAGGTGCCCTGAACACCGTAGAACCCCTTTGAGAGGTCTGCTTCTTAGGGGTGAAACTCGTGTTGCAACAATAACTGTGCGGAGTCACAGTGGCACGAGGACAGAGAGCCAGTGTTGCAACAAGAACTATGCGGAGTCACGGTGGCACTGGAGAAAATAGGGGTTATTGCAACAAGAACCGTGCGGAGTCACGGTGGTAACCCAGTGAGACTCTCCGCCTGTGTGCTCAGGTTAGAGGAGGAGTCTAGAGCACTCAGAGTAGTGCATTGAGGCCGGAGAGCCTGTGGTCCTGTAGCAGAATAGGGCTGGCGTCAGACTTAGCATTTCCCGAGTGTGTCGCTAAGTCTTGTACGGTGTGGCCGTAGTGCACTGCGAGTCTCTATGCAGAGTACACTGCATAGATCAGGGCATAAGCTAAAATATGATCATATAGATTCACAGAGTTCCTTATAAATGAAAGAGTTAAGGAAGACTAGAGCATAGTCTTCTAGTAGTTATTCTTTGGATGCAATATTTACATTCTTTGTTATTTCAATTATATTTTAGAACTGCTCAGTGTAGTATTTATTGTTGTTAAATTTCATAACGTTTATTCAAAGTTATATCTGTAATCACATTAGTGCCTTAGACTGTTTCCTTGAAGTACTCATTCACTGAGCGAGTAGGCTCACCCCTCTACTCAAACATTTTAGGGTTAACCGCGTGGACTTGAAGATGGTCAGAGCATCAGTGTAGATCTGCTACAAGAGTTAAGTACAAGATTAGTTGAGTCAGTCGGTCCTTGTCACTCTAGGTCCTCAGTAAGAGATAAGAGAGAGAGTTGTAATTACGATGTGTAATATTGTTCCTCTTTTGATATGTATGCTAATTAGCAAGTTTTATGTGCATAAGGTGTGAGAGACATCATGAATGTTTATACATGTATCTTTACTATTGAAGTCTGATTAGTAAAAGAAATGTTCAGATTCCTTTGTTAAGATGTTATGTGGTTCAATGCGGGGAGACAAGAGTCTTAAAGAAAAGAAAAAAAAGTTAAGGGTGTTCTTTGTGTTACATATAAATCCTATCTTATGCCCTAATTTCATGATTTGAGGAAATTGTCAGATCGGGGTGTAACAGTAATTTGTTTTGAAACTATCCACGGAGCAAGTTCACTGAGTATGTTCACTAAGTAATTTGTTTAAAACTATCCACAGAGCAAGTTCACTGAGTATGTTCACTAAGTAATTTGTTTTGAAACTATCCATGGAGCAAGTTCACTGAGTATGTTCACTAAGTAATTTGTTTTGAAACTATCCACGGAGCAAGTTCATTGAGTATGTTCACTAAGTAATTTGCTTTGAAACTATCCACGGAGCAAGTTCACTGAGTATGTTCACTAAGTTATTTGTTTTGAAACTATCCACGGAGCAAGTTCACTGAGTATGTTCACAAAGTAATTTGTTTTGAAACTATCCACGGAGCAAGTTCACTGAGTATGTTCACTAAGTAATTTGTTTTGAAACTATCCACGGAGCAAGTTCACTGAGTATGTTCACTAAGTAATTTGTTTTGAAACTATCCACGGAGCAAGTTCACTGAGTATGTTCACTAAGTAATTTGTTTTGAAACCATCCACAGAGCAAGTTCACTGAGTATGTTCACTAAGTAATTTGTTTTGAAACTATCCACAGAGCAAGTTCACTGAGTATGTTGTTTGAAAGTATTCACTGAGGAAGTTCACTGAGAATATTCACTAAGTAATTTGTTTTGAAACTATCCACTGAGCAAGTTCACTGAGTGTGTTGTTTGAAAGTATTCACTGAGGAAGTTCACTGAGAATATTCACTAAGTATGTTCACTAAGTAGTTTGTTGGGAAAAATTTCACTTAGCTCTTCCTATTCAAATCTCATTATACTCTCTAGATTGTTTCAGAATGACTACTTTATTAGAGTAATAAAAAAGATAACAATCTAAGAGTTTCATACTTGCTTAATCTACAATAATCATATACATGGCCAGGGTATATAAGTATTGAGATTAGGTAGTATGCACTTTATTTACTATCATTTCCTCACTTTTCATATCATTATACACACAGGATTTCCATTTCTAGATTTTCTCCAAGCATCACTTCTATATTTCATCTTTCAACACACAGATAGGGAAGATCATAAAACATTTTAAGGAACACTGAGTAAGATATAAGTTATCATCTCTTTTGTGTCCTTATAGGACTAGTCAGAGGAATTTAAAAACAACTAATTTCATATCTTTAGCACATAGAATCATGATATGAAACATCAAAACAAAACTATTTCATCTGACCTGTCTGGGACGTCTGTCCACGTCCTCTATTGTTACTAGAAAATTGCCTCCTTTGAGAGACTTGCTGACTCTGCCCCTGAGGTTGAGTCATCATCGTATTCCCGCCTGGACAATCCTTTGTCAGATGTCCTGGTTGTCTACATTGGTAACAGGTCCTGGGCAGAAAATGTCTGTGAGATCCAGTCACCGATGTTAATGCTATGTCGGAGGCTCTACTTGGAACATTACTATGATCCCTATCCCTACTCGACATCCATTGTGTCTGGGTATGGAATCTCGATGATGTTGCCGATGCAGAAAATCTCGGCTTTTTAAAGCTTTCAGACCTTTGTCCTTGAGACTGGGTATACACCTTCTTGCCACTAGTCTGTCGTTTCTCGATTTCAAACCTCTCTATCCTCCTTACCAACTCTACAAAAGTGGCAAACCTCTCCCTATTCTCTAAAGCAGACACAGGAGTGGTTAGTTCAGCATTCAACCCCTTCTCAAAATATTGAATTCTTTCCTCATCACTAACTGCCATTTGCAGACAAAACCGCAACAACTCCATGAACTTAGCTTCATATTCGCTAACATTCATCTATCCTTGTTTGATCCTTTCAAATTGAGAGATTTTCGCATATAAATACGTCTTAGGGAAGTATCTACTGACGAATTCTCTTCGAAAAACCTCCCATCCAATTTCTTCACCTGGTCTTTTATCTTCCTCTATCATCCACCAATGACCAGCACTTCCTTTTAAAAGGTACACAACATGTCTTACTTTTTCAGCTTCAGGAATATCAAGGATCCTAAAAGCCTTTTCTAGCTCTGTTAGCCACAGATCAGCATCTGTTGGATCAGATGTACCAGCATAATCTATGGCTCCAACCCGGCGAAGTCTCTCAAAAGTCTTGCCGGCTCCATAACCCTCATAATGGGTTGGCAACCTAGGTGCAGATGATGGCATCCTGTTTGCCATATGTGTCATGGCTGTCAGGAATTTCTCAAATAGAGCATGGAGGGCTGGATTTTCTATCACAACTGGGTCAATCTGGGGTTGTTCAGGTGCAGGCCCTTCCCTAGTCTGGTCTCTTGCACCTCCTCCTGGTGCAACAGTGATGCCCTCAGCAGCATGTTCTTCATGTTGTCCAGACATCTTCAAGTTCTTCTTCTCCTATGTGAGCAGAATATACTATCAGATAAACTAGAAGACACTTAGAACAGACTCTACAACCTTAGTCCTATGTCTCTGTAGACTCAGCGAACCTAGAGCTCTAATACCACTTAATTGTGGCATACAACTCACAAAAACATAATTAACTAATGCGGAAGCGTTCACTAAGCAGCGGATTACCAAAAATCACTAAAAATTAAAACCTTTTCATCAAAAGATCCATCAAGTAAAAACTTTCTCACATAGAACAAAAGTAACACATTTACATTCTGTTTTTCAAAAGTACATAACTTGTATCATCTCTTTCTATGAGTTACAAGTATCAGCTGCCCTGTTAAACTAAACACAGGCAATAAGGAAATCTTGAGGCACTGAGCCAAAATATCGAAAACATTAACTACTACTCTGAGGACCTGAGAGTACAGAGACGACACATAGGACTCTATCTACATCTATATAAGGTACAACATTCAGTGTCTCCACCTGAGACTTCACTGATGTCCCTGCTGCTGTTGTTGTTGTCCTTCACCTACTGAAGGGTTTCTGCCTCCTCGTCTGCGTCCACCTAAAAATGTGGTTCCCACAGGGGTGAGACAATTGTAAATTGCCCCAGCGAGAGATATAACTCTTTGTCGGTAACATTATTATTGCAGCTTAAGAAGATAAATATGCACATAGGAATCATATTTATTTGGCAGCAGTTAATTCAATGTCAAACAGATTAGAATATTATTCTTATCTAAAACATTGCAACTATAACTTGAAAGAGCAACATGTCACTTATCCATTAAGGAATATGAATAACATGTATAACATTTATTCACTACAGAATCATTACCACATCATTAACTCTCTTCAGGCTTAGATCATATATCTAAAGCCTGGCATTGTCATTATGGAGTCATGGCCTGTAGCCATACTCTTTTCACAAAGTGTTGGGATCTTAATCCCTCAACTCACCAAGTACATTTCCTGTTTTTAACAAGTTCATCATCATGATTATAGCATCTGGGTATTTGAACCCAAAACTCACCATAGGATACTTATCATCACTTGTTAGGTAACTTATTACTTCAGATCATCTGACCAAAGACATCATAATTCTTGCTATACAATGCATTGCACATAGTACACAAATATTAATGATTCTTACTACATAAGGCATATGAAGGCTTATAAAGCCTATAAAACATTCTCAATAAACAAGCATCATAGCCAATACCTGGCTATGCTTCTCATCTCATCATCCCTGTATGATTAGTATTCACGATAGTAATTATAATGCTTTCATATAAATATCATAGAACACTAAGTAGTATCATCCCTTTTTAGAGTTCATGATTTCTCTTTCACATCAGTACCATACAACACTAAGTAATACCACTATTCCCTCTTTTATATCAGCACCCTTCATTAGGATGTTCCATAAGTAACCCCTTGGGTTCTTAAGATCATATTATTAATGATCATCCCTATTCCATTGCTTCTCAAAGCTAGGAACCAAAAATAGATATCATAAGTATTCAAACGTACTTATATATCCTCATCATTCATCATTGAATGTATTATCAACACAAAGTATGAGTCTCTCTCTCATCTTAATCAGAATATGATTGTATCATAGTCCATAGGTTTGAACTAACCTTTTCATAAGGCATGTTAGACTACATTCAATAGAGTGCATTACATTACAATGTAACCATTGACATGACACATCTCATGTGTCATTCATCCAATTATCCTGGACTTATAACTCATCAAGGTATACTAGCATTGGGGTGTTGGATGTGATATCTATCATATCTTGATATATCACTTCCCTCAACACCTTATCTTACTTGAGTTCATACACTTAGCTTGTATTAGGGTATTCCCCATCCTAATACTTTATGCACCAGTTCATCACATTTTTCATGTAAAGTATTGGTCATTATTCACTCACTTAGATTACACAACTATTGCCAATACTATGGACTCATCCTTGAGTTAGGAACTATTAATATGAGGATATTCATTATCAACCTCTCTAGGTGTTACATTTGTCATAACATTAATCACTATTCCATTATTAGGAATAGTATTCTCCATATTTATAATTTGAGGATTCACATAGCATATTCCATACATTTATGGATTTCACATAGTATTACTCTTCAATAGAGTTTCATATAATCATCCTTCTATATCAGGGTTTCACCTAGTATTCTGTGAAATTAAGATTTCACAACACATCACCGAGTACTAGGTATTCACATAGGATTAGTAGCACTACCCCATATTAGGGTTTCATGCACCTTTACCCTATTTTAGGGATTAAGGTTTACCATTCACATAAAAGTAGGGTTTCTCTTACCTCATACCCAAATTAGGGTTAGGATGTACAATTCCCATTAAATTAGGGTTTCCTTCATTGTTACACTAAGTTAGGGTTACATCACCACCCTGGATTTATAATAACACTCAGCATTGCCCTAGATTAGGGTTTCACACATAGCTTTGCTCTAATTAGGGTTTCACACATAGCATTGAGTATCTAAATAGGTTCACCATATTGGACCTTCAATTACATGAGATATTCAAATGGATTAACCATGTTGATCTTCAAAAATTTAATTACTTAGACCCTCAATGATCTTGGTTCCCATACATCATTTGGTTGAAAACCATTTGAACAAGTTGTACTTGAAATCGATTAGACAAAACATGTGTTGAAACCATTTGCACTTTGGGTCTCCAAACGGTCTGTCTTGAGACCGTTTGGTCCCAAATGGTCTTGAGACCGTTTGGACTCAAACGGTCTTGAGACCGTTTGGGCTCAAACGGTCTTGAGACCGTTTGGGCTCAAACGGTCTTAAGACCGTTTGGTCCAAACCATCTCAAAACCGAATGGACCAAAAAGTCCTTTCAACACTTATACGATTCATGATTCCAATGGATGAACCAATATCAATTGAATCCCTGATTTCTCTATCACTTGAACAATTGAATCAACTTTCAATTAGTCCATCAAATATTTCGGTCTCCAAACGGTCTGTCTTGAGACCGTTTGGTCCCAAATGGTCTTGAGACCATTTGGACTCAAACGGTCTTGAGACCGTTTGGGCTCAAACGGTCTTAAGACCGTTTGGTCCAAACCATCTCAAAACCGAATGGACCAAAAAGTCCTTTCAACACTTATACGATTCATGATTCCAATGGATGAACCAATATCAATTGAATCCCTGATTTCTCTATCACTTGAACAATTGAATCAACTTTCAATTAGTCCATCAAATAGGGTTTTGAACCCAATTAATCTAGGATTTCTACTCAAGAACCTTCAATTAGGGTTTTGAAATCGAGTAGCCATCAATGTTCAACATTGTGGAATTGATTCAATTGCAACTAGTGAGTTATCATTAAGTTTTTGATATGAACTGACCCCAAACGGTCTTGAGGTCGTTTGGATGACCTCCAAATAGTCTTGACACCGTTTTCCCCATCCTATCCTTGGATTTTGTGAAATTCTATTAGGGTTTAGGTCATTAGATTGATCATCAATTCAGCACTCAATTGCAATTCAATTTGGTATCTTTAGTCCTTCAATTACTCAACCATACTTGACCCCAGACCTCCAAACGGTCTTGGGTGACCCCCAAACGGTCTTGAGACCGTTTGGGTGACCTCCAAATGGTCTTGAGACCGTTTGGGCTCAATCACCCAAAACATCATCTCAATCACTTACAAAATCAGCACTTAGCCGATTAGGGTTCATGCCATATCTTTGGATCTTCAAACACTTAACCATACTCAACCCTAGACCTCCAAACGGTCTCGAGACCGTTTGGGTGATCCCCAAATGGTTTTGAAACCGTTTGGGCTAATTAACCCAAAAAGTCAAATCAATCAAGTTGAAAATCAGCACTTAATCCAATTAGGGGTTGCCTAATTGATTAGCCTTCAACTCATGATTCCTTTGGAATTAATCCATAAAATTTGGTGGGTTATCAACCAACATAATTAGGAACAGTATTCTCAAACTGTCAACCCTTTTTCAACTCTTTCAAACGGTTTTCAAACCGTTTGTTCTCAAACGGTCTCAAACTGTTTGCTCTCAAACGGTTTGGTGAAACCGAATGGGAAAACATGTTGAAACCGATTGGAACAAGATTTCTTTGGGAAAAGTGTCCAAGATGATGTCATCATCATCTACCTTCGTCCCTGAAACTCCTAATGCATCTGATTTCATGTATTTACCAATTACAACAAGCAATTAATCAAAAAGATGAAGAAATCAACGAAATTGCAAGATTGATAGTTGAATAACAATGTAGAAGGGTTCAAGTTATAAAACCCACCTCCAATTGAGCTCCAAAGCTCCAAGCTCACGGAAACAATGGTGGATGAAACTCTTTTCACTATTCCAAGGGTCGTCCTCAAGCTTTGAGTGAAAAGAATTGGTTAGAATTGAAGAGGGGATCGAGTTATGAAGAATTCATACATTGATTTTAGATTTTCACCATGGATTCAAGGTGAAAGGAGGTCAAGAACCTTACCAACAGGTTGGGGGTCGTCCTCCTGCTCCTCCACATATCCTTGGTCGTTTTCCAAGCAAGGGGAAAGAAAGAAATCCGAAAAAGCCTTTGTTTTGGCTTGGAAAAGGTACTTTTATAAGAAAATTGATGAGAGAGAAAATCTCTTATAAAAGTCTTTTAATTCCAAAATTGTTGCCACCACTTCCCCCTTGGTTCCTTTCATTCAAAGTAATCTCTATCCCACCGAGATCCCTTCCATTATCCATGAATTAAGGGAAAAGAAATTAAGCACCTTAACCCTTATAATAAGAATATCCATATTTGAGTGGAAATTCTTTTTCTTATAATAATGGTGAGTGGAATTTCACTTAGGATATTCTCGTGCCTTTGCAAGGCTTTAAGCTCATCCACACACATATTAATCCAACCATTTTAATTTTGGTTGAAGGCCCTTTAATTAATACATTCATTTTTGCCCTAAATTGAATTAGGGTTTCACTTAGGATTAAATCTTGATTATTTTAATATCAAGATTCTCTCTCCTCCAACTTAATTAAAATGAGGCGCCCCTCTCATTTTATTTGCTCTACATGATGCCAAGAAACATTAGGGACCTTATTGAAGTGGTATTTTGCATGTTGAACCCTAGGTTTTGGGTAAATTGCACATTACACCAAAACTAGGTTTTAATGCACAAGGATTGCTTTACAAGCTTAATCTTGGTGCCCAAGCTTGTGAAAACTATACCACTACTTCATATTCATTATTATGATGTCTCAACATCAGAGGAACATTTTATCATGTGCAATTTGCAAGTTAACCCCTCAACTTGGGTAATTTGCACTTTAGTCCAAAATAAGCAAACATTGCTTCGACATTGTTCAAATAGGACCAAAATTGAAACATAAGTTTCTCATGAGCCATAATTAGTTTTCCCAAGATAAGATTAAGCATCTAATCAATCTTATTAGGCAAAACATCTAGGGTTAGAATATATCCCAGGTCAGGGATGTTACACTATTTATTAGATTAAGGATAAGCTAGACTCCATTTTTTGGGGGGTGGGGGTTGAAAACATCTAATTATGTGGATCTTACATGCCTATTTTGCCCTCATTTCTCTTAGCATTCTAGGTGTTATATTTATGAATCTCGTTTTCACTTGCTCTTCAAAATAGTTCCTTCCTTGCTTACAATTTCCATCTTTTCATAGGAAAAGGGCTAAAACCCAATACTACCACCGAACACAACTCGATGATCCATTGGACAACCTAAGGTAGTGTTGAGGGGGTCGCGCAGGAGAACCATCAATCGCCCACCAATGGGAAGCCCTCCAACTACTTAGCATCGACAAGAATTGAGTCCCGAGATAGTTGTCAACCATGCACCAATGATGATCTTACTCTCATCCACCAACATCAATGATCTCCTAGAGCCCAATGCCTGAACTTGGATATCCACCAAAGCGTTGATGTTGATGCTCAGTCCCACCGTTGGGCTCCTACCCAACGACCGGGCAGACACACACCTAGATCGATTATCAAACAAACATGAAGCTACCCGACAAAGGACTCGCCTCAATGGCCCATCTACACGAGTCCAACCAAGAAGAATAAAGATTGCCCATATTCAACCCCAATGATCAACCTGCATTTGAGCCCAACAAATCTCATATAGAGTATGCCCATTGTCACAGTTAGTTAAGCGTGTGCCTCGAGGCTGAAAACTACTAGAGGGGGGGTGAATAGAGTTTTATAGTGATTTTAATAATTATTTAACTCAAACAACCAAAATTGAGATTAGAAGAAGGAGACAGGCGTTTAGAGTGGTTCCAACTATAGCAAATACTATAGTTGTCAGTCCACTACCCGGTTGCTTACCCAACCGGGATTTGAAAGTATTTATTTTATTACCTCTCGAGGATTTATACAAAATACAATACTTTCAACCACACCCTTTGAACAGCCTTCACTTGAAGTAGGTGCACCAATCCTGAGGTAGCCTTCTTGAAGTAACTCCAAGCTCCCCCTTGAAGTAGCCTTCCTCTCTAGAAGTAACCTCCCGTTGCACCATCCTTCTGAAGTAGCTCAAAGTCTCCTTCTTTGCCAAGAAGATCTTCACCCTCTCCAATCCGCAGCCTCCAACCTAGGAGTAGCAAGGAGAGTACAAACAGTAATAGGGAATAAGAAAGAAAAAGGAAATTACAACTTATCCTTTAAAGCCCAAGGCTTGATGTGCCTAGATCAAGCGTATAGATCTCCTAACCAAATGTGTGAACTTGTGATTGCTGTGGGTAGGAGATTCTAGCCTATAGGACACGAATTTGAGCTAAGGAGAAAGTAGGCCAATGATCACAGTGCTCAATTTGCTTGCAACAGATTGCTCAAGTATGCTCAAGTATTTTCTCAAGTGTAGCAAGTGTAAAACAAGTGAGTTTAGGTGTCCTATGGCTTGTCCAATTTATAGGAATGGCCTAAGGATGCTTAAGGACGTTCTAGATAACTTCTAGGGGTTTCTAAGTGCTTAACTAGCCGTTAGGTACAAAGTTGTTGTTTTAACAACGGCTAATTAATTAATTCTGCAGTTGCTGTCAGAGACCATCTCGGTCGACAAATGGTCGACCGAGATACCTACTCGGTCGAACTTTTGTCGACCGACAGGCTCTCTGGAACAAGTGATTTGCAACGTCTTTCATCAACTGCCAACTAACTTGTCTGTTGTGTCTAACGGCTACTTTGGATCTTTCTCGGTCGAGAAGATTGTCGACCGAGAGTGTCTCGGTCGAGGAGTTTGTCGACCGAGATTGATCCTGTTTCAAGGTTTCAATTTAGGCACTAATTATGTGTGTGAGTGTGCAAAAATAATCATATTTGAATGGGATGACTTGTCTAACTGTGGTGTTTAGCTAGGGAGAATCTAACGCTTGATTTACATGCAATTCTAAGTACTTGTACATTATAATTTTTGTACAAGTTTTTACAACAGTGATTACATTGTATGAAAATATAAATATGTAAGCTTGTAGATTTTCCCTTGTTACTTTGTCATCCTGCACACTCAAGTAGCTCGTTAGATCAATAAGAATGAAATGTTTGTCATAATCAAAACAAAGGGATTTATAGATGTCCATTTAGCCAACAATCTCCCCCTTTTTGAAGATGACAAACATTTCCAAAATATAAATAAAGGAAATATAAAACATATGAGTTTCATACCTTTAGATTACCTTTTATAGCTTTTTCTCTTGTGTATAAAATGTGTGCTTATTATTCCCGATGAATTATGGAACATGAAATCCAGATCATTTGGGAATATAGCAACTTTCAATGTATAGCCAAGAGTTTATTTATGAAACCCATTAATTGAGTTTTTCATAATTTTAGTTTTATATTTATCTCTCCCCCTTTGTCATTTCAAAAAGATAACCGTTAAGAATAAAAACTCCCCCTTAATTAGATATCCCATCAAATCTAATGAAAAAGATGTCCATTTAAAAGCCAAAAATGTAAATAAGAGTTTTTGTTTAAGTAGCACAAATATCAAAGAAAACATCCTCCAAAGGAGTGATAAGCAATTGCTTCCGAATGTTGTTAAATTGATCTAGTGGAAGCGGTTTTGTAAAAAAGTAACTAACTCTTCTTTAGGAAGATCAATTAGGCTTACCTCTTGAGAGTCTTCATTGTCTTCTCTTGCCATTAGACATTCCACCTCTTCTCCGCTTTCACTCTCACTTGACTCATCCCATGCAGCTTTATAGGCTTTTTCTCCTTTCTTCTTGTGTGAGCTTTTCTTTCCCTTCTTTGCTTTGGGACATTCATTTTTGAAATGCCCTTTCTTCCCACATTCAAAGCATCTAGGAGGGGTAGAAGAACTAGAAATTTTGTTAGATTTAAACCTTTTGTATTTCTTACCATTGACGATCAAGGCTTCTTCTCCTTCTTCTTCACTTGACTCCTCACTTTCTTGTGTGACGACTTTTGAAGCTTTGAGATCCACATCCTTCTTCTTCCCACTTTGACGTTCACGTTCTCTTCTTTCTTCCTCTTCTAGATCTGCCTCATGAGCTTCTAAATTCCCGATGAGTTGCTCCATTTTGAGTCGAGTGAGGTCGTTTGCTTCTTCAATGGCTGTCACCTTTGGCTTGTATTTTGGAGGAAGTGATCGAAGGATTTTTGATACATGATCTTCCTCAAGGACAGGTTTTCCTAGGGAACTTAAACCATTAACAATGATAGAGAATTTTGAAAACATTTCACTAATAGATTCATTAGGATCCATACGAAAATGTTCAAGCTTCGTTTTAAGCAAGCTAATTTTGGAATTTTTGACTTGGATTGTACCCTCATAGGTTATGGACAGTCTATGCCAAATATCATAAGCTGTATCACAATTTGATATTCTATTAAATTCTCCTACCGAAATAGAACAATATAAGATACTTACAGCTTTTGCATTCATTTGGGCCAGCTTTACCGTGTTTGCATCCCATTCCGCAAATTCATTTTGAGGGAGCATATATGGAGTAGACACCATTCTCCATAGATCCCAGTTGATTCCTTGGAAGTAGAATTGCATCCTTCTCTTCCAATATTGGTAGTTTGTTCCATCGAACGCTGGAGGCCTAGCAACAAGTGTCCCTTCAATGTTGAGGTTGTTGAGCACTCCGTCACCCATTTCTTCAAGACCTTGTTAGGGTTCCTTGAAGCCTCGCTCTGATACCAACTGAAAACTACTAGAGGGGGGTGAATAGAGTTTTATAGTGATTTTAATAATTATTTAACTCAAACAACCAAAATTGAGATTAGAAGAAGGAGACAGGCGTTTAGAGTGGTTCCAACTATAGCAAATACTATAGTTGTCAGTCCACTACCCGGTTGCTTACCCAACCGGGATTTGAAAGTATTTATTTTATTACCTCTCGAGGATTTATACAAAATACAATACTTTCAACCACACCCTTTGAACAGCCTTCACTTGAAGTAGGTGCACCAACCCTGAGGTAGCCTTCTTGAAGTAACTCCAAGCTCCCCCTTGAAGTAGCCTTCCTCTCTAGAAGTAACCTCCCGTTGCACCAGCCTTCTGAAGTAGCTCAAAGTCTCCTTCTTTGCCAAGAAGATCTTCACCCTCTCCAATCCACAGCCTCCAACCTAGGAGTAGCAAGGAGAGTACAAACAGTAATAGGGAATAAGAAAGAAAAAGGAAATTACAACTTATCCTTTAAAGCCCAAGGCTTGATATGCCTAGATCAAGCGTATAGATCTCCTAACCAAATGTGTGAACTTGTGATTGCTGTGGGTAGGAGATTCTAGCCTATAGGACACGAATTTGAGCTAAGGAGAAAGTAGGCCAATGATCACAGTGCTCAATTTGCTTGCAACAGATTGCTCAAGTATGCTCAAGTATTTTCTCAAGTGTAGCAAGTGTAAAACAAGTGAGTTTAGGTGTCCTATGGCTTGTCCTATTTATAGGAATGGCCTAAGGATGCTTAAGGACGTTCTAGACAACTTCTAGGGGTTTCTAAGTGCTTAACTAGCCGTTAGGTACAAAGTTGTTGTTTTAACAACGGCTAATTAATTAATTCTGCAGTTGCTGTCAGAGACCATCTCGGTCGACAAATGGTCGACCGAGATACCTACTCGGTCGAACTTTTGTCGACCGACAGGCTCTCTGGAACAAGTGATTTGCAACGTCTTTCATCAACTGCCAACTAACTTGTCTGTTGTGTCTAACGGCTACTTTGGATCTTTCTCGGTCGAGAAGATTGTCGACCGAGAGTGTCTCGGTCGAGGAGTTTGTCGACCGAGATTGATCCTGTTTCAAGGTTTCAATTTAGGCACTAATTATGTGTGTGAGTGTGCAAAAATAATCATATTTGAATGGGATGACTTGTCTAACTGTGGTGTTTAGCTAGGGAGAATCTAACGCTTGATTTACATGCAATTCTAAGTACTTGTACATTATAATTTTTGTACAAGTTTTTACAACAGTGATTACATTGCATGAAAATATAAATATGTAAGCTTGTAGATTTTCCCTTGTTACTTTGTCATCTTGCACACTCAAGTAGCTCGTTAGATCAATAAGAATGAAATGTTTGTCATAATCAAAACAAAGGGATTTATAGATTTCCATTTAGCCAACAGAGGCATGTTCTTTGAGACTTGGAGCCCAAGTAAAGTTCCATGTGCCTAGGTTCCTCAGTAAACGTAGATCAACTATATAGAGAGGTGCACAACCTCCATGGAGAGCACCTTTGACTACACCATAAAGTGTTATCAAACTTCATCCTCACCATTGACCCTTGATGCCAAGGATGGTGGTCTAAGGTTTTCCTTTGTAACCTTTTGCTTCCATCAGCTCCGTGACTCTCTTTGGTATAAGAAGGATGACTAGAGGCATCATATTCATCACCGTATCTACTACTATGAAGATGTAAGTCACCATCGACCACCAATACCCCTGTGGTTACTACTTGTTGTATTTGCTTCCTTCTTCCCTGTTTTCTTCACCTCTCTTCATCCATATGTCTTGTTATGGATTTGTTCACATGATTCATATTATCTCTCATTACCATGAGTGGATATACCATTTTCTTGAATTCACAATAGCCATTAAGGCTCTACTAACATGTAAATATTCATATCCATTGATTGTATATACTCTTAGCAATGTTTATCGCCATACTCTTGCTCTTTAATGATTCACTTGCATGATTAGCTACCATCTTGTGTTGTTTGATATATAATATCTTGAAAGACTGTATTAGTTCTGATCTAAAGTTATGGAGTAGTATGAATGCATGAGAATGTTGGAATACTAACGCTAATGCTCATATGGTTGTATTTTCAAATCTATGTTTTCCATCTCAAGAGAGAGACATAACTACGATATAGATCTTACTCGATCTTAAGGTAGGAAGGAATATATACTAATAATGATTCCTTGTAAACTATGCTAAGGGTATACAATTGTTGTGAGTATTGCATGCCGGTGAGAGACCTTAAATGGTGAAACCCAATCCAAGCTATATCCATATTTTCAAAACACATATGAAGGTCCAAGTTATATCTTGCCTTAATAGCCTTGGTCGCTCTGGTGATCTAGAGGGTGACTCTAAGGTTCACGGAGAGGGGCCCTCCTCCCCCCACCCCCCTTCCTCCTCCTCATCCCCACCCTACCATGATGCAGACCATTGCTACCTCACCCACCATGATAGATAATAATGCTACCATGATGTCCAGGAAAGCATGGACCCAAGTCATTGGAGGTTCCGAAACTTTCAAGGAACATGAATTCTCACCCCCAAAGAAGATTGAAGGTAAACAATTTGTCACCATCAATGACAAAACTTATGAGGTGATGGAATGATCTTGGGAGCTCACTGTCATACTCTATGTGATGGGAAAATGTCCATACTACCATCATCTTCTCGCCTGGATCAAAAGAATCTGGGAACCCAAAGGAGGCTTTGATCTGTATTCCAAACCAGACCAGTTCTTCCTCGTGCGTTTCAATGCTGCTGAAGACAAGAAGAACATCACTGAGAGTGATCCTCACTGGTCTGATGGACAACTCATGGTTATTAAAGACTACAAAGTTGGTGATGACTTGATCAAGGATCGGTTTAGTACTATTCCAGTTGGATCAACATATAGCATGGGGGAAAACGGGTCCCCCCGTGCAGTAGGTATCGTGGCCAATGGAGTAGGTAAACTTCTAAGAATTGACTACAAATCCATAGGTCAGGAATCCCTGGGTGATGCTCGTTCCCTAGTAGAGGTTGAGCTGATGAAACGCCTCTTGAAGAAATTTGGGTCAACTTACCTTGTCATGAGCCAATGGTTGTTGCTATCACTTATGAGCACCTTCCCAAAAGATGACATGAGTGCAAATTTTTTGGTCATGATGATGAAGATTATCCTATGAAACCCAAAGTCACTCAACCCAAACCCAAGAAAGACACACATGAATGGAGGATCGTTGGCAACAAGAAGAACAAGACCAGAGAGGAGAGCACAAGCAAGACTCATGTGATTCTGGTAAGCAATAGATTCCAGAATCTTATGGAGGATGATGCAATAGCAGAAACCACTATCGTGGTAGCTGAGGCAAGCTTTATTGACACTAGACCTAGCACCACCAATGTCCATGTCCCTAATCCGGATCCCCCCAATGCTACAGATGGTAATAAGGAGAAGGAGGAAGGTGAACTCTACAATACACAGTGCTCAAAGAAGAAGACTGATAAAGGTGCTAGAGTGGACGAGTCACGTAGAAATTGCTCTTCTAGCAGAGGTCATTAATGACCATTATCATGACCAACGTACGTGGTTCAGGGAAACCACGTAAGAAAAGGGAGGTTAGGAGAACCGTCATTGAATCACATGCCTCCATTATTGTTCTAGTTGAAACCAAAATAAAAAACTATCTGAAGAAATCTTCTGATAAGCTACTACCTAAAGGTTGGAGCTAGTTTACCGATCATGATGTTGATCCTAATGGTCGCATATGTATTGGTAGGAATGCCAAGTCCTGGGATATCAACATCCAACACATGGATGATCAACATATGACCATGTCGTGTTGTAATAAAGGAGGTCTTCTTCTTATTCTTACTGCAGTCTATGCCTGGAATCTTACTCAGGAATGTCTTGCATTGTGGGAAACTCTTGAAACCATTAGCACTAACATCACTGATCCCTGATTAGTGATCGACGATTTCAATAATATTAGAAAGCATGAAGAGAAAGCTGGAGGAAGAGAAGTACCTTCTCACATTCTCAATACCTTCAATAATACTATTGATAATTGTAATCTCACTAAACTCCCATTAGTAGGAGGTGAGATTTTCACATGGCATAATAAGCAAGGTGCTGCTAAGCATATTGCTTGTAAATTGGATCGTGCATTAGTGAATGAAAAATGGTTAACTAGGTTCCCGAGCAATAAAATGAAACTCAAAACATGTGCCTTCTCTGATCATTCTACCATCAATGTTAATCTCAGAGAACTAGCTAAGAAGAAAAGACCATTCTGTTTCTTAAACTTCTAGATGGAAGTCCTCAATCCTCCTGAATATAATTTCCACAAACTAGGGAGCCTTTGTTAGTGGTAGAAGCATTGAAGATTGGTCCATGCTTGTTGTCGAGATCACACTGAACTTCAACCACAAGAACAACTCTCCTTCTGCATGTGTCAAGCTTGATATTACCAAAGCCTTTGACTCAGTTAGATGGCCTTACCTTTGGAAATATCTACAAGGTTTGGGTTTTAGTGAAAGATGGATATCTTTGATAAAGCAATGTGTTGAAACTCCTTCTTTCACTCTTCTATTGAATGGTAGTTTTGTTGGACTCTTCAAGAATTCCAATGGGCTTTGCCAAGGTGACCCACTATCACCATTATTATTTGCTATTGCCATGGAGGGATCAAGTCGAAGAATTGATAAAGCTCATCAACTTAAATTGATAAAATCCTTTGTTGTTAGATGCACAAAAGTCATGAGTCATCTTCTCTTTGCTAATGATGTTCTCATCTTCATTGAAGGTCGCACTCGAAGCTTAAAAATCGTAAGTCTCTACTTCTGGATTTTGGTAGGGTTTCTGGTATGCAATATAATCCATGCAAAACACATATCTCTCTAAGTCTTGTAGGGACAAAGTTAGATTGATTCGTGATTTGGGCATCAAAAAGGGGAGTGGCCAACAAATCTTGGATTCCCTATGGCAGGGGGTAATCTTAGACGCAAACATTTCCATGAATGCCTAGATAAACTCAAGGCCATGATTGGAAGATGGCTAGGTTCAAAGATATCAATGGCAGGTAGAATAATACTTATAAACCATAGTGTCATGGTTCTGGTCAATTACTAGCTACGACAAGGTGAAATCTCTCTAGCTGCTCTAAGAAGAATGGAAATTTTGATGAATGATTTTGTATGGTGCAACCCAGTTCATCCAGCCTATTGGAGCAAGTTGGCCTTTCCAAAAGATGAAGGTGGTCTCAACCTTAATAACTTGAATGAGCTTGCTGACTTCCATACACTCAGACGTATCAAGAAGCTGCTCCATAGTGACTCTACTTGGAGCATTTGGATGAGAGGCAGATATGGCAACAATCTTGATGTTACTCCCACTCATTCATGGGGCTACTCTATGATTTGGAGGAGGATGGTCAAGCTATGGCCTCAATTCACCTATGTTGATGACACCACCATGTGGGAAACATGTAGATAAAACAATGAAATCGATCTAGCCTACAAGAATCTCTAGTTCAAAATGCATCAACCAAGATGGAGCTTGACCACCTGTAAAGCTATTGAGAATCTACTGCCAACAATGGAACAAATTAAGACTTAGAACACTGGAGTTAATGATACGTGTTGCTTGTGTCATTCTCATACTGAAAATATTGCTCATCTATTTGGTAGCTGCTCCTACTGGAAATATATATGGGGATGTGCCCAACTCAATCTAAACGTCTGAATGTCATACGATCTCTATGATTGTCTCATTGTTGCTCATAGAAGAGGTAACTATACACACTATCTTGTGCTATGAACAATCACTGGATGTGCTCATTTCATCTAGAAAGAATGGAATAAAAGGAAGCATGGTGCTCAAGGAATGGACTACCTTAATCTATTCACTAATATTGAGAAATAACTTAAGATTCTTTACAATTTCTTCAAGGATAAGCTAGCAACAATTTCGCCTATTGTAATTAGGAATTGGGAACTATAACCAATACCTAAACCCCTAATGCTAGCTTTCTCCTTAATATCATGTAAGCTATAAGATGTTTATAGGTTATACCTTTGCCCCTCTTGTAGGGTTGGAAATATATTTACCTAATTTTTCCAAAAAAACATATATCTTGCCCTAATAATATGCATTTATTTCTTTGTTGTTTGATTCTTTATTTGGTTACTAACATTCCATAAGGGGCACTTATCTCTCCTTTTTTGGACAAATGTAACTAAGCCAAGGCCTCAAATCCCATACACTTTTCACCCCTTGTCTATGTGTTAGGTCGCATTTACTACTAAAGATCACACATAATCATTATGGGTGTCTAAGTATCAGGTTATAAATATAAATTTTGATTACTCTAGATTCACCTTCATTTTGGACGTGAGATCTTGAGCGATCACCTGCTATATATTGTGATACTTATGTTTTAAAATTCGACATTATAGTGGTATTATGTCTTTTTTTCCATATCAACATCACAAACATCGACGCCATAGACAAAAATTGTATTGTGACAATCCTTACTAAATGTCATCTTATGTCATCATATGCTCATTCCAGAGTACACTTACACCTTATTTGGGGGTTTTCTCATTTATTATGTCTAAAGACACCACATTCATGGAATTATGACTTCTAAGATTAGAAAGTCAAATATTGCAAAATCACTCCATTATTGATGTTTATTATCTCAACTACCTTTATAAGGTTTGTAAGTCTCATATTTATACCAAGCTTAGCGGAACATAATCTAAGATTATTACTACTGCAATGATGCATGTAGTGATGGTGAGGATAAGGTTCATACCTATATTTGGGTATGTTACACATTTCCAGCGGAGGAGAAAGGAGGCTCTGGACAATAAATGTTTTTATGAGAGTCAAAGGAGGAAGTGAGAGATGCACCACAAGGGAACATGGTAGAAATATTTGGACTTAAAATACAAGTTTTTGGATTAGTCCATGAGTTTGGGACCCATACCACATGATTTTCATTAGGGTAATTGTTTTTATATACATGCATGTGTATTTGAACCAATGTCATATATTTACACATATATAGCCAAAATATTGTTTGACTATATATATGTAACTTACATGTATTTTTTTGTTTATCGTGCCTGCACTACTGAACTACATAATCCAACTACACATATTTGATGCATGTCATTAGTTTAGACATTAATATTTTGCCTTAATCAAACACTTTGAGTTACCCCCTGAATGAGGATGGCTAATTCCTAAATCATGTTAAAAAGCTCAAGAAATCATACGTTAATGGAGGATTGTGATTGATATATGTTGATATACTAGATATATGACAACAATACATTGGGCATGTTTAATATAATCTATATACTTTCCACTGATATGTAAATGTGGTGCAAATAACTTCATGTACTAACCTCTACTCACTTCTTAACCATGTTCTCAATGTATGTATATGTGTGTTTGCCTGTCTCAATAAGCTTTGAAGTCAAACTATTGAAATAACATATAAACAATGTACAAAGACTCACAACATAGTTGGTACATAGTATAATAACATGTCACAGTTAAATTTCACATCTAGATTTTGAAGAAAAAAACTAAATCAAAAATTTAAGTTGAAACAACTATACATCTAACACCATCTTTCTAATTTCAAAAAAACAAATTAGACCCTTTATCTAGACCTTTGAGATGTACGATTGTGGTGACAAGATTTATAGGGGTGTATTATTCTAATATAAGTTTCTTAGATTTCTATAATGCATTTGTTTTAGACATAGAAAGCATGGACACATACACATGACACATCATGGACACAAAAACAAACATAGGGCACTATGATTTTCAAAACTACAAGACATAAGCACAACGTTTGACACATTATACACACATATACATACATATACGCATATATACATACACACACACCCTAGGGCTTTGGCGATTAGCCAGGTGACGCCTAATGGATGGTGAGAATGTTGGAGGGCGCAACCTCTGGTGTCCACACCACCACTACCACCGCAATCCCTACCACCCCATCCACTGGTTCCACTAGGAACCCTACCCAGGAGGAGTGACCGAGTGAGAAAGGAAGCAATGACAAAGGAGTCTAGAGAAGGAAGCTATGGACATAGGTTATCTGTGAGAAGAAAACAAATGTCGAGGAGCAGACCTTCCCGGGGCCAAGGGTGGACAAAGGAAAGATCCTAGTCGACTTCGACGAGAGGAATTTGACAAGATGAAGGATATCTGGGAGCATGTGATTTTGATGTATGTGATGGGGAAACGTTTGTTTTTCCCTCACCTACAAGTCTGGACCAGGACGACGTGGTGCCCCATGGGTGAGTTCAAGTTGATGTCGAACGAGAGGGGGATCTTTCTAGTGCACTTCTCCATTCAGGACGATAAACTCGCCACCCTGGAAGTTGGCTCGCGGTGGTTCAACCGAAAACTCATAGTGGAAAAACCCTATAAATATAAGGACGAGTTGAGGCGTGATTTGCTAGTATCCATGCCAGCCTGGATTGGCATCCTGTCGATCAGGTGTACGTGGACAAGGAGAGTCGTCAGCACCATCAAGGTTGGTGTCGATCGGGTGTTGCACATCGATGACAAGACGCTGCATGAGGTTGAGCAAGTAGTGTGTGTCCTAGTTAGAATAGAGGTAGAGAAGGAGAAACCAGATATGATATGGTTGGCTGTGAAAGGTAGAGAGGAGCTATCGGTGAAAATCATGTATGAACATCTTCCTCCCAAGTGTAGCGGATGCAAAACCTTCAGATATAATAATGACAACTGTGACATGAAGATGGAGACTCCACCCAAAGAAACACATGTTAGGAAGGAGGTCCCAACCAAGAACAATCAAGGGCCGCCTAAAATAGTGGTAGTAGAGGGATGCACAAACCAGAAGGACAAAGACTCTGAACAAAACTCTAAGTAGTAGAAGACTGTGGACAATCAGACCACGAAGAGCTTGGTAGAGAAGAACAACGAGGTTGAAGAAGGGGAGTTCATCTCGTTATATAAGATGAAGAGTACAAGAAAGGTGAGCATCCCTAAGACCATAGGGGTGGGCTCAATAATAGACAATGCATACATATTTGAGGCACTTAGTGACTCGGATAAAGAGGAAGTTGTCCAAGAGGAGAAGGAGGAATCGAGAAAGAATAACAAGAAGGAGACTGCACGGCGTACCCGAGCACAACATAAAACTTGTTAATATGTCCATACTGATGTGGAATAAGAAAAGGGGGATGTGATAGGTACAAGAAGAAGGAGATCTGAGAGTGGATTGCTGCTAGTGGACACTCCTTGGTTGCATTGGTGGAAACAAAAATAAATGAGAAGAATAATAACAGTATTAGATGTCTATTTCCACAGGGATGGGATCATATATCTAATGTAGAGTGTGTTGATGTGGCCAGAGTCTGTGTGGCATGGAAACTAAATGCATGGTAGGTGTCAGCAATTCAGATGTTAGTTTAACATATTATAGTTGACTATAACAACAAAGAGGGTTTGCGCATGTGGGGGACAATTGTATATGCCCATAATGATGCAAAGTTTAGGTTGGACTTGTGGGAAGATTTGATTTCTCTATCCAGAAAGGCTACTTTACTATGGCTGGTGATTGGGATTTTGATACCCTTTGTCTATAGGCAGTGAAAAGAGGAAGGAGACCAGCTGTAAATGCACGGCGTACCCGAGCACAACATAAAACTTGTTAATATGTCCATGCTAATGTGGAATAAGAAAAGGGGGATGTGATAGGTACAAGAAGAAGGAGATCTGAGAGTGGATTGCTGCTAGTGGACACTCCTTGGTTGCATTGGTGGAAATAGAAATAAAAGAGAAGAATAATAACAATATTAGATGTCTATTTCCACAGGGATGGGATCATATATCTAATGTAGAGTGTGTTGATGTGGCCAGAGTCTGTGTGGCATGGAAACTAAATGCATGGCAGGTGTCAGCAATTCAGATGTTAGTTTAACATATTATAGTTGACTATAACAACAAAGAGGGTTTGCGCATGTGGGTGACAATTGTATATGCCCATAATGATGTAAAGTTTAGGCTGGACTTGTGGGAAGATTTGATTTCTCTATCCAGAAAGGCTACTTTACTGTGGCTGGTGATTGGGATTTTGATACCCTTTGTCTATAGGTAGAGAAAAGAGGAAGGAGACCAGCTGTGAATGCGGAGATAGATGCTTTCAATCACACCATTGATAAAGTTGGTTTGTTTGAACTATCAATGATTGGAGGTGATATATTCACATGGAACAATGAAAGAAGTCCAGATGACAATTTTTGCAAGCAAGCTAGATAGAGCACTGGTGAATGATGAATGGTTGTAAATTTTTTCTAATGTGTGGGGGAAAGTAGGTGGATTTAAAATGAGGGACCATGCTCCTGTCTCGGTTCAGATTACAGAAAAGATAGAGAAAAGGAAGTCGTTCACATTCTTAAAATACTGGGCTTATTGGAAAGGCTTTGAGGATGTCATAAAAAGAAGGATAGAGCACACAGGTGACATGCGATTGGATGTATGTCTTTTCTAGAAAGTTGGCAAGTACCAAGTCTGCACTTAAGAGATGGGTCAAGGCGGAAGTGAATATTCCAACTCTGATTAAAGAAACAAAGAGAGAATGCAAAGAGGTCGGGGGAAAATTGGTGACTAACCCTCTTAATCATGAGTTGATAGAGAAGGATAGTGAGCTGAAAAGGATGCTAGAAGACCTAACGAAAGTGGAGGAAAAATTCTACTAGAAAAGGAGCAAGGAGAAATGGATGGATGATGGGGACATGAACACTAAATTCTACCACACTACTGTTAAAAGAAGGGAAGCTGATAATATCATCTATGGGCTTATTGATATTGAAGGGAGAGTGGTCAACAAATAGGAGGATCTAGAAGAGCAGGACATAAACTTATACACGTCATTATACAACAAAAAGTTTGAGAATGACATAGAGGAGGAGGAGTTGGAGTGGAAGTTCAATCTTACAAGCACACACAATAATATTCTTACAAGAAGAACCAATGAACAAGAGGTCAAGGATGTAGTATGGAGCATTGGCAGCAATAGTCTCCAGGCTCATATGGGTTTAATACTTTTTTCAACAAAAATACATGGTATATCATCAAGGAGGATTTGGTTGCATATGTTTGTTGGTTTCTGGAAGGAGGTAACATGGTGAGACAGGTTAATCATTCTTTTTCTGGTACTCATTCCTAGGAAGAAGGTTACTTCCTCTCTTGTTGATTTTAGACATATTGCAATGTTGCTCAGTACAATAGAAAATTGTTGCAAAGATTCTGGTTGCTAGATTGAAAACGGTTCTTCCCTATTTTATTTATGCAAATCAAGGAGCCTTTGTAACAAGGAGAAGTATTAGTGATTGCGCATTGCTGTCGGGGGAATTTGTACTAGACTACAACGTCATGAGAGGAAGTAGAAAAATTTGCTTAAAGTTGTATGTTTCGAAAGCCTATGACAACATTAGTTGGGAGAAGTTGTGGTGGATTATGAAATATATGGGGTTCAATGAGCAATGGATTTGTTGGATGAAGCAGTGTATTCGCACTACTAGTTTTTCTATTCGGGTCAACGTCACATCTGTAGGTATGTTTAGAGGAGGCAACAGTTTGTGACCAGGAAACCCCCTATCACCTCTCCTCTTTGTGATTGTGATGGAGTACTTTACACAGAAGATGCAGCAAGCTGATGAAAAGAAGGAGATTAAGACCTATACGGTTCACGGCACAAAGGTGATGACCCATTTGATTTTTGTTGATGATGTGTTGGTTTTTGTGGAAGCTAAGCAACACTCTCTGGAAAATCTTAAAAATCTGCTAAGGAAGTTTGGAGAGAAGACGGGGCTATGTGTGAATGCAAGCAAAACACATATTTTAGTATCCAAGAATTGCTACCAGATTGAATATAGGTTAGTATATGTAATGTAAGTGGAGAGAGGGAACTTCCCAACAAAATGTTTGGGGTTTCTCTTAGCTAGAGGTAATCTATAGGTCAAGGACTTTGCTGAATGCATGGATAGGATGGAGGAAATGATTAACATGTGACCTACACAGAGGACATCCATGATGGGAAGAACAACACTGATAAAGGTTGCTATTAAAGGACTTCTTATTTTCTAGGTGCAATAAGGAGAGATTCCTGGTTCAGTCCTAGACAAAATGGAGATGATGATGGCAAATTTTCTGTGGGCACCATCCTATGAGATATGTAAGAGTGCTGCTTCCAAAAGATGAAGGAGGCCTGAACTTAAAAGCTCCCAAAGACATATCAAAGTGGGGGACAATGCGGAGAATAATCATTTAACAACAAGGTTCCTCAACTTGGGGGAAATGGATGAGGGAGAGATATCTAAGAGGATTGGACTTCAGGCAGAATATAAGGGAAGGGTATTCACATACTATTAATGTCATGATAGAAATGTGGCAACATGTTAAACACTTGTTTTAGGCCCAGAATATGGGGACATGGAGACTTAGAGTTCCAAAGACATGATTATGGGATGTGAAGTGCTCAAGGGACACAAAGGACATGCATGGGGAGAATATCTGGACCAGTGAGTATGTGCCAAAATGGAGTATGTGTGTATATAAAATTTTGCATAGTGTTTTTACTAGCCTTTGACGGGATAAAGGGATGGAACTATGACGTATCCACTTTGTGTTTGTTGTGTAAGGATGTTGAAGAATCCCATATTGTCTTGTGAGTGAATTCAAAATCACAGGAGGGATTTGGGATATGTTGTGTAAGGAATTCAAAGTGCAACTTCAGCTAGTTGGCGATCTAAGAAGAATGTTATCAAAGTGTGGGAATGATGATACGAAGAAGCTTCTATTTGCTGCTCTATGCTACCATATCTGGGCAGAACGGAGTGCAGTAGGCACAAAGGTGAAGTTGGAAATGTTATGAGTGTTGTTGTAAAAAATTGTAAATGTGTTAAACGCAAGTTGCACATTAGCTAGCTGAGTGAGTTGTAACTTCATTTTCGTGGTGTATGGTGTTGGGCCTACATGTAACTCTTGACCTCCTATTATTTTTAGGAGGAAGTCAGAATATATTTACCTAATTCCGATACACACACATATACGCACACACACACAAACACACACACCCCCACCCCCCCACACACATACACACACACATCACCCCCCACATACACACACACATAGAGTAAGGCCCCTGACCTAGTATAGTGCTTAAGTGTGCTTGCTTTGCTTAATAATATGCGTAAACCTTAATCTAACCCTTGAGGTGCTTTCATAACATGTGACAATCTTGTGTTTTTGTGCTTTTATAACATGTGACAATCTTGTGTTTTTCTGTTTGGTCATGTTTGGATGTTTTTTGAGCTTTGTTTCCTTATTTTGGACCAAGTTGCAATTTACCCATGAGTGACGGTTATTTTGCAATTTGTCACATGTAGAGTGTGTTTCTTGTGCCTTATCATCATGAGAGAGAAGATGATGTTATGGGGTGCCTTGATTGGACCATGGTTGTTGATGTGGCATCCCGTGGTGATGTTAGGGTTTCTAGGGTTTTCCTTGTTGTTGAGTATTGACCTTGATAGGGTTTGAGTGTGTTACGACTGCGACATCACTCTTAGATGATTTTTGTGACCACAACACATTCCCTAGGTGTTGCTTGCTTATGCCATAGTGATCTTTATGTGGTTTGGTCGACATGGTTTGTCCTTTAGTGATGTGTCTCAACCATGTTGTGATATGGTGACCTAGTGTTGTAGTCGCTACATGAGCTTGGTGTGCTTCGACTGCAACAAGGGTGTTGGTAACCTAAGTGGACGATACCCTACCTAGATTATATCACCATCTATTTCATGTAAGTGCTTAGTGGTTGCATGGCTGTCTTTTTGGTGGATAAGTGTCCTTTTGGTGCTCTCTTATGTTGACACCTCATACCCACCTTGCCTCCCTCCAATCTTGAGTATATAACCTCTCTCTTCTTCATGCAAGTATCTTTTTAGCCCTCCTTTCTACCTCTCTTTTGCTCATCCATGAAGCTTTGTGGGGGCAAAGAAGGACTGGTCTAGGTGTTTTGGTGGCTGATCATCCTTGCATGTGGCACTTTTGAGCTTGATCATCTCCTTGGTGGTGGTTCTTGGTGATCCTCTCTCTTAGTAAGTGGTTTTGAACCCTTGATATCATTTCCCCTTAAACCCTACCTTTCTTTATCCTTCTCGGCCATGAGACTATGGTGCAACCATGATGGCTTTCTTGAAGTTCTTCTCCTCACAAAGGTTGGAGACTATGGTTTGACCCTGGTAGTACCTATGTGAGAAGAAGCTCTCTTCTTTCTTCTTCTTGTTCGGTCTAGGGTTGATACCCTCTTTTCTTGAGCTTTCCTTTGACCATGCTTTTCTTCTTTTTTTAGGTGATCTTGTAAATGAGGAGTTGATATTTGTTGGAGGTTCTTTCTCTCTCTTTAGATCTTGTGGCTTTGGAGCTTAGATCTCTTCAAGGCATGTTATATAAATCTCTTCCCTCTTCTATTATTTGCACCATAATCATGCTTGCATGCTACTTCTTTAATCTCTAAAACTCGATGATAATGCACTATATGAGGTTGTTATTGTAACGACCCCATCTCCCGGTAACCCCCAATCAAGGGAGACCAAGAGATCAGAGCCATTATCCCAATTAACAGGATCAAAGGTTCGACAAATAATCAATAACAATAATCAAATTTTACCAACTAAACTGAAAATTGGTATAAAATAAAACTTTGCATACCTTTTTAAACTTTGGTAAACTACTCTATCCACAGCCTGGATTCATTCTATCTAATCCTCCTTGCACTTTATTTCTTATTTCCACAATGTGTCACTTTACTTTTGTTCTTTCAATTGTTGTACCTAAAACGCTGACAAACAAAATGTCAGCCAGCATATAGGAATATGTTGGTATGTGGGAACAACCAAAATTTCACAAATAGGGCTAACAATTTAATTATCACAATCATGGTAATTAACAAACCAATTTACATTTTCAATGTGTCATTCTCCACCACTTTTGCCCTAACCCTGGAATACCCCTCTAGGGTTTCTCTTTTGCCATTGACTTAAGGCCACCTTCTCAATCCCGAGCTTGGTGCCCCATAGTCATGCAACATAGACCACCTTCTCATTCCCGAGCTTGGTGTCTGGGATCACCTCTCATGGTGCCCATTGGTCTACCCTCTTGGGTCTGACCTTTATGCCATCTTCCATCAGGGTGGCATGTAGGTGTGAGAATACACATGTATTTATAATTGTGATAACCATAGTGACTTTATAATTGCAGTAAGAACATCCAAACTGTTTAGTTTCAATCAATGTGATTATCCATTCGGAAAACCTTCGGGAAAACTAATGTGATTAATTGTAATTAACCACATACCTGTTTGGCTGAATTGAGATAGAATAGTCCAATCAATCAAGACATCCAATCAAGCAAGTACAAGAGTCCTGAAATTACATCCAATTTCCTTTTTATCAAAATCTATTCAAACCATCTTGCTACTTAAGGATTCTATTCCCTTTTTAGGATTTCTACCTCTTTTAGGGTTTACTTTGCAATTAGGGTTTTTACTCTTTTAAACCCTAATTTCTCATCTATCCTCCCCGAAAGTTATTAAGGTTACCTTTTAACAACATACAACCTTAATTTCAGAAACATCACAATTAATCATCAATTAAGTCCATTAAGCCTCTTTTTCATTAAAGCTACCATTTTTATCCCTTTTATTCCATGACAAGGTCATTATGCTCATTTATCATCAATTCAAAGTTCATTATGGTCTAATTCACATATGAACTTGATTTGCCATTAATTCTACCTTTATCCATTAGAAAAACCCTAATTATCATATTAAGAATATTTATCCACAATTAAGAACGTCTATACTCGAAATAGCTTAAAATCATCATCTCTTAACTTTATTCATAATTTTGAATAATTAAAGCCATTAAGAGTCGCATTTACCAATATTAGGGGTTTAAGGCCCATTAAAGTATATTCATGCACATGAAACTCTAATTATGTGCAAAGTTCATCATCTTTGATCTTAATGTTTCTTTTTACAATTAATAGGTTAATATAAACTTTAAACACCCACTTAACCCTTCCCCAAATCATTAATCACCAAATATTTGGGTTTTGCATTAATTAAACCATTAAAGATATCATCTTTACACACTTTTTGAATTGCACTCAGAATCAGGATTCAATTATATTTTTATTGCATTCCTCGTTTTCTTCTGATCAATTTTCATGTATTAAGTTCCTTCATCTGACCTTCCTACTAATTACTACGCTTTTTGCAAGAAAAAGGCATTTTCTGGATTTTCCAGTTAGAGAGGCTAATTACCTTTCTTTTTGGAAAAATGAGGGACGTCGGATAACTGTTGCAGTCAGCGGTTGACCCGATCTTGCGGCTGAGGTCGCTCGTATCCACTCTCTCTGAGCTGAAGGCACGCACGATCGTGAGTCGTGGATGTCCTTTGCGCGTCTATCATGGACCCCGATCAGACGGTCCTCCTCTCTTCCTCTTCCTCTCTTCTATCTACAGACCATGCGGCGGTGCCGCGGTGGAGGCTCGCCGGAGAGGAATCAATCACGAGAGGGACATGGTACTAGAGCTCTTAGAGCAACCGTTCTGGTTCATGAGGGATGCCCGAAGTCAAGGATGGATATATATAGGCTTGGGTGGCTAGGGTTTGCTCCCTGCCTCACCATAGACCCCTTGCCCAACAGAATTTGGGCGTTTTCTAGAAACAGTTGGAAGCCCAACAAAAGCTAGGTCGGTTTTGAGCGGAAACCTCTCCCAAACACGAAGGAACAATTTCCTTGGATGCACATGCATCAAGTTAAGAGAAAATTGGGTTGGAAAAATCATCATCCAACAACCTATTTCCTAGTTTGGCTAGAACTGTGCGACGCACAACCATCGTTGGATCAAGATCCAATGATCCGTGTCACTCCCTCATAAACCATATGTTGTGACATTTATTTAATTTCCTTTACCTTTTCCACTTTATTAGATTTTGTATAAATCATAACTCTCAGACCGATTATCCAATTGATACCAAATTTTAAGGGAAAGTTTATAAAGACTTAATCCACGTGATGCCAAATTTGGGACTCAAAATTGAAAGTATGAGATACTTTTCTTTATATGCAAGTTATCCCTTAATTATATATATTTCTCACATATTTTCTCTTTCCCTTGCTATTAAATTATTATTCTGAGTTCCTTGATCCTCAAGGAACCTTAATGGCTCGAAATCCCTTCTTGGGGACATACCTTAGCCTTTTACTTATCTTTTATCTATTATTTCTCATTATCCCATTTATTTCTTATCAAAATATCTCTTTTTGAGGATTTCTCTTTCTCTCTTTTTATTTTCCTCATTGTCATTCCTTTTAACATTAGGAATCCTTTGGATATGAAAATCCACCAAGGATAACTTAATTATACCTCTTTTCACTTATTTTCCACATTCTATCATTGTCTTCAATTTCTTTCTTAATAAAGAAATACTTAATTGGTCTTTTCTTTTCTTGGTGTATTATCTTTGCAACTTTGGACTCCTTGTGACCCAAGGAACCCAAGAGGCATGAAATCCACCTTTGGATTACATACTTTTGCCTTCTAGAGGTTTCTACATTTTTCTTTTCTCCATTTCTTATTAATAATGGTGTTTCTTTTGTCTTTTCCTTGTTATTGGGCCCAATAGCCAACAAAGCCCACAAATAAATCAACAAGGCTATTTTAAACGAAATTCATGCATTCAATCAAAAGACATCAGTATTTGTTCATTTATCTTTATTATGAGAAATTACATTTCTCACCAAATGAACCCAAAAATTGGGGTTGTAACATCCTTCCCCTCTTATAAGAATTTTGTCCTCAAAATTCCATCAAGCAAACAAACAATTCAGGATAAGCCTATCTTACATCCATCATGGCTCCCATGTGGCTTAACCCTTTCCATGGTGCTTCCCAAGAACCTTCATCACCTCATATTCTTCAATCTGAGTTCTTTCTTACCTTGGTATATCGTACCCTTATAGGTGACTCAAGACATTTTAGCTTCTCAAAAAGCTGAATAGGTTCAGGGCTTAGCACATGGCTTGGGTACCTCACATAGTGCTCTAGATCAGACTCATGGAACACATTATACATCATGTTATCCTGAGGGGTAAGTCTAAACACAACCATCTCCACCAATCCATCTCAAATGGACCACGCAACCAGGACTCAACTCTCTTATCTATAACTTAGAGGGGTCGGATTTTCACGTCACATACTCTCCCACAGTGAAATGCATGTCAGCCTGCTTTGCATTAGCTCACGACTCATGTCACATCTGGGCTCTCTTTCAGCCATTGCATGATCAAAGCGAATTCATCTGCACACACTGTGGTCCTTTTCTGACCTTCGTAAGGCCCCTTCACCAACATCATCTCAATGAAGTGGTGACCGACACAACCTCCTTTACAGAGCTCCTTTACATCCCGATACTGGCTATGGTGGTTATCATCACATCTCTCATAGGGTAAGAATTTCCCCCCATGTATCACCCTAGATGAGCACACATGCTATCATCAGACCCTCTAGTCTGGATCGTTCTAACCATCAGTTAGGGGTGATAAGCGGTACTAAAATCGAGTTATTCATGTACCTACTTCCACCGCATGGAAGTAAACCTTTAGATCATTCTCAAGAACTTTTGAACTCGCATCATGGTGTAGTTGACCCATCTCTCTCATATGTAGTTCAAGTGTATCCGTCCCTTGACAGTTTCCTTTCTTTTTCATGTCATCTAGGTAAGGTGATCTGTCATATCCCATATTGCGTCTTGACCTTCCTTAGTCTAGGGGAGATTTACCACAACATTCATAGTGATGAACTCCCATTCCCTCTCAGGGACTCTTGATCCTTTATATCAAAACACTGGGTTACTGGTGTTCATCCTTCACCTTCTGTCATGCATGGCAACATACCACATACAACTTCATCGTAGGCATACAAAGTACTACTGTCACTTACTATCTTCATGGTACCATGGTGTATGGTAAACTTAAAATCATGATCTCATGTACGTCATGATTTCTCAAGATTGATTCCTTAGAAACCCTAAACCACTCTAGTCGGGGTTTCATCTCCTTCCTTTCCAGAGAAGTGCATCTGAGGTTCTACCACCATCCTTTCATTGCATCAAGGACTAGGCTGGCTAACCAAACAACCATTAACTTGATAAATCGGTATCGTTGCATCAGAGGGTTAGCCAAACCTATCTTCTTTTCAAACTTAGGGTTAGCCTAACAACCTCTTCTAGTCTCTAGCCAAACTAGGTAGCTAACTCTCAACCAGAGCATCCATTACCACTTCACATCCTTAGGTATTAGGTAATGTTGAAGACATACACTTCCATGTATTTCACTTATCATCTCGTCTCAAACTCTAAGTCTATCTTCATCAGAACACTCTGAGCTCATCCTCTTAGTTATCAAACTCAACCTTGTATCACTTGCAAATTCCACATAGCTCATGATAAAACATTCTCATAAGATGATTACCTTAATACTCTTATCGTTTGTACCTATCCATGTATCATTCACTCCACAAGGCATGTTATCATCTCTGTCCTCATTCCTCATGGCAACGTTCCAACTCACGTCATATTTATCCTTGGTGTAAGGCATGCGTATTGTCCTATCTCTCACTCCCATAACAAGAGGAAATAAGCATTTAGCGGCCGTCCAAATACAGAGTTCTTCCTGTTCCAACAGTAGAGATGGTACATCCCACCTTGTCAGTACACCTTCAAATCTAAGTTGAAACGTGCAACTTATGTCTCTATATCACAATTATCTCGATATCAAAGTTACTTCCATGGAAAACTGTTTCTGAACCTACTTGGGTCCACACACAATCCTTGGTCATCTCCTCTGGGTCTATAGGGTGCCGACACTTTTGGGGTCATCCCTCTTCCCTCATGCATCAGAGAGTGCCCTACTCATTTGCCCTTTGGGTCCCATGAGTTCATGAAGGTGATCAATCTCCTAACCCATGGCCCTCAGACAATGATAGCTGTTACCTCCCAACCCTATGGTCATGTGCCACTAGGGAATCATGCAGCTCCTACTTCCATCGGTCTTATCCCTACCTGACCCCTAGGATAGACTTAGGATTCTAACATAGTACATGTTCAACTTAGAACCTTACCCAAGCCTTCATCGTCTCTCTCTCTACATTCTTGGGCTGTCTTTCATCCTTTCACAGGGGTCATGGTGACCTGCCTACCTTGGTCAAGCCCCATACCGGTTACCTCCATGGTAACACACCCACATGCACTTAGAGATGGTTATCTATGAGTCTACAAGTTCATTCTCTTACCATGTACTCTTCACTTAGCTTCTCAAGATCCTTTGAAACCTCTTTAAGTTACCTCAAAATCAACAAAACTGGTATACACCCTACAAAAGGGTCCCTCTCCCAGGATGGGAGGAAACTACACCTTGATAACAAAGGTCACAAACGTCCTTATGTTTAGGGTATGCATCCACATGAGCATGCTTAGCCCTAGCAAGATACTAAGGCACAAGTAGACACCTACAAAACCATGCCAGGTCACACTTGTTCTCATCCTCAACATAAGACCAACTTAGTTGTGAGGGGTTCATCAAACATACCTTTAACTTAAGGGGTTTCCTTTTCCTCTACACATGAGGAGTACCATGCTCGAAACTATAGAGACTCAAATCTCATCATGAGCATCAGGTACACTACTTCCCCTCTTATTCCTAGGAACCCTAGGTTCATTTCTTTATGCCATAGCTGTCCAACTACATACTCAACCTTTAACCACGAACCAAGCATGTCCAAGGTATGTCATGCGCTTCCCATGATCCTTTTATTCGAGCAACACTTCAGAGTTGAGTCCTCCTCAAGGGTAGTCAACAAGGTACAAAGCCTCACAATCTGTTACCAAACCTCTTCATGGTTAAAGGAACTCTTCTTCTCATCTATACCTTAGGTACGGAGGTACCAGCAGTCTCATCCTCTCTCTAGGGTTTGATTCCTCTAATGGCAACTAAGATATCGTCAGCATGAGACAACCACTATTATCCACTTAGGTTGCATCATCCTCAACTCCCAGTCTAGGCTTCCAACCTTATTGCTTGAGTCCTTCTCTCTCTCTCTCTAGAGCTAACTCCACAACCAGCCTTATACTAAAGGTCCTCTCTCCATGAAGATGGATCAAGCTCACAAGCATACATCTACGTGAATAAACCTATGTTCAAACTTATGTTTGCTCAAGGTTATCCCTAACCCTTTATGCTTATCTCATCAGCTATCCAACATACTCCCTTGGCCAGGGTTTCAACCTACTGCTCGCACTACTGACGTACTCTGGGTGCATACTATACCATGCTCATATAAGCTCATGGGGTTTCCATTGGTTCTTCTCTAACCTCATCAATGAAGGAGCTATCCTTCACTCTAACATGCATGACCCTTCTCAGGGTTGGGTTACCAAAGGTACTCGCTCATCCAACCTCTCATGGCCCATATGGGCATCCAAAGGCATGTCCACCCCCACACCAGGTCTACCATGACATCTAACTCATCGTGTCATCTCTCTTTCTAACCACCTCTTAGGGTTAGGGTTAGCATCATCCTCAGAGGATGTGCTAGGTCTCTACTTGTAATGGAGATCTCTACCTCCAAGACTAACTCTCTTTACTCATCCTCCTGACAAGAAGGCCTAGCCTTAGGTCTCTCTTAGGGGCATGACAACTTATGTCATACGACCTAAGCATGTATCTATTCCTTTACGCTTACTCTATTAAGCTTATGTCCATGACATCTTATTTACATGCTTTTTATTAATTTGGTGGAGGATTCCTTAAACCTTATCAACCTTACCCATACCTCAAGAGGGTGAGGAAAAGAGAGAAAACCCTAATCCTTAAGGTCCTTAACAACATTTGAGTTGAGAAGGGATGAACAAGATGAGAGAGTCCTAAAGGTATCTTATTTCGAGTCAAATCTTGAGACTTTGTCCAGGCAGTCACACTAATTCGGGAGTCCTCATATTCTGACTAGTAGTGCGGAGGAAAATCTTGCCAGCCCCTGGACGTGATCCTTTTCTAGACACCTCTATCTTTTGAAAATTCCTCTAATAACTCCCTTGGGTTCTACAGAGTTTGTAAAATTAATAATTATTAAAGATTAAATGAGGAACCTATGCTCTGATACCAAATGTAATGACCCCACCTCCCAGTAACCCCCAATTAAGGGAGACTAAGAGATTAGAGCCATTATCCCAATTAACAGGATCAAAGGTTCGACAAATAATCAATAACAATAATCAAATTTTACCAACTAAACTGAAAACTAGTATAAAATAAAACTTTGCATAGCTTTTTAAAACTTTGGTAAACTACTCTATCCACAGCCTAGATTCATTATATCTAATCTTCCTTGCACTTTATTTCTCATTTCCACAATGTGTCACTTTACTGTTTGTTCTTTCAATTGTTGTACCTAAAACGTCGACAAACAAAACGTCGGTCAGCATATAGGAATATGCTGGTATGTGGGAACAACCAAAATTTCACAAATAGGGCTAACAATTTAATTATCACAATCAGGGTAATTAACAAACCAATTTATATTGTCAATGTGTCATTCTCCACCGATTTTGCCCTAACCCTGGAATACCCCTCTAGGGTTTCTCTTTTGCCATTGACTTAAGGCCACCTTCTCAATCCCGAGCTTGGTGCCCCATAGTCATGCAACATAGACCACCTTCTCATTCCCAAGCTTGGTGTCTAGGGTCACCTCTCATGGTGCCCATTGGTCAACCCTCTTGGGTCTGACCTTTATGGCATCTTCCATTAGGGTGGCATGTAGGTGTGAGAATACACATGTATTTATAATTGTGATAACCATAGTGACTTTATAATTGTAGTATGAACATCCAAACTGTTTAGTTTCAATCAATGTGATTAACCATTCGGGAAACCTTCGGGAAAACTAATGTGATTAATCATAATTAACCACATACCTGTTAGGCTGAATTGAGATAGAATAGTCCAATCAATCAAGACATCCAATCAAGCAAGTACAAGAGTCCTGAAATTACATCCAATTTCCTTTTTATCAAAATCTATTCAAACCATCTTGCTACTTAAGGATTCTATTCCCTTTTTAGGATTTCTACCTCTTTTAGGGTTTACTTTGCAATTAGGGTTTTTACTCTTTTAAACCCTAATTTCTCATCTATCCTACCCTAAAGTTATTAAGGTTACCTTTTAACAACATATAACCTTAATTTCAGAAACAACACAATTGATCATCAATTAAGTCCATTAAGCCTCTTTTTCATTAAAGCTACTATTTTTATCCCTTTTATTCCATGACAAGATCATTATGCTCATTTATCATCAATTCAAAGTTCATTATGGTCTAATTCACATATGAACTCGATTTGCCATTAATTCTACCTTTATCCATTAGAAAAACCCTAATTATCATATTAAGGATATTTATCCACAATTAAGAACTTCTATAATTGAAATAGCTTAAAATCATCATCTCTTAACTTTATTCACAATTTTGAATAATTAAAGCCATTAAGAGTCGCATTTACCAATATTAGGGTTTTAAGGCCCATTAAAGTATATTCATGCACATGAAACTCTAATTACGTGCAAAGTTCATCATCTTTGATCTTAATGTTTCTTTTTATAATTAACAGGTTAATATCAACTTTAAACACCCACTTAACCCTCCCCCAAATCATTAATCACCAAAGATTTGGGTTTTGCATTAATTCAACCACTAAGGATATCATCTTTACAAACTTTTTGAATTGCACTCAGAATGAGGGATTCAATTATATTTTTATTGCATTCCTCGGTTTCTTCTGATCAATTTTCATGTATTAAGTTCCTTCATCTGACCTTCCTACTAATTACTACACTTTTTGCAAGAAAAAGGCATTTTCTGGATTTTCCAATTAGAGGGGCTAATTACCTTTCTTTTTGGAAAAATGAGGGACGTCGGATCACTGTCGCGGTTAGTGGTTAACCCGATCTTGTGACTGAGGTCGCTCGTATCCACTCTCTCTGAGCTGAAGGCGCGCACGATCGTGAGTCGTGGATGTCCTTTGTGCATCTATCATGGACCCTGATCAGACGGTCCTCCTCTCTTCCTCTTCCTCTCTTCTATCTGCAGACCATGCGGCGGTGCCGCGGTAGAGGCTCGCTGGAGAAAAATCAATCGCAAGAGGAATAGGGTACTAGGGCTCTTAGAGCAACCGTTCTGGTTTGTGAGGGACGCCCGAAGTCAAGGATGGATATATATATATATATATATATATATATATATATATATGCTTGGGTGGCTAGGGTTTGCTCCCTGCCTCACCGTCGACCCCTTGCCTAATGGAATTTGGGCATTTTCTAGAAACAGCTGGAAACCCAACAAAAGCTAGGTCAGTTTTGAGCGGAAACCTCTCCGAAACACGAAGGAACAATTTCCTTGGATGCACATGCATCAGGTCAAGAGAAAATTGGGTTGGAAAAATCATCATCCAACAGCCTGTTTCCCAGTTCGACTGGAACTGAGCGATGCACAGCCATCGTTGGATCAAGATCCAATGATCCGTGTCACTCCCTCATAAACCATATGTTGTGACATTTATTTTATTTCCTTTACCTTTTCCAATTTATTAGATTTTGTATAAATCATAACTCTCAGAACGATTATCCAATTGATACCAAATTTTAAGGGAAAGTCTATAAAGACTTAATCCACATGTAAACCAAATTTGGGACTCAAAATCGAAAGTATGAGATACTTTTCTTTATATGCAAGTTATCCCTTAATTATATATATTTCTCACATATTTTCTCTTTCCCTTGATATTAAATTATTATTCTGAGTTCCTTGATCCTCAAGGAACCTTAATGGCTCAAAATCCCTTCTTGGGGATATACCTTAGCCTTTTACTTATCTTGTATCCATCATTTCTCATTATCCCATTTATTTCTTATCAAAATATCTCTTTTTGAGGATTTCTCTTTATCTCTCTTTTTATTTTCCTCATTGTAATTCCTTTTAACATTAGGAATCCTTTGGATACAAAAATCCACCAAGGATAACTCAATTATACCTCTTTTCACTTATTTTCCACATTCTATCATTGTCTTCAATTTCTTTCTTAATAAAGAAATACTTAATTGGTCTTTTCTTTTCTTGGTGTATTATATTTACAACTTTGGACTCCTTGGGACCCAAGGAACCCAAGAGGCACGAAATCCACCTTTAGATTACATACTTTTGTCTTCTAGAGGTTTCTACATTTTTCTTTTCTCCATTTCTTATTAATAATGGAGTTTCTTTTGTCTTTTCCTTGTTATTGGGCCCAATAGCCAATAAAGCCCACAAATAAATCAACAAGGCTATTTTAAACGAAATTCATGCATTCAATCAAAAGACATCATTATTTGTTCATTTATCTTTATTATGAGAAATTACATTTCTCACCAAATGAACCCAAAAATTGGGGTTGTAACAGTTATGATCTAGGGTTTATGACTTTGTAGTATTCTCACGTAGATTGCTCTCTTTACACAAGATGATGGTTATGAACCTTGTGAATGCTATGGTGGCAATTGTTTGACACATGATGATGGTTATGAACCTTGATGATGCATGTTGAGATCATAATGATGAGATGGGTCTTATGACCTGGAAAAGGCTTAAAGTCTAGTGAGAGGTGTATCCTCTAGTGAAGTGATGATGGATTAATATCCCATGACAGTGTGATAATGTTGATGGCTTTGAATTGGCAGTGATACCAAGTGAACTTCTCCTCAGGAGGATAGATGGGGAGATTAAGGTGAGATCTAATGTAGATCCAACTTTCTATTCACTCGTGGGATCCTGGTGGTCCAGAGGGGACCACCGTGGCTCCTCTCTTCTCGAGAATCCATACTGTGACAAGTTTCCACTTTATACATTTTATATCTTTAGGAGTTGTTTTATCCTTTGATCTTTGTAGGGTTTGTTTAGGGTTTATATGTTGTAACTTTATTGATGCTAAAAGACACTCAATTGACCTAACTAATCAAGTGAAACCCTAATCATGTAGGTGCCATGTGCCATAGATCCATCTTCAGCATCAATACTTTGTTGGATGGTGAAATGGGTATTCCCAAGGGAAACCCAAAGTGTATACTATTGAGTATGTGAGGCGTAAGTGACTATGTGTCCTTGACATCTTGATCTCAAGTGTTTTTTATAACGAATACGGTTGGGTCTCAGTGATGAACATGTGATATGATGTAATAAAGGACAATTGCGGTTGTACCTCAGTAATTGGGTTATACACCCTGGTTTCTAGTGTTGTGACATGTACCAAGGTGTGATAGGTGTTTTATAGGACCATAGCTTTGACTATGAGTTGTTATCACTACAGGACCATAGCTTTGACTATGAGTTGCTATCTTTACATGACTATAGCTTTGAGTATAAGTTGTTGTCTTTGTAGTTTGACTATATGTCATTGTGGTGCAGACTCTAACTAGTCGAGTAGTGTAGGAGAAGATCATGGATTTTGACTCTTCCATTGGTCTTGTATGGCATAGATTTTGACTTCACAGTTGTCAGTTGGATTTGAGTGGTATGTCTCAAATCCTTGAAGCTTAATAAAAGACGTAATACAGTCGTGTAGTATATTTGTTTATGGTTAAATATGATTCACATTGGATGACCCCTTGCCTTATCCTTTGTACTGATTTCTTAAATTATAATACGATAAGGAAAATAATTGTTATACATGTTCTTCATATTCCTTCTAAAAGTTTAAATTGAGCTACTACATAGTGATAACTACCTAATTGCTTAATATATATTATCATTTTAAAATATATTTTTAGCTGAATATTCTCAACCTGATAATAATGCATTTTATCTACTTTAATCTACTTGTGCTTATAATAGACATTGATAGAGAGCTATATCTCTCGCTGGGATGTTTGGTCTCACCCTATGGGTTTCCAAATCTTTTAGGTGGTCATGCACGATGAGGTAGAGATCATGCAGTTGAGGCTGAGTAGCAAGAGGAGAATTAGCTATTGAAAGGTCGGGCATGTTGCTCGTGTTTTTGTAGTAGAGTCATATGTGTTGTCCCTATACTCTCGAGTCCTTGGGGAGGTTTATGTGGTTTGTATATCAATACGAGGTTTTTGTCTATATGCCTTTATTGTATAGATATGGCATGTATGTATGTGATAGGTTACCTCTTATAACATGTTGTGGGCAGCGAGCCAATGAACAGTATCATGTAATAATCTTTTGACACGAGATATGTAAAATAGATGGCTTCATGTGGACTCATATGTGATAAGTTCCAACTTTTATACTTTTGTGAAATTGGTTTTAATTTCCTATATTTTCAGGTAACCTAGTTGAATAATATCAATTCCACATTTTGTTTTGAGTAATCACATTGTGTGGCATGTCCGTGCATCATAGTTAGGTTGGTATCATAGCTCTAGGTTCGTTGAGTCTACATGGACATAGGACTAAGGTTTGTGTTTGTTCTAGTGACCTCCAGTCTATCTTTTGGTAACTTCAGCTTAAACAGAAGAAGAAGAAGAAGATGGTTGGAGAACACAAAGAACATGTTGTTGAGAGTAGTGTTGATGCACCAGGTGGTGGTACCATGAGGCATGAGAGGGTGGATGTTGTGCATGAGATGCCCCACTTTAACCCAACATCAGTGGCCAATCTCACTTTCCAGTCCATGTTTGGATAGTTTTTGGCCATGATGACACATATGGCGGATAGAATGCTCGTTCCTCAATCTACAACAACATTCTTCAATGTGGAATCCTCGAGTTATGGGAAGACCTTTAAAAGGTTGAGGCGTGTAGGAGCAGTTGAGTGTGCAGGTACAGTAGACTCGACAGATGCAAACTTGTGGTTAATTGAGTTGGGGAAGGCCTTAAAGATCCTTAACATCCCCGAAGAGGATAAAGTGAAACATATAGTGTATTTATTGAAGGGAGTGTTGGCCATTGGTGGGTCTTTGAGGAGGAGAAAAGGGATGGTGTCATGATAAGTTGGGAAGAGTTACGATGGGAGTTTGTGAGTCGGTACTTTCCAGAGACCTATCTGGATGAGAAGATCACGCAATTTTAGAGGATTCAACATGGATCTAAGAGAGTTAATGAGTATGAGGCAAGGTTCGTGGAGCTTTTGAGGTTTTTCCCTCATATGGAAACTACATACAAGGAGAGAATCTGACGTTTTGAGAAGGGTTTGAGTACAAAGTTGACGACTCCAGTATCATCTCTAGAGAACAGAGAGAAGTTTGCCATGTTTGTAAAATTAGTCAAGAGGTTTAGAGCGATCAATGGTGGAGAAGCGTGAGACGAAGGCCAAAAAGAGGCATGTGCAATATCAAGGACAATCATCTAGATGCTTTAAGAAGCCTATTTTTTCAACATTATCATCACATCAGAGATCGGTGAGTCGGTCATAGTGGTCACCAAGCAGAGGCAGAGGCAGAGGCTGTAGCTTTCCACCAATAGGAGCCAATAGTGTTGCATCAGTGTCAGTGACAGGGTTGTCCAGGCCATGGTATGAGAGAAAGATTTGCTACAAGTGTGGACAAGTTGGGCATACAAAGTGGTTTTTCCTAATGAAGGATGAAGAGGTCACCAAACAACTGAGACAAAGTCAACAAGGGTCACAACAACGACAACAATTCAACAGTGGCAGTGGTAGGGGACGGGGACAGGTGTGGCAGGTGGGTTCTTTTGGGCAAACTATCATAGTAAGGGGGTGACAACATGCAGTGGATCGATTCTACGTGATGAGCCAGCTGAAAGGAGTGGTCAACCTGTGAGTCGTGATAGGTCAGATGGAGTTATTTCATTGTGATTTGTCCTGTTCTTGCTTTATATCTATTTTTTGGTTGACCCAGATGCGACACACTCTTTTATCACTAGAGAAGTGATTACTAGTTGTTCTTTGCTTGTTAGGCATAGATGTGATAGTCTTCGTTTAAAAACCCCTTTGGTTGGTTCCTCCAAGTTGCACGAGATGTGTCCTTCCTGCTTCCTTTCTTTCTCAAGACACAACATTCAAGTGGACCTCCTACCACTTGATATGCATGGATTTGATGTGATCCTATGAATGGATAACTTTGGAAAAGTATAAGTTGGTCTTGGATTATAGTTCCAAGGTGGCGACTTTTGTTGATGATGATACAATGTGGGTCTTCTAAGGAGATAGGAAGATTCTTCCAACCTCTTTGGTGTTGACGATGGTGGCAAAGAAGCTGATGAGGTACGGTTGTGATGCACTCTTGGTGCATGTGGTGGATACCAAGGCAAGGGGTCTGAGTATCCAAGATGTGTCAGTTGTCTGTGAGTTTGAAGACGTGTTTCCAGATGAGTTTCCATGTGTTCCCCCAATTAGAGAGATTGATTTTGCGATCAATCTAGTACCCGACACACAGCCGATAGCACAAACACCGTCCAGGATGGCACCGACTAAGATGAAGAGTTGATGAAACAGTTGCAAGAGCTACTTGAGAAAGGTTTTATCAGGCCGAGTACGTCACTGTGGGGTGCTCCCATTCTATTTGTGAAAAAGGATAGATTCTTTTTTTTATGAAACTGATGTGTTACTCTTTCTATTAGACTAAAAAAGTTATACATAAAAGGCTTTGGACAAGGTGTCCAAAGACTAGAAAAAAGAAAAACGCTCACAAGCGAGCACAAAACTATCTATCAATAGAGAACTAAACTATTTGTACAAAGATCTATCGATGATAGCGAAGACAACAATCAATCTACCATCACTTTCAGGACTCCAACTAACACATGCATTCAGAATCCCTACAAGCTCTTCTCCACAGAATATCAACACTGCAGCATAGTCCCTTGTCATAGATTGATTATCTATTTGACTAGTTATGAGGTGTTGTAATGTTTTCTAAGATAGACCTGAGGTCAGAATATCACCAGTTGTGGATCAAGGTATATGACATATCAAAGTCAGCTTTTAGGACGAGGTATGGTCACTATGAGTTCATGGTTATGTTGTTTGGGCTTAACCAATGCACTAGCAACATTCATGGATATGATGAACATGGTGTTCAGACCTGATCTTGATCAGTTTGTGTTGGTATTCATAGATGAAATCTTGATATACAGTCGAGATAGTCAACAATACGACTAACATTTTGCGTCAGGCGTTGACTCTTGAGACAACACCAGTTGTATGCGAAGTTTAGCAAATGCTAGTTTTGGATGAAGGAGGTGTCTTTTATTAGACATGTCATATCCATTGAAGGTGTTTGTGTGGACCCCAAGAAGTTAGAGTTTGTGATAGAGTGGGAACAACCAAAGACGCCGACAGAAGTTCGTAGTTTTTTGGATTTGGCGGGATACTACTTGAGGTTCATCAAGGACTTCAACGCAGTGGCGTTACCCCTAACTAAGTTGACTAGGAAAGATGTGTCATTTGTCTAGGATGACAAGTGTGAACATGCTTTACAACTTTTAAAGGATAAGTTGACCAGTATACCCATGCTAGTATTGCTAGAGCAGGTAAAAGGCTACATTGTCTTTTGTGATTCCTCAAAGAATGGTATGGGTTGTGTGCTCATGTAAGACAAGAATGTGATCTCTTTCGCATCGCGATATTAGAAGAATCATGAGACAAACTATCCCACTCATGATTTGGAGCTAGCTACAGTTGTGCATGCTCTGAATATCTTGAGACATTACCTTTATGGCAAGAAGTGTCAGATCTTCACAGATCACATGAACCTGCAATGCATCTTCTCGAAGCAAGAGATGAACATGAGGCAGTGTCACTGGATGGAGTTAATCAAGGATTATGATTGCACTATAGAATACCATCTAGGGAAAGTGAACATGGTGGCTGACTATCTAAGCAGAAAGTCTTTGTCATCATCATCTACTGATAAGGCACAATTATATTCCTTGGTGTGCCAAAAGAGAGACATGTTAGTGTCCTTGCGTGAGATGAACGTAAAGTTGGATATCTCCTTTTTGGAAAGCTTGTTGGATCAGTTACAAGTGAAGATCACATTGTGACAGCATATTAGGGATGCTCGACAGGTTGATATTGTGATATAACAAATCTGAGCAGAGTTTGGCAGTGAGAAGTGTGATGGTTTCCAAAAGGCAGATGATGGGACAGTGTGTTACCACGATAGAGTTGTGGTTCCTGATGATATGAGGAAGTTGGTTTTAGAGGAGGATCACTCCTCAATGTATGCTATGCATCCAGGAAGCACCAAGATGTATCACAATTTAAAATATTTGTATCAGTGGCCCGATTGGAAGTGTGATGTAGCGAAGTTTGTTGTCAGATGTCATGTGTGCTAGAAGGTTAAAGCAGAACATCAAAAGCTTGCAGGAACTTTGCAACCATTGTCGATACAACAATGGAAGTGGGATCATGTCACGATGGACTTTGTGGTTGGTCTGCCTAGGACAGCCAAAGGTCATGACTCCATATGGGTGATTGTTGATAGGTTGCAAAGACAACACACTTTTTGTTGGTGAGGATGACATACACATTGAAGAAGCTTGCACATATATATGTTGATGAGATAGTGTGTTTGCATGGTAACCCAAATACCATTGTGTCTGATAGAGGTCCTCAGTTCACCAGTCATTTTTGGGAACGTCTGCATACAATGATGGGTATGTAGTTGAAGTTCAGTACGATATTTCACCCGCAAACAGTTGGACAGTTAGAGAGGACAATCCAGATCTTAGAAGATCTATTAAGAACTTGTGTTTTATAGTTCTTAGGTAGTTGGGATGTACAACTCAGTTTGATAGAGTTTACCTATAATAACAACTATTAGAGGAGAATTGATATGACACCCTATGAGGCGTTGTATGGGAGACATTGTAGATCCCCTTTGTGTTGGTATGAGACCAGTGAATATCAGTTGTTGAATCTTAAGTTTGTGCATCAGAAAATGGAGAAGATCAAAGTGATTCACCAACAGTTGAAGGTGGCACAAGATAGGTAGAAGTCATATGCAGATAATTGACATAAGCCCTTGGAGTTCTTAGTGGGAGACAGAGTGTATCTCAAGGTCTTTCCTTAGAAGGGTGTTTTGATGTTTGGGAAGAAGGGTAAGTTGGCTCCTAGATATATGAGACCTTACTCGGTGGCGGCACATGTTGGAAAGGTGGCCTACAAGATAGAGTTTCCACCTTAGTTGCACAAGTTACATCCAGTGTTCCACATGTCTATGTTGAGGAAGTGCCACCCTGATACAAAGTTGGTGTTGCAGTCAGTGGAGGTTGAGCTAGATGAGTATAAATCTTATGTAGAAGGTCTTGACTGATCTTGGATAGGAGGATCAAGAAGCTGAAGAAGAAGGACATCATGGTGGTTAAGGTTTTGTGGCATCATCATTGCGTAGAGGAAGCCATGTGGGAGCTTGAAGAGGAGATGCATAGGAAGTACCCATCTCTTTTTACGTAGGATTTCGAGGGCGAAATCCTTGTTAGGGGTTTATTGTTGTAAGGCCCCTGATCTAGTTTAGAACTTGAGTGTGCTTTCTTTGCTAAATAAGATGCTTAAACCTTAATCTAACCCTTTGAGGTGCTTTTATAACATGTGACAATCTTGTTTTTCAGTTTGGTCTTGTTTGGATGATGCTTGAGCTTTGTCTCCTTATTTTGGACCAAGTTGTAATTTACCCATGAGTGAGGGTTATTTTGCAATTTCTCACGTAGAGTGTGTTTCTTATTCCTTACCATCATTAGAGAGAAGATGATGTTATGGGGAACCTTGCTTGGACCATCGTTGTTGATGTGGCATCATGTGGTGATGTTAGGGTTTCTAGAGTTTGCTTTGTTGTTGAGTATCGACCTTGCTAGGTTTTGAGTGTGTTGTGACTGCAACATCACTCTTGGATGAGTGTTGTGACCGCAACACATGACCTAGGTGTTTCTTGCTCCGACCATAGTGATCTTGATGTGCTTTGGTCAACATCGTTTGTCCTTTAGTGATGTGTCTCGACCATGTGGTGATGTGGTGACCTAGTGTTGCGTTCTCTACATGAGCTTGGTGTGCTTCGACTGCAACAAGGGTGTTGATGACCTAAGTGGTTAATACCCTACCTAGGGTATATCAACCTTTGTTGTTTGCAAGTGTTTAGTGGTTGCATGACTGTTTTCTTGTGGACAAGTATCCTTTTGGTGATCTCTTATATTGACACCTCATACCAACCTTACCTCCCTCCAACCTTGAGTATATAACCTCTCTCTTCTTTATGCAAGTATCCTTTTTGTCCCTCCTCCTTTCCCCCTCTCTTGTGCTCATCCTATAAGCTTTGTGGGTCAAAGCATGACTGATCTAGGTGCTTTGATGGTCATCTCCTTGGTGGTGGTTCTTGGTGATCCTCTCTCTTAGTAAGTGATTTTGAACCCTTGATTTCATTTTCCCCTTGAACATTGCCTTTCTTTCTCCTTCTCGACCATGAGACTATGGTGCAACCATGGTGACTTTCTTGAAGATATTCTCCTCATAAATGTCAGAGACTGTGGTTGGACCATGGTGGTACCTATGTGATAAGAAGCTCTCTTCTTTCTTCTTCTTATTTGGCCTAGGGTTGATACCCTCTTTTCTTGAGCTTTCCTTTGATCATGGTGTTCTTCTATTTTGAGGTGATCTTGTGGCCGAGGAGTTGATCTTTATTGGAGCTTCTTTATCTCTCTTTGGAGCTAATTTCTCTTCAAGGTGGGTTATATAACTCTATTCCCTCTTCTATTATTTGCACCATAATCATGCTTGCATGATATTGTTTCACTACTACAGAAACAGCATTCAGTGTCGCTTTTCTGGGCGTCGGTTCTTTAGGAAAACTGACGCCTATAATATTAGACGTCAGTTATTTAGGCAAACCGACATCTATATTCAAAGACCAGCCAGACATGGGTACCGCTTTGAATACAACGTTGGTTGTTTATAAAAAACCGACGCTTAAAGTCGCCCGCGAAATCCAATTTTCGAGCAAAAAAAAATAGTGTCACTTTCAGCGTCGGTTATGTAGATAAAAAACCGACGCGTATGTGCGATGGAAATTTGCGCAAAAAGTGTCAGATAACCGACGCTGAAAGTGGTTCCCGCCAAATAATTTCGTGAAAATATTGTCCAATTGGACGTCGGTTGTTTAAAACAACCGACGCTAAAGCGGTTTAGGCGTCAGTTGTTTGAAACAACCGACGCTATTTGGGAACTTTATTACCCGCGATCGCCCGACTCTTCCCCTTTCTTCTGTTTCATTGCGAGCCGATTACCTTTTCTTCTCTGCTGCCGCCGATTTCTTCTCCGGCGATTTCTTCTCCGGCGCCCCCTTCTCCGGCAATTTCTTCTCCGGCGCCCCCTTCTCCGCCGCCACTCCTGCACCTTCTTCCCTTCTCCGCCGCCCCTGCTGCTCCAGCGCCAGCGCCTGAGATTAGGCACAGCCACGCCTGAGTTTAGGCGCCGCCACGCCCCTGGTACTCCTCCACCGCCGTCGCGCCGCCGCAACCATCATCTCCAGCCTCGCTGCTAGCTGCTCCTCCACCGCCGTCGCTGCTAGCTACTCCTCCAACCAGAGCCACCGGAGCCTCTACCTTCTTCCCTCTGACAAGGTTGGTCTTCCCGCTGCTAGCTGCTCTACTTTTTTTTCATCGATTAAATTGTTGTGATAAAAATGCATGTAATGTATTTGATTAGAGTTAATCTAATCTGGATGTTCATAATAATGTAGTATGTTAAATATGATGATTAGGGATACATATAAGGTCTAATACACAAATATTAGATGATATTCAAGAAAACCCTAGTTTGATGAGCATGTTGTTAATCATGTTAATTATGATTCTTCTATATATTCTGATGTCATTATATAATTATGTGATCCCAACATATTAAATTGAATTAGAATGATTTCATGAATTATAGGGTTTTAAAGTTGATAAACATGTACATGCGGAAATAGGGTTATTAAACCAATGGTTATAACATAGTATGATCTTAATCTAATATGGATGTTCATAATAATGTAGTATGTTAAATATGATGATTAGGGATACATATAATGTCTAGTAAAGATTCCTAGACCTTTTGTTTGAAACTATTGATTTCTTGATTTATTATTTAATAATGCTCTGTTGATTAGGATTAACCATGTTGCCTGTAGTTTATAGACATTTATTATATATAAGAATGACATCAAATGTGTTTGTTGGCCTAAAAACCCGTCCAAGATTGACTCATTAGGAGTAAATCTTGGATAGTCCCCGGTTTGGGACTGTTCTTGAACACCTAATCTCACTTAGGATGTAAGTGTATAATGTGTATTGGGTTTTTGAGAAAATTTCGGTAGCATTTCCCCGTTTGTTCTCTAAGTACATATGCACTTAGAGAACAACGGGGAAATGCTGCCGAAATTTTCTTGAAAACCCAATACACATTATACACTTACTAGTGAGATTAGGTGTTCAAGGATGGGATAGGTGGTACACATTTATTATATATAAGAATGACATCAAATGTGTTTGTTGGCCTAGAAACCCGTCCAAGATTGACTCATTAGGAGTAAATCTTGGATAGTCCCCGGTTTGGGACTGTTCTTGAACACCTAATCTCACTTAGGATGTAAGTGTATAATGTGTATTGGGTTTTCGAGAAAATTTCGGTAGCATTTCCCCGTTTGTTCTCTAAGTACATATGTACTTAGAGAACATCGGGGAAATGCTGCCAAAATTTTCTTGAAAACCCAATACACATTATACACTTACTAGTGAGATTAGGTGTTCAAGGATGGGATAGGTGGTACACATTTATTATATATAAGAATGACATCAAATGTGTTTGTTGGCCTAGAAACCCATCCAAGATTGACTCATTAGGAGTAAATCTTAGATAGTCCCCGGTTTGGGACTGTTCTTGAACACCTAATCTCACTTAGGATGTAAGTGTATAATGTTTATTGGGTTTTCGAGAAAATTTCGGTAGCATTTCCCCGTTTGTTCTCTAAGTACATGTGTACTTAGAGAACGGCGGGGAAATGTTGTCGAAATTTTCTCGAAAACCCAATACACATTATACACTTACTAGTGAGATTAGGTGTTCAAGGATGGGATAGGTGGTACGCATTTATTATATATAAGAATGACATCACATTATACACTTAGGATGTAAGTGTATACCCTAATCTTTTCCTAATATATACTTGTTTCCTAATATATACTTGTTTTCTCTTATCATAGAATGGATAGATCATGGATGTCCATTCATAATCGTTGCACCCCAGAGTTTATATCTGGTCTTGATCAGTTTATTAGATTTGCCGAGGAACATAGGAAAAAACCTACAGATAGGTTCTACTGTCCATGTAGGCATTGCGGTAACAACTTGAAAGTCAACACTGGTGAGGAAATCAAAAGTCATGTCATGTGCAACGGGATTGTACAAGGCTATACAGAATGGCACTGGCATGGAGAGATTTCAAAATCGAAACCAGTAGATGTCGATAGCAGTGCTTGGGTGGAAGAAGAAATTGCCTCCGATGACGTAAATGTGAACGAACCAGTTCCAGCAGACATCGTTGATGTGATGCTGGATAGTTGTAGGGTAGAGCACACTGATCCACCTCCTATCTTTAGAAACATTGTGCATGATGCTGAGATATCGTTATACACAGGTTGTGCTAAGTTTACGAAGCTTAGCGCTGTGTTGAGATTGTATAAGTTGAAAGCTAACAATAGATGGAGCGACAAAAGCTTCACTTCATTGTTGACTTTGTTGAAAGAAATGCTTCCTGAAGGAAACGAGCTGCCAATCTCAACATACCAGGTAAATAAAATGTTGTGCCCAATGCGAATGGAGGCCAAGAAGATACACGCATGCCCGAATGATTGTGTATTATTTCAAAAGGACTATGTAGATTTGAAAGATTGTCCAAAATGTGGTGCGTCACGGTATAAATTGACGACTTCCGGGGAGTCCAAAATTGGTTCTCCTGCCAAGGTGTTGTGGTATCTACCTATAATATCACGGTTTCAACGCTTGTTTGCAAATCCGAAAAGATGCGAAGAATTTGAGGTGGCATGCAGATGTTAAGAAAAATAATGATGGGATCCTGCGACATGCGTCTGATTCCCCACAGTGGAAGAAGATTGATCTATTGTACCCCAAATTTGGTGAAGAAGATAGGAATCTAAGACTTGGGCTTTGTACAGATGGGATGAATCCGTACGGGACATTGAGCAGCCAACATAGCACTTGGCCAGTCATTCTTGTTATATACAATCTTCCTCCCTGGATGTGTATGAAAAATAAGTACGTTATGTTGTCATTGTTGATATCGGGCCCTAAACAACCCGGAAATTATATCGATGTTTATCTTGAACCTTTGATTGATGACTTAAAGAAACTTTGGGTTGAAGGTGTGATGACCTATGATGCTTCAGCAAGAGAGACATTTTGTTTGCACGCTATGTTGTTTTGCACTATTAATGACTTTCTAGCATATGGGAATTTGTCTGGATATAGTGTCAAAGGAGATAAAGCGTGTCCTATATGTGAAGAAAACACTGATTCAATAAGACTAAAACATGGTGGCAGGACTGTATATCTTGGTCATCGAAGGTTTCTTTCAAAATTCCATCCGTATCGTAGGAAGCGCAAAGCATTCAATGGATGGAATGATGAACAGAGTGCACCTAAACCTATACCAGGGGATGTTGTTTATGAAAGAGTAAAAGACATTGTCAATGAATTTGGTAAGAAATCACAATGTAGTATGGCCACACGGAGTGACAATTCTTCATTCAAGAAGAAGTCAATATTTTGGGATCTTCCTTATTGGAGTTCTTTGACAGTCAGGCATTGTATCGATGTAATGCACGTTGAGAAAAATGTCTGTGATAGCATCATTGGTACTCTGTTAAATATACCAGGTAAGACTAAAGATGGGATAAAATCCAGACTGGACCTACGTGAAATGGGAATAAGGTCAGAATTAATAGAATTACGTGAAATGGGTAGTAAAAGAACATACTTACCTCCCGCTTGTTACACGTTGTCTAGAAAGGAGAAGAAAACTTTTTGTGAATGCTTGGTAAATGTTAAGGTGCCACATGGTTACTCATCCAACATCCGTAGATTGGTATCAATGAAAGATCTGAAGTTGATAGGTCTTAAATCTCATGATTGTCACACTCTAATGCAACAAATATTACCCGTGGCAATTCGATCTATATTGCCGAAGCATGTAAGGTTTGCAATTACCAGACTTTGTTTCTTTTTCAACAGTCTATGCAGTAAAGTTATTGACCCTGATACTCTCGATAATTTGCAAAGAGAAGTGGTTGTTACCCTATGTCAGCTTGAGATGTATTTCCCTCCTTCGTTCTTTGATATCATGGTACATCTTGTTGTCCACTTGACTAGGGAAGTGAAAATGTTGGGACCAATTTTCTTGCATTGGATGTATCCCTTTGAACGATACATGAGCGTTTTTAAAGGTGATGTTCGAAACCGTTATCGGCCTGAAGGGAGTATTATTGAAGGTTATGTGGCGAGAGAGGTTATGGATTTTTGCAATGACTTTCTCAGTGGTAATGACACTCCTGATAATGACAAAAGCATTGAGGAGGGCAAAGGAATTTTGGGATCACGGGTGAAAGTAATCAGCCGTGAGCAGTTGGAACAAGCTCACTTGTATATTTTACACAATATGGACGAAGTGAGTGTTTATATCGAGGAACATACCAATTTCATAAAGAGACAACATCCTCGAGCAAGTTCAATGTGGCTTGCTAGAGAGCATAATAAGACTTTTACTAAGTGGTTTGAAGATAAAGTCTTACATCAACTATCTCAAACACCAAATGATATTACAAAAACTATCAAATGCCTTGCCTTTAAACCAAAACCGAATGTTATGTCTTATGAATGGTTTGACATTAATGGATTCACATATTACACAAAGCGCCAAGATGATAAGAGTGTCGTCCAAAATAGTGGGGTCACTCTTCAAGCGTCGACTATGTACTTTGCAAGTGCAAAGGATAAGAGTCCACGTGAAGCTAAAATGTCATATTACGGTGTCATTGAGGACATTTGGGAGTTTGACTACATAAATTTCAAAATTCTGCTCTTTAAATGTAATTGGGTTGATAACACCAAAGGAGTTATAGTGGATGAATTGGGTTTCACTTTGGTGAACTTTGAAAAGATTGGCGAGAAGGGTGAACCATTCATATTGGCATCACAGGCGAAACAAATATTCTATATCGATGATCCTGCGAATGATAAATGGTCGGTTGTTCTTCATGGTAAAAGACAATTCATTGAAGATCCTATAGATGAAGAAGAGTACTATGATAAGTATGATGACTCCAGTCCATTCTCAGTTGGGTTGCCAACTCCACAAAATATTGAAGCTAATGATGACTTATATGTGCGCGGAGATCACAATGAAGGATTGTTAATTGATAAAAGATCACAATTTTAGAGACATGTATGTTTATACAAATGCTAAATGTTTGCCTTTTTCTAGTTAATACAAATGCTAAATGTTTGCCTTTTTCTAGTTAATACAAATGCTAAATGTTTGCCTTTTTAATGACATTTTCAGATGGCTGACCATGATGAGCATGATGTCCATGATGAGCATGAAGTCCATGATGAGCATGCTGTCCATGACGAGCATGGCGAGGATACCAATGTAAGTTCTAAAAACATATCTTGTATTTCTATAAAATTCATTATCTTCTAGTTATGTCATATATCCTATATTTCTATATTTGGCTAATTTAGTGTGTTTATTTTTGTCAAATTTTAGGTTGATGATGTACCTGTACCCACTGAAGCACTGGAGCAACTTGATGCGCAGCACCAAACACTTAACAAGAAAAGGGGCATCACTCTGTTGAAGAAGTTATTAGCGCTAAGTGGTAGTGGATCCAAATTGGTGGTGGAGTTTGATAATGGAGGAAATGCAATTGGAGTGAACCGCAAAAATTTTGTAAACTATCTTGGGTGTACCACTCGGAGCCATTGTGGTGTTAAGTATGATAATTGGCATAAAGTTCCTCAAGGGAAAAAAGACTTGATATGGAAGGATTTATGCGTGAGTTATTATTATTTGCAATTCTATTTTGTAGATTACAAATTATATTATTTGCAATTCAATTTTGGATACTAGTTAATAACATTTCTATTTTACAGAATCTGTTTGCATTGGATGAGAAGTTGCATCGTAAAAGTGTGACGCAATGCGCTGGAAAGATGCTTAGGAATTATAGGACAAATCTGAACAGAGAATACATAAAAGAGGGTGATAAGAAGAAGAAGTCAGCCCTTGAACAATGGAACTTCTTGGACAAAGAAGATTGGGACAATTTTGTTGCTTCAAGAAAATCTGAAGAATTCAAGGTATTAGGCGTCACTCCCAATTTAATTAATATACATTGTATTCACCTATTCAAGATTAACATTTAGTGCTACTAACCAAATCATTAATGTGCATACTAACTAGGCCCTCAGTGACGCACAAAAAGCAAGGCGTGCACTGAATGTGCATGACCACACTATGGGTCCAAAAGGCTATACAAGCGTTCGCCAAAGACTACAGGCAGAGTCTGCGGCTACTCAGCAGTCTGCTGCTACTCAGGAGTCTGCTCCTACTCAGGAGTCTGCCACACCCATGCCTCGCCATGATATCTGGATAGCTGGCAGGCAAAACAAGAAGGGTGAAATAAAGAAGCCTGTAACTGCTGAGGCGGCTGCAAAAATGGTAAAATACAACTCTTAGAGAAATCGTTTGAATATTGATTATTTGTGGTGTTAACTTACCAATTTCTGTTTATGGTGATTAGCGGGAGCTGCACGAGCAGAGGAAACAAGGCACGTTCATCCCTCAGGGCACAAGGGATGAATTGACAGTTGCTCTGGGTAACCCAGAGCATCCTGGACGTGTTAGAGGTGCCGACGCTGGTGTTGGCATCAAAGCATTCTTTGGGCCATCCCAGCATAAACCCAGAGCGGGACTTTCTCAAGAAGAGGTAACCTATTCTTTTTTTAGAATGTTACTGCAAAAGGAAATTCATTAATAAGAAGCTAATGTTTCTTTTATCCATGTATAGGAGAATAAGAGAGTTGAGGATTTAGTTGCTAAGAAGGTCAACGATGTAGTTGCTGAGAAGGTCAAGGAAGAATTGCTGCGGTGGCAGGCATCTCAGGCTTCCAATCAGCCTATGGCGACCCACTCTTCTCCTGATGCACAGACTGCGAGTAATCCTGGAGACCCATCGCCTAGCACGTCTGCTGTAAGTATTGTTTATGACATTGTAGCTAGTCTTTTCAAGATGATATGTTTTCAAGATTATATGTATATATGTATAACATTCTTTACGTAAATTTGTAGGCATTGAAGCCATGCCGCTTAAGAATGCAAGACTATGTTTTTGCAGAGGCGCAGACTTACCAGTCCCTTCCTGGGGCAACGTTTCATGGGACTCCAATGCCGCAGGGCTACATTCGTGTGAGCCCGCTACATGTATTACCCGATTGAAGGGAAGTTGCGTTGCCATATGCCCACCCAGATATTGATACACTTGGTGAGGCAGAAGGTGGGGTCATATTGTGGCCCAAAGCAGATGTCGTCTACATGACTGAAATTGTAAGATAAATTTATATTGATTTAGACTGTTAATGTGTATATATGATGTCAACTGATCTGAAATTATATATACAGGTTAAAAAGAAGACACCAGGAGCACCTAGGCCTCCACCTCCACTTCCCGCATTACCAACTTGGGTTCCAACTGACCTAACATACCCGTTAGGTCTTGCTTGTAGGGGAATGGCATGTTGGCTACAGGCACATAATATACATTGCCCTATAATAGTTTCTTTAGATGCAGATTATGCAAGTCAATCATACGATAGCTCTTTATTTATACAAGATATTATTGAGCTGTTTATGTATGATTGGCTGAATACATCAATGATAGAGACATGGATAAGGTGAGATCTTGTTTATACATCCATATACCTTGTGTAAGATCTGGTGATCTGGTTTCTTATATATTAATGCATACGCCTATATGTTTTGCAGCTACTTAGTCGAAGATCATTGCAAACAATTTGCATTTGATCATGTGGGATTTTTGATTCCATCATTGATTAGTTTGGTAGCTAAAGACCCTGATAATGTTCAACAATACTGTATAGATGCTTTTACAATTTTTGGTCAGCAAAAGAAGGCGATAATAATAGCTCCATTCAATGTCAAGTAAGTTTACTTTATTTATAATTTGGACTTAAGAAAATTCCATTTTTATTTTGCATTTTGAGTTATTAATTGTTAACTTCTTACCTCTAGCGGTAGACATTGGGAGTTACTAGTTATTATCCCCGGGACATTCACTGTTTATTATCTAAATCCTGCGGGGAGTACATTGAACACTAAAATTGGACACGTAATGAGAATGCCATTATTCTGGTGAGAAATATTTCATTTTTATATCCGTTAACATCTTTTATTACATTACTATTTACTTATGCAATTTATTGTGTTATATTAACATGTAGGGGTTTAGATGCATTCAAAAAGGCTGGAGGAATGGTCCCAAGGAAAAAGAACCAGCCAATAAATTGGCAGAACGTACAAGTAAGTTCCCGACTCGAATATATATATTATTGATGTGAATTGTGCTTAGTTGTATTATTTTGTATGTTTCAATTTATAGTGTGCTACACAAGACAATGTCTGGGCATGCGCATACTATGTGATGCGATTTATGCAGATGATTATCAAACATGCCGCATTGGACATCGATAGCATACATGAGGTATTATATATAGTCTCATTAGTTAGTATGAAATATATCAATCTTATTTTTATATTATTACTTATATATATACATCATTCTCTTTGCAGGTGTTTAAAACTGACCACACTATAGGTAAACGCTTAAAAAATATACATGCTCCATATACGATGGAAGCATTAAATGAAGTAAGAGAAGAATGGGCAAAAGCCATACAAGCAGTGGCAACTGTAAGATATAATTGGGATGTTGATAGCGATAATGAATGATACTTTGTAAATGAATATTTCTGAATGTTAATACATGTATTTGAATGTTTCTATATGTGTGAATGTGAGAATTGAATTGATGTCTGAATGTATGTACTTGTGTGAAATTTTTCTTGTGACTTTTGCAGGTTTGCGGCCTGTTTGTAGGTTGATATCAATGGATGTCGTAAACCTGCAGTTCAGAAAACTGAACTGCAGGTTCTCATCCTGTTGACCAGCCACAGTAGGCCTGCAAACTGATATGAAAACAAAAATAGAAATAGGCGTCGGTTATTTATAGAAAACCGTCAGCAAAGACCTACAGCGTCGGTTTTTTTCAAAAAACCGACGCCTGATGTGGCCAAAGCAGTCCTGGAAATGGCGTCGGATATTCGTATCAAACCGACGCCTATTTAATCTATAGGCGTCGGTCTTTTGGTATATAACCGACGCCAAAAGTGTTCGCGCCACAGAAAATGGCGTCATCTAGGGCACTTTATGCGTCGGTTATCTACTAAAAGACCGACGCTATATTCCATATAGGCGTCGGTTGTTTAGTAAATAACCGGTGCAGAAAGTGCCCTAGATGACGTCGTTTTCTGTGGCACGAACCCTTTAGGCGTCGGTTATCTACTAAACGACCGACGCCTATAGATTAAATAGGCGTCGGTTAAAAAACCGACGCCGAAGTGTTCGACCTTTAGCGGCGCCCACATAGGCGTCGGTCGGAAACCGACGCCAAATGGGGTTAAACGACCGACGCCAAAGGCCGTTTCTGTAGTAGTGTTTTAATCTATTAAACTCAATGCTAATGTACTATATGAGGTTGTTATGATCTAGGGTTTTTGACTTTGTAGTATTCTCATGTAGATTTTTCTCTTTCTTAAACCCTAATTTCATGTGCTCAATTTCTAAGTGATGTTGAGGTGATATTCTTACGTGCACCATGATCCTTAGTTTTATCACCATGCTATGTTTTGGCCTTATGTTTTCTTAGGGTCTTGGATTGTTCTTTCTTGTGGTTGAAGCTTGGTTTTTTCTCTCCTAGTGTTGTTTATTGGTTGATCATGTTGGAGATCATTTCTAGAGTTTGATGTCCGAGCTTCCATGAATTTTGGACACGGTGATGCTTGGTTTTCTTGGTGTCTAACACCTATTTTAGTCGACACATGTTCCCCTGATGCTTTGATAGATACACATGTGTAGTTCATATGGTTGGGTTTTCACCTATGTTGTTGTTTTCACCTAAGTTCTATGGTGTGTCTTGGTCGAAGTGGCTTTGTTTGGGTCAACACCTTGTTGGCTTTGTAGCGGTCAAAACGCCTTGGACTGCTTCAGATGGCATGTACTTGGTGAAGTGTAAGCTGCGTTACATATGCTTTTCTTGGGTCTGGTCGCAACGTAGTGTTTTTGTTTGGTCGCTACACCCTTGAGATTGTTTCAGTCAACACACTCTTGGATCTGATTTGTGGTTGCAATGCATGTTGTCTTTGGCTTGGTCAATACATTTGTTTGGGTTTTTGCTTCAACCGCAACAGATAACATTTTTTGTCATTTTTATAACTAATGCAATAAAAGACAACTAACTATCATGTAACCTATAATTTCAATGGTGAGGATCGCTACCCATAGATGACCATGACGGTCGCTACCCATGGTTGTGTGTCATATGGTTGCTAGATATGTGTAACATAGTAAGGTTGCTACATGTGTACATGTAAGTGAGAGTTGATACATAGTGTTGTTTCGACGATTATTTGATTAATCCTAATCATGTTTCTCAACCCTTACATGTTCCAAGAAAGTGGGATATGATGTACTAGGGTTTGGTGGTTGAATAATAATATGAAACCCTAATCAAATATTTTTGTGGAACCCTAACCCTAACTCTAAGGTATGATATACTTATTGAACTTGACTTGATGTATGGCCTGCAACTATACTTTATCTCTCATACTTGTATGATTCTAACGTTACAGGTTTAATGAGTGTCATAGCTTTTGAATGCTATGGTGGCAATTGTATGACACATAATGATGGTTATGAGCCTTGATGAGGCATGCTGAGATCATAATGATGAGATGGGTCTTATGACCTGGAAGAGGCTTAATGCCCAATGAGAGGTGTATCCTCCAGTGAAGTGATGAGGGATTGATATCCCATGATAGTGTGATAATGTTGATGGCCTTGAATTAGCGGTGATATCAAGTGATAGTGTGAGAGGTTTGCACCTTATACATTTTATATCTTCTGGAGTTGTTTTATCCTCTGATCTTTGTAGGGTTTGTTTAGGGTTTATACATTGTAACTTGATTGATGCTAAAAGACACTCAATTGGCCTAACTAATCAACTGAAACCCTAATCATGTAGGTGCCTTGTGCCATAGATCCATCTTCAACATCAATACTTTGCTGGATGGTGAAATAGGTATTCCCAAGGGAAACCCAGAGCGTATATTGTTGAGTATGTGAGGTGCAAGTGACTATGTATCCTTGACATCTTGATCTCAAGTGTTTTGTGAACGACTATGGTCGGGTCTCGGTGATGAGCATGTGATATGATTTGATAGAGGACAAATACGTTTGTACCTCAGTAATTGGGTTATATACCCCGATTTCTGGCATTGTGACTTGTACCAAGACAAATTAGGTGTTTTATAGGACCATAACTTTGACTATGAGTTGTTGTCTCTACATGACCATAGCTTTGACTATGAGTTGTTGTATTTACAGGACTATAGCTTTGATTATAAGTTATTGTCTTTGCAGTTTGACTATATGTCACTACGGTGCAGACTCGAACTAACCTTATAGTATAGGAGAAGGTCATGGATTTTGACTCTTACATTGGTCTTGACTGACACCGATTTTGACTTCGTAGTGGTCGGTTGGATTTGAGTGGTACGCCTCAAATCATCAGGGCTTAGTAAAAGACGTAATACAGTCGTGTAGTATATTTGCTTAGGGTCAAATACAATTCATATTGGATGACCCCTTGCCTTATCTTTTGGGATGGCCCCTTGCCTTATCTTTTGTACTTATTTTTTAAATTATAATGTGGTATGAGAAATCAACTATTGTACATGTTGTTCATATTCCTTCTAAAAGTTTAAATTGATATACTGCTCAGTGATAACTGCCTATTTACTTAATTTGTATTATCAGTTTAATACATATTATTTAGTTGAATATGCTCAACCTGATAATAATGTATTCTATCTATTTTAATCTACTTGTTCTTATAATGGATGTTAGGGGGAGAGTTATATCTCTTTCTGTTACATTTGGTCTCACCCCATGGTTTCCACATCTTTTATGTGATCATGCACGACGGGTAGAGATCGTTCAGTTGAGGCTAAGCGGTAAGAGGAGAAGTAGTTGTTGAAAGTTTGGACATGCTACTAGTGTTTTGTAGTAGAGTCCTATCTGTCATCCCTATACTCTCATGTCCTTGGGGAAGTTTATGTGGTTTGCATATCAATGCAGGGTTTTTGTCTATATGCCATTGTTGTACAAATATGACATGTATGTGCATGAACATGTTACCTCTTGTAATAGGTTGTGGCCGAAAAGCCAATGAACAATATCGTAATCTTTTGATACAAAATATGTAATATAGGTAGCTTCATGTGGACTCAGATGTGATAAGTTCCAACTTTTGTGCTTATGTGAAATCGGTTTTAATTTCCTATTTTTTTGGTAACCTGGTTGAATAGTATCAATTTCACATTTTATTTTGAGTAATCTCGTTGTGTGGCGCGTCGATGCGTCATAGTTGGGTTGGTATCTGTAAGGAGGCGAGATCACCTCTTTACTAAAATTTAAAGGAAATACAAACATCCACAATTTTAACAAAATTTAGAGACTTTGAGGATGATTGCATAATATTTCGAGTAAATAAGCATGATTCCAGATACATAATAAAATGTCAATAGTAGCGGAAACAAAGAAATAATAAGCCTTCACATGGCTTAATTGTTTATTACAAGAATGATTTCTAAAAGAAAAGATAAGATAAGCAGGATCTAGCTATAACAACCTAGCCATCCTTTTCCAAATGCTAAAGATCAACTCCAGAAGTAAGCCTCCTTCAAGCCTGTCCTTCTCCTTGCACAACACCGACACCTGGGTGGTTGGGAAGACACCCAGCAAGAGAAAAAGTATGTGTTGCAAGATTATTCTAAAAGTGGCAAGATAGTTGTAACAAGTAAAACAGGCTAGGAAATCTTCAAAAGATGAGATATCAAGAATATGAGGCTTTTATTAAGGAAACTTGCCAATAACAAAAGTAATTTAAGGGTTTGCATGTAAATTAATATGTCTACTTAACTAAATAGGGTTTAGGCACCTACCGGACCTCTAACCTTAGGTGAGGGGAGAATAAGACATTCCCAGTCACCTATAATATTATGGGGAGAATTATAAACATTCCCCTAGGGCGATTATATACATGCCCTCTGTAGGTGGTTGTACATAAGTACCACTACTTTACAATTAAATAGAACATATAACTACATGCTATCAAAAGAGTTATGGCAAGATTAATCAAATGATTTTATAACATGGCAGTGGGGTTTAGAAACCCAAACAAGATAATACTACAACTAATTTTGAGGCATAAACAATTTGGGTTTCAAGAATAATAATGGATTAGATCAAATTAAGCCTCATTAAGGAACATAGGTAATGGTATAATAATTTCCCAACTGAAGGGGGTAGATGCACATACCTTAGCCTCAAGAGTTCTATAAACCACTTTCCAACCCTTCACACAAAATCAGAACCTACTTTCCCTAATATCATCATTAGATCTATGAATTAGAATTAAGTATACTCATTAAAGGTTGAAAACCCTAATATTACTAACTTTTTGTGCAAACCATCGAATTAGACTCTGAAAGCATCGCCATCATCTTAGTTAGGGTTTTCTAATCAAAATAACATATAATATTAAGTATTTTGGAGATATGGACTTTTAGGGTTATTTTTGGTGATTTTTAGTTAATTAAATCAACTCAAAAAATACATATTCGAAAATCTCATAATCAAACCACAAAAACATTTTTAATGGATATATCTCATTCTCCTGATTTCAAAACACTATTTATTTTTAACTTTTTACCACTGGAAACATTTTCTATAATTTATCCTACTTCAGCCAATCATAGCCTGCCACGTAGGCAAGGCATGCGCGAAAAAGGGCGAGTGGGCCCCGCGCTGCTGACCTGGCCCAATGGGGTCGGTCTCATGTGCGGGTGCCCAATGACCACTCAGCAGATGCTCACTGGGCTGGGTCAACGCGGGTCAAAGCGATTTAGAAAGGGCAACACGGGTCAAAGCGATTTAGAAAGGGCAAAAAGACCAGAACACCCTCGCGTGAAAAACACAACAAAACAACCCGATCCGGGGGCAGAAAGGTAAAAACACGGGGTTATCTTCCTCCCGTTGCCTCATGCCATGTTCGAGAGCTGCAAGTAGCTTGGCTCGGCTTGGTTTGGACAAAATTGCAATACACAACGAAACTTCACGTTTAGATACTCAAAAGAAAGAAGAAGAATAAAGGAATCTCGTAGTACCTTGTATTAGAACGGAGGTGAAGAGAGCAGAACACGAGGGGCGCCGCAAGATCAGGGGCATACGGCAGCTAGGTGGGGGTCAAGACATCCATGAAACTCGAAATTGGCAGTGTGGTTGAGTTGCAAATGAGATGGCGGTCCTTGGGGTAGGTATATATAGGTAAGGAGACCTAGACTAGGGTTTGGCTAGATGGGGTAGAGAGAGGTGGCGCAAGCATTGGGTGTTCTTGAATATTCATCCAAACATAAAATTTTTGGAATATATCTGTGCAGAATTTCATGAGGGACTCATAGAACAAAAAATTATCAAAATCCATCGAGTATATCTCCGAATATTTGGATTTGAAAATAGGTAAGCAATGAACAAGTTTCCTTTTTTGTTTAGAGGAAGCTGACGACCGCGGGTCATCATATCAGTGAACCCCGGTCCATGAAGGACCCTGAGCCGTCCGATCTCGCGGATAGGATAAGGAGATAATTCCTTGTTGCATGAAAATTCGACCAAAGTGTCATTTAAATTCTAAATGTTTTTCTCTCTCCTCGTTTGGAGGCCCAAATGACATCTAAAAATTACCAAATTATATATTCTGATTGATTTTAATGCGTAGAATTCAAATATGGAGTTATTTTTGCCTTTTGGAAAATTTTGATAGGTTAAATAATTAAAATGGAATTTTCTTTTTCCTCATTCAAAAGAGGTGATAACATTATCTAAATTTGTGTAACTTCACCCATAAGTTTTCCTAAGTGTTTAGAACACGATTTTGTTATTATTTTCACAGGTTGAGATTATTCATTTATTTATTAAATAAAATATAAGATTCGACATACTTTCTCTCTCCTATTTTATTCATTATTCACACATTATCCAAATTAGTTACAAATTTGCCCAAAGGCTTGTTTTTATGTCTAGATTACGAATTTGGAGTTATTTTTCTATTTTGAGAGCATTAAGTATTTTATTTCGCTTTATTGGCCTATTTCCTATTTTCTTTTATTAATGATTTTAATATATGTATTTATCTTCCCAATTAGATGATACTTGGCCCTTAAGTTACTTTTTGGTCAAGAAATTGAATTTGAGTGTCAAATTATCCTTGTGGGTTTCCAATTAAATTTTTGGTGCAAAATATTTCCCATTATCTTCTTTTATCCATTAAATCTCATATTACCTCTAATTATTGTATTTATCTTTTCCTTTATATAAAATTCGGATTTTCTCTTCTTTTTCCTATTCTACAAAGCACTAGAAAGTTCTAGGACGAAATATTTTAGTATTTTTATTACTTAGTGTATAATTTGCATTTTAAGCCCACTATTTAAAATCTAACCGAGGTATTTGTGCATACAACCCCATGTTGAGAATATATGGGAAACATTTATCCAATAACCATCATAATTCCACTAAATCAGATCCAAAGACATATGGAATGAAAAATGAAGGAAAAATCTTATGGGAAAAGAGTGCAAAGAGATACATAATGGATTTCAGTATGTTACAGCACTCCACCCCTTAAAAGGATTTCATCCCCGAAATCTCATACAAAGAGGGAAGGGTGAGTACGTAACATCTCATCTTTCAATCCCAAGTGGTTTCTTCTAAACCATGATATCTCCATAAAACCTTTACTAACTCTATCTCCTTATTCTTCAATTGTTTTACTCGGGAGCCAAGGATCCTCATAGGTAGTTCTTCATAAGTCAGATTCTCATGAATCTCCACAGGTTCAATAGTGAGTACATGAGAAGGATCTTTCTCATACTTCCTCAACACAGAGACATGTAACACATTGTGGATCTTGTCATAAGCAGGAGGTAAGGCTAAGCGATATGCACAGTCTCCCACTTTATCTAAGATTTCAAATGGTCCAACATAGCAAGGACTCAACTTGCCTTTTACTTTAGATCTTGCAATAGAACGTATAGGCTTGATCTTCAGAAAAGCATAGTCTCCCATTAAGAAGCTTACATCAGACCTCTTTCTATCAGCATACATCTTCTGTCGATCTTGAGCATCTTTCATATGTTTCTTTATCAGCTGCACCTTCTCAAGCATCATCTGTATGTCATTGGTCTTCACTAGGGAACGTTCACCAACATCATCCCAATGCAAAGGCGAACGACAAGGTCTACCATATAGAGCTTCAAAAGGCGGCATACCAATACTAGCTTGGTAGCTTTTATTGTAAGCGAACTCTGCTAATGGTAGATATCGATCCCAGGCACCACCCCAATCCATCACACAAGCACGTAACAAGTCCTCTAGAATCTGAACTGTTCTCTTAGACTGATCATCAGTTTGTGGGTGGTATGCTGTACTGAAACACATATCAGTACCCATCACTTCTTGAATCTGACCCCATAAGCGAGAAGTGAATTTCGGGTCTCGATCAGAAACTATCATAGCAGGAACACCATGCAGACGAACTATCCACTCCACATACAACTGAGCCATCTCAACAACTTTATACGTGGTTTTGAAAGGCAAGAAATGAGCATATTTTGTAAGCCGATCAATCACCACCCAAACAATATCATAATATTTCTTGGACTTAGGGAAATCGGTAACAAAGTCCATTATGATCTTCTCCCACTTCCATTCTGGAATCTCAAGAGGATGAAGAAGACCACCGGGTCGTTGATGTTCAATCTTGACTTTCTGACATGTCAAGCACTTCACCACGAATAATGCTATATCATTCTTCATGTTCTTCCACCAGAAGCTTCAGTGTAAGTCCTTGTACATCTTTGGTGTGCCAGGGTGAATAGTGTACTTGGACCCGTGAGCTTCACTCAGAACCTTCTATCTCAAATCACCAACATTGGGAATCCACAACCTTTGTCTGAAGTGGACATCACCACCCACTCCGATAGAGAAGTCAGATTGTGGTTTCTCAGTTAAAGATTTCATTTCTTCAAGCTCAGAACTCTCTAACTGCGCATCCACGAATTTTGAGATCCAGGTTGGTGTAACGGTCAAACTGGCCATATGAACACACAACTTGTCTTCATCCACTGAATCAACAGGATGAGGTCTCCAGCTAGCCACATGTTCAAGGTTTTCCCACACTGAACATCTCAGAGCGGCACAAACAACATCCTTCTTGTGACTTAGAGCATCAGCTACGACATTAGCTTTACCAGGATGATAGGTGATGGTAAAGTTGTAATCTTTAAGATATTCCATCCACCTACGTTGTCACAAGTTCATATCCTTCTGAAGTCAATAGATATCTCAGACTCTTGTGATCAGAAAAGACTTCAAACTTTTCACCATAGAGATAGTGTCGCCAGATCTTCAAAGCATGAACTATGGCAGCAAGCTCCAAATCATGCATAGGCCAATTAGCTTCATTAGGTTTTAACTGTCGAGAAGCATAGGTGACTACCTTACCGTCTTGCATCAAAACACACCCTAAGCCTTGTCTAGATGCGTCGGTGTAGATGACATAGGGTAAGCCCTCAACTGGCAAAGCAAGTACGGGAGCAGAAGTCAGGCTCATCTTCAACTTCTGGAAGTTGTCCTCACATTCAGGGGTCCATGAGAACTTGACCGCCTTCCGGGTCAGCTTGGTCAAAGGTAAGGCCAACTCAAAGAACCCTTTGATAAACTTCTGATAGTAACTGGCTAGACCAAGGAAACTACATATTTCATATGGGTTTTTCGGAGCATTCCACTTTGTCACAGCTTCTACCTTCATAGGATCAATAGCTATATGACTGACAGAAGTCACGTGACCCAGAAACATAACTTCCTTTAACCAGAACTCACATTTTGAGAATTTTGCATAGAGTTGGTTTTCTTGCAATGTGTTAAGTACAATCTGTAGGTGCTCGTGATGTTGCACTAACGTCTCAGAATAAACCAAAACGTCATCAATAAACACCACTACGAACTTGTCAAGATATGGGCGGAATACTCAGTTCATCAGGTCCATGAACGCAACAGGGGCATTTGTCAAACCGAAAGACATGACCATGAATTCATAATGCCCATAACGAGTTCTGAATGCTGTCTTCGAGACATCATCATCCTTCACACGCATCTGGTAGTAATCGCTTCGTAGATCCATCTTGGAGAACACAGTAGCTGACTTCAGTTGATCGAATAGGTCGTCGATGCGTGGTAACGGATAACGATTCTTCACTGTTACTTGGTCAAGCATGCGGTAGTCCATAAACATCCACATTGAACCATCCTTCTTCTTCACAAACAGGACAGGAACTCCCCAAGGGGAAATACTAGGGTGAATGAAGCCCATGTCGAGAAGCTCTTCAAGCTGCTTCTTCAACTCAGCCATCTCGGTAGGAGCCAAGCGGTAGGGTGGCTTCGATATCGGTGAAGTTCCAGGTATAAACTCGATGGAGAATTCCACCTCGCGAGTTGGCGGCAACCCAGGAAACTCCTCGGGAAAGACATCTGGGAAGTCCTTCACCACATCAACATGATCTAGAGCAGGAGGTGTAGCATCGAGAACTATGGAGGTTAGGAAAGCTCTACACCCTTACGAGACCAGTTTTTCAGCTTTAATGGCAGAGATGAAAAATTGTCGCTCTTCTCGCTTCTTGCCCTTGACACACACCTTTCCTTCATCAGGATGAACCAATCTAACCTTGGATTCCTCACAGTACAAAATTGCTTTATACTTCTTTAACCAATCCATACCCAGGATAGACCTGTCAAACTGGGTCCAAATCCGCGGGTGCCCATGGGTCGACCCGTTTAAGTTGGGTTTGGGTCGTAAAATTTGACACCCGCTGGAAAAAACCCAAACCCGTACCCACCCGTTTAATTAGCGGGTTTCATGGGCAATCCGCGGGCACCCGCGGGTGACCCGCATAATTATACTGATTTTATTATATGGTAGAATATTCAAGACACAGCTTATAAGTCACGCTTCTCGCTGACGGAGAGTCCTAAAATGCTAACCTACCGTCTACCGAAGGCGGAGAGTCCTAAACCGCCCCATCCGTGATTCGTGAATCAGTTCCAAGCAAGGCGCTGCGACAGCGTGCCCTAGCCCCTAACCTACCGAAGGTGCCTCCGCACCGGACGACGGTTGAGGACAGATCGACGCGGCCTCCGAGCGGGGTGTTTTGCGGGGCTTCATGCCCTAACCAGCTAACCTGCAGCATCGACGCGGTCCGCGGACGACTTGCGACAGCAGAAAGAGCATCAACCAGTCCGACTTGCAACGATGCTAGTCCGACTTGCAACGACGCAGGACTTCTCCTGCCTACCTTCACTCTGCCAGTCCGCCGGCGTAGCATCAGCAGTGCCTCGGTCGTCAGTTGTGATCAGCAACTCCCTGTCTGGTCTTCTTCTGCCTATTTCTCGGCGTAGCATCAGCAGCTCCCTGTCTCCCCACAGAAGAACTATTGGCAAAGCTCACAGCTCACAGCTAGCCAGCCAGCCGCCAGGTACATGGCAAGCTCTATCCTTTTCTAATTCTTTGTATGAAATCGAACCAAATGCCTTTTGTTTCTTTATTCTACCTGATAACCACCTCAATTGAGTGAACGTTGGGAATACTATTGTGCTTCTTGTTAGTATTATTCCACCGAATTCGTCTTATTCCTAACACAACGACAGAGTGCTGTGTGGATGCCTGGATGGCAACACATTTTTTATTTGGCCTCTTATGTAAACAAACACTAGCAATACTTTTTTTTTAATTTTGTATGGGCACCCGCGGGCAACCCGCAACCCGCTGGGTCGGGTTTGGGTTTGTCTTTGTTCCACCCGTTTAGAACTCGATCTTTTTGACCCGCACCCGCAAGACCCAAACCCGCAACGACCCAACCCATACCCAACCCACCCACCCGTTTGACAGGTCTAACCCAGGATGATGTCAAAGACGGTCATATCAAGCAAGACAAAATCAGTGGGAAATATTATTCCGGATATACAGAGGTCCGTGGTAGGAGTTTGGAGGTACGAGGAGCAGATTTTACCACTAGGGGTTTTTACATCTAATACATGATCCATAAACTCAAATTCTATTTCTAACATAGAAGCAAACTGACAAGATATGAAGGTATTGGAGGAGCCAGAATCAAACAGTGCTGTTAAAGGATGCATATTAAGGTGCAGGGTACCTTCAATCACTTCATTGCCTTCACCTTCTTCCTCAGCATTGAGAGCAAACACTCTCCCATTCTGCCTCTCCACTGGTGGATGCCTCGGGTTTTGGTTGTTGTAGTTGTTGTTGCTATTGTTGTTCCGCAGAGGCGGGTTCTATCTTGGCTGTTGCGGCTGTGGGGAATTATTCTGCCCTTGTTGGAAATGTGGGCAATTAGGTCGGATGTGCTCAACTTGGCCGCACTCATGGCAGGTCGGTGGAGGACGGTTGCCATTACGGGTAGGTGCATTGTTGACATGACATCTGCCAGGAGGATGGTGGTGATTGCACCTGTTGCAGCGATCACATCTGCGGTTCTCATGTTGATTCAGATTCTTCCTTTTGTTGTTGAAGACATTAGAAGCTTGAAACCCTAGATATGACTCGATGGCGAGAGCCTTGTCCACCATTTGTTGAAAAGTGAGTGGCAGCTGCGGAACGAGGCTTCGGCCCACATGATAGTTCAGACCTTCCAAGAACATGGTTGCTCTTCTGTCAGCTCCAAGGTCAGTGGCGTAACGTTCTAGTAGCAGAAATTTCTGAATGTAGTCGGCCACGCTCATGCTTCCTTGCTTGAGACTGTAAAACTCAGCCTCCTTCTTCCTCAAGAAAGCAGGGCAGATGTACTTCTACATGAACAGCTTCAGAAACTGGGCCCACTCCATAGAAGAGGTGTCCCGAGTGTGGGCAACACTGTTCCACCAAAGGCGTGCCGGTCCATCCAGCACGTACGTCGTGAACCGAACCTTCTGGTGAGGAGGGAACGCCATACCCTCGAAGGTCTGATCCAGAGCCAACACCCAGTCGTCGGCTTTGTCCACCATGTTAGGCTCACTTTCACCCTTGAAGTAGGGTGGCTGCATCTTGATGAAGTCAGTGAGGGTGAACTCCCTCGGCTTGTTGGCAGTAGCAACAATGGTGTTGAGTTGCCCCATCATGTTGGAGGACAACAACTGTCGTAACATCGCCAGTTCTTGCTCGGGTGTGAAGGCGGGAGTACCTGTAGCAGTCTGGTTGACCGCAGGAGTCATAGGAGTGTTGGGGTCGTTCGGGGTCGACTCCTAGTTCACGTTGTCGAACAAGTCACCTCTCTTGAAAATTAGGTTTAACATATTAGGTTCTCAGGAGTTTAGAATCATATATGAGAAGAGAATATAAATAGAGATGAGAAAAGGATATCTAGAATGCTATTGCCTAAAAGCATACTACTTCGGGCAATTCGTATTAGCGCATGCCAGGCCGGTATCATATGGGCACGGGAGTCCTCGCATACCAAGCTAGTGCTGCGGAGGAAAATTTTGCCAACCCCCGAAACCCTGATCCTTTCTAGACAGCCTTGCTTCAACTGCATGCCCTAATAGTTACCTAAAGGCTCTGATACCATGTTGTAAGGAGGCGAGATCACCTCTTTACTAAAATTTAAAGGAAATACAAACATCCAAAATTTTAACAAAATTTAGAGACTTTGAGGATAATTGCATAATATTCCGAGTAAATTAGCATGATTCCAGATACATAATAAAATGTCAATAGCAGCGGAAATAAAGAAATAATAAGCCTTAACATGGCTTAATTGTTTATTACAAGAATGATTTCTAAAAGAAAAGATAAGATAAGCAGGATCTAGCTATAGCAACCTAGCCATCCTTTTCCAAACGCTAAAAACCAACTCCTGAAGTAAGCCTCCTTCAAGCCTGTCCTTCTCCTTGCACAACACCGACACCTGGGTGGTTGGGAAGACACCCAACAAGAGAAAAAGGAAGAAAAAGTATGTGTTACAAGATTATTCTAAAAGTGGCAAGATTGTTGTAACAAGTAAAACAGGCTAGGAAATCTTCAAAAGATGAGATATCAAGAGTATGAGGCTTTTATTAAGGAAACTTGCTAATAACAAAAGTAATTTAATGGTTTGCATGTAAATTAATATGTCTACCTAACTAAGTAGGGTTGAGGCACCTATCGGACCTCTAACCTTAGGTGAGGGGAGAATAAGACATTCCCAGTCACCTATAATATTATGGGGAGAATTATAAACATTCCCCTAGGGCGATTATATACATGCCCTCTGTGGGTGGTTGTACATAAGTACCACTACTTTACAATTAAATAGAACATATAACTACATGCTATCAAAAGAGTTATGGCAAGATTAATCAAATGGTTTATATAACATGGCAGTGGGGTTTGGAAACCCAAACAAGATAATACTACAACTAATTTTGAGGCATAAACAATTTAGGTTTCAAGAACAATAATGGATTAGATCAAATTAAGCCTCATTAAGGAACATAGGTAATGGTATAATAATTTCCCAACTAAAGGGGGCAGATGCACATACCTTAGCCTCAAGAGTTCTATAAACTACTTTCCAACCCTTCACACGAAATCAGAACCCACTTTCCCTAATATCATCATTAGATCTATGAATTAGAATTAAGTATACTCATTAAAGGTTGAAAACCCTAATATTACTAACTTTTTGTGCAAACCATCGAATTAGACTCCGAAAGCATCACCATCATCTTAGTTAGGGTTTTTTTTATCAAAATAACATATAATATTAAGTATTTTGGAGATATGGACTTTTAGGGTTATTTTTGGTGACTTTTAGTTAATTAAATCAACTCAAAAAATACATATTCGAAAATCTCAGAATCAAACCACAAAAACATTTTTAATGGATAGATCTCATTCTCTTTATTTCAAAACACTATTTATTTTTTATTTTTTACCACTGGAAACATTTTCTATAATTTATCCTACTTCGGCCAATCATAGCCTACCACGTAGGCAAGGCATGCGCGAAAAAGGGCGAGTGGGCCCCGCGCTGCTGACCTGGCCCAATGGGGCCGACCTCATGTGTGGGTGCCCATCGACCACTCAGCAGATGCTCACTGGGTTGGGTCAACGCGGGTCAAAGCGATTTAGAAAGGGTAAAAAGACTAGAACACCCTCACGTGAAAAACACAACAAAACAACCTGATCCGGGGGCAGAAAGGTAAAAACGCAGGGTTATCTTCCTCCCGCTGCCTCGTGCCATGGCCGAGAGCTGCGAGCAGCTTGGCTCGGCTTGGTTTGGGCAAAATTGCAATACACAACGGAACTTCACGTTTAGATACTCAAAAGAAAGAAGAAGAAGAAAGGAATCTAGTAGTACCTTGTATTAGAACGGAGGCGAAGAGAGCAGAACACGAGGGGCGCCGCAAGATCAGGGGTATACGGCGGCTAGGTGGGGGTCAAGATGTCCATGAAACTCGAAATTGGCAGCGTGGTTGAGTTGCAAATGAGATGGCGGTCTTTGGGGTAGGTATATATAGGCAAGGAGACCTAGACTAGGGTTTGGCTAGATGGGGGTAGAGAGAGGCGGCGCAAGCATTGGGCATTTCTTGAATATTCATCCAAACATTAAAATTTTGGAATATATCTGTGCGGAATTTCATGAGGGACTCATAGAATCAAAAATTATCAAAATCCATCGAGTATATCTCTGGATATTTGGATTTGAAAATAGGGAAGCAACGAACCTGTTTCCTTTTTTGTTTAGAGGAAGAAGATGACCACGGGTCGTCAGATCAGTGAACCTAGGTCCACGAAGGACCCTGAGCCATCCGATCTCGCGGATGGGATAAGGAGATAATTCCTTGTTGCATGAAAATTCGACCAAAGTGTCATTTAAATTCTAAATGTTTTTTTCTCTCCTCGTTTGGAGGCCCAAATGACATCTAAAAATTACCAAATTTTATATTATGACTGATTTTGATGCGTAGAATTCAAATATGGAGTTATTTTTGCCTTTTGGAAAAGTTTGATAGGTTAAATAATTAAAATGGAATTTTCTCTTTCCTCCTTCAAAAGAGGTGATAACATTATCTAAAATTTGTGTAACTTCACCCATAAATCTTCCTAAGTGTTTAGAACACGATTTTGTTATTATTTTCATGGGTTGAGATTATTCATTTATTTATTAAATAAAATAGAAGATTCTACACACTTTCTCTCTCCTATTTTATTCATTATTCACACATTATCCAAATTAGTTGCAAATTTGCCCAAAGGCTTATTTTTATGTCTAGATTACGAATTTGGAGTTATTTTTCTATTTTGAGAGCATTAAGTATTTTATTTCGCTTTATTGGCCTATTTCCTATTTTCTTTTATTAATGATTTTAATATATGTATTTATCTTCCCAATTAGATGATACTTGGCCCTTAAGTTACTTTTTGGTCAAGAAAACGAATTTGAGTGTAAAATTATCCTTGTGGGTTTCCAATTAAATTTTTGGTGCAAAATATTTCCCATTATCTTCTTTTATCCATTAAATCTCATATTACCTCTAATTATTGTATTTATCTTTTCCTTTATATAAAATTCAGATTTTCTCTTCTTTTTCCTATTCTACAAAGCACTAGAAAGTTCTAGGATGAAATATTTTAGTATTTTTATTACTTAGTGTATAATTTGCATTTTAAGCATTAGTGTATAATTTGCATTTTAAGCCCACTATTTAAAATCTAACTGAGGTATTTGTGCATACAACCCCGTGTTGAGAATATATGGGAAACATTTATCCAATAACGATCATAATTCCACTAAATCAGATCCAAAGACACATGGAATGAAAAATGAAGGAAAAGTCTTATGGGAAAAGAGTGCAAAGAGATACATAATGGATTTCAGTATGTTACAATATCATAGCTCTAGGTTCGCTAAGTCTACAGGGATATATGACTAGGGTTTGTATTTGTTCTTATGTCCTCCAGTATGTCTTATGGTAAATTCTACTTATGAAGAAGAAGAAGAAGAAGAAGAAGAAGAAGAGAAGAGAAGATGGATGGAGAACACAAAGAACATGCTACTGAGAGCATTGTTGCTACACCAGGTGATGGTGCTAGGAGGCAGGAGAGGGTGGATGTTGTGCCTAAGATGCCCCAGTTTGAACCGACAACGGTAGCCAATCCCACTTTCTAGTCCATGTTTGGATAGCTTATGGCCATGACGACACATATGGCAGACAGAATGCCTATTCCTCAAACGAGAGCACCAGTCCCCAATGATGAATCATCAGGTTTTAGGAAGACTTTTGAAAGGTTGAGGCGTGAAGGAGCAGTTGAGTGTGTGGGTCCGTTAGACCCGATAGATGTAGATCTATGGTTAACTGAGCTGGAGAAGGCCTTCAAGATCCTCAACATCTCCAAAGAGGATAAAGTTAAACATGCAATGTATCCGTTGAAGGGGAGCACTGCCTATTGGTGGGCCATTGAGGAGGAGAAAGGGGCTAGTGTCGTGATCAGTTGGGAAGAGTTTTGACGGGAGCTTGTGAGTTGGTACTTTTTGGAGACCTATCCGGATGAGAAGATCATGCAGTTTGAAAGGATCCGGTAGGGATCTATGATAGATAACCAGTATGAAGAAAAGTTCATGGAGCTTTTGAGGTTTTGCCCTCATATGGAAACTACAGACAAGGAAAGAATATGGCATTTCGATAAGGGTTTGAGTACAGAGTTGACAACTCCAATATAATTTCTAGAGAATAGAGAGAAGTTTGCCATGTTTGTGGAGTCAGACAGGAGGGTAGAGCTATCGATGGTAGAGAAGTGTGAAACAAATTTGAAGAAGAGGCCTATCTAGTATCAAGGACAATCGTCTGGAGGCTTTAAGAATCCTAGGTTTTCAGCACTGCCATCACAGCAGAGATCGGTGAGTCAGTCATAGTGGTCACCAAGCAGAGGCAAAGGCCGCAACTTTCCACCAGCAAGAGCCCATAGTATTGCACCAGTGTCAGTGACAAGGTCGTACAGGACATGGTATGAAATCAAGACTTGTTACAAGTGTGAACAAGTTGGGCATATGAAGTGGTTTTTCCCAATGAAGGATGAAGAGGTCACCCAACAACTGAGACAGAGTCAACAAGGGTCACAACAACGAAAATAGTTCAACAGTGGCAGTGGAAGTGGCAGAGGACGGGGACAGGTGTCACATGATGGTTCTTTAAGGCAAGCCAGTTGAGGAAGGGGGCGACAACAGGCAGTAGTTCGATTCTACGTAATGAGCCAGCCGGAAGGAGTGGTCAACCTACGAGTCATGACAAGTCAGATGGAGTTATTTCATTCTGATTTGTCCTCTTCTTACTATATATCTATTTTGGTTGACCCGGGTGTGACAATCTCTTTCATCATTAGAGAAGTATTGCTACATGTTCTTTGCTTGTTAGTTGTATACATGATAGTCTTTGTTTAAAAACCCCTTTGGTTGGTTCTGCTGAGTTGTGTGATGTGTGTCCTTCTTGCGTTCTTTCTTTCTCATGATGCAACATTCAAGTGGACTTCATACCACTTGATATGCAAGGATTCGATGTGATCCTTAGGATGGATACTTTGGAAAAGTATCAGGTGGTCTTGGATTAATTGTAGTTCCAAGGTGGTGACGTTTATCGATGGCAATGAGATGTGGGTTTTCAAGGAGATAGAAAGATTCTTCCAACCTTTTTGGTGTCAGCGATGGTGGTAGAGAAGCTAATGAGGCAGGGTTGTGATGCGTTCTTGGCACATGTGGTAGATACCAAGGCAAGGAGTCTGAGTATCCAAGAGGTGTATGTTGTCTATGAGTTTGAAGACGAGTTTCTAGGTGTTCCCCCAGTCAGAGAGATTGGTTTTGAGATCAATCTAGTACCCAACACGCAGTCGATGGCACAAGCACTGTACATGATGGCACCGGCTGAGATGCAAGAGCTGAAGAAACAGTTGCAAGAGTTGCTTGAGAAAGGTTGTATCAAGCCGAGTACGTCACCATGGGGTAGTCCATTATGTTTGTCAAAAAGAAGGATGGATCCATGAGGTTGTGCATCGATTATAGACAGTTAAATAAGGTGGCGATCAAGAACAAATATCCCTTACTGTAGATTGATGATCTGTTTGACCAATTATGAGGTGTTGCGGTGTTTTCCAAGATAGACATGAGTTCGGGATATCAGCAGTTGCAGATCAAGGCAGATCACATACCAAAGTCAACTTTTAGGATGAGGTATGGTCACTATGAGTTCGTGGTTATGCCGTTTGGGCTAACCAATGCACCAACAACATTCATGTACTTGATGAACATGGTGTTCAGACCTTATCTTGACCAGTTTGTGGTGGTATTCATAGATAACATCCTGATATACAACCGAAATAGTCAGCAGCACAAGCAACATTTGCATCAGACGTTGACTCTATTGAAACATCACTAGTTGTATGCAAAATTCAACAAATGCGAGTTTTGGCTGAAGGGGGTGTGTTTTCTTGGACACGTCATATCTATTGAAGGTGTTTGTGTGGACCCCAAGAAGGTAGAGTCTATGATAGAGTGGGAACTATGGAAGATGCCGATAGAAGTTCATAGTTTTGTGGGTATGGCAGGATACTACCAGAGGTTCATCAAGGACTTCAGTGTAGTGGTGTTACCCCTAACTAAATTGACAAGGAAAGATGTGACGTTTGTCTGGGATGATAAGTGCCAACGTGCTTTCCAACTTTTAAATGAGAAGCTGACTAGTGCACCAGTGCTAGTGATGCCACAGTAGGGAAAAGGCTACATTGTCTTTTGTGATGCCTTGAAGAATGGTCTGGGTTGTGTGCTCATGCAAGAAAATAATGTGATCTCTTTCGCATTGCGACAGTTGAAGAAGCATGAGGAGAACTATACCGCTCATGATTTGGAGCTAGCTATAGTTGTTCATGCTTTAAAGATATAGAGAAATTACCTTTATGGAGAGAAGTGTCATATCTTCACAGATCACATGAACCTGCAATACATCTTCTCAAAGTAAGAGATGAACACGAGGTAGCGTCGTTGGATGGAGTTAATCAATGATTATGATTGCACTATGGAATACCATCTAGGGAAAGCGAACGTGGTGGAAGACGCTTTGAGCAGGAAGTCTTCATCATCATCATCTACTGACAAGGCACAGTTATGTTCCTTGGTGTGCCATAAGAGATACATGTTAGAGTCCTTGTGTGAGATGAATGTAAAGTTAGAAGTCTCCTTATTGTCAGGCTTGTTGGCTCAGTTACAAGTGAAGCTCACATTACGGCAACAGATCAGGGATGGTCAATAGGTTGATATTGTGATACAACATATCTGAGCAAAGTTTGATAGTGAGAAGCATGTTGGTTTACACGAGGTAGAAGATGAGACAATATGTTACCACGACAAAGTTGTGGTTCTTGATGATCAAAGGAAGTTGGTTTTGTAGTAGGCTCACTCCTCAATGTACACTATGCATCCAGGAAGCACCAAGATGTGTCACAACCTAAAAGATTTGTATTGGTGTCCCGGTTTGAAGCACGTCGTGGCAGTTTGTTGCTAGATGCCTTTGTGCCAGCAGGTTGAAACAGAACATCAAAAGCCTACATGAACTTTACAACCGTTGACCATACCACAGTGGAAATGGGATCATGTCAAGATGGACTTTGTGGTTGGTCTGCCTAGGACAACCAAAGGTCATGACTCCATATGGGTGATTGTTGATAGGATGACAAAGACAACACACTTGTTGTGACTCCATGTGGGTGATTTTTGATAGGATGACAAAGACAACACACTTTTTATCAGTGAAGATGACATACACAATGGAGAAGCTTGCACATATATATGTTGATGAGATAGTGTGTTTGCATGGTATCCCAGATACCATCTTGTGTGATAGAGGTCCTTAGTTCACCAGTCATTTTTTGGGTATGTCTACATATAACGATGGGTATGCAGTTGAAGTTTAGTATAATGTTTCACTTGTAGATTGATGGACAATCAGAGAGGACAATCCATATCTTGGAAGATCTATTAAGAGCTTGTGTTTTGTAGTTCTTAGGTAGTTGGGGCATGCACCCCAGTTTGATAGAGTTTGCCTATAATGACAGCTATTAGAGGAGCATTGGTATGGCACCTTATGAGGTGTTGTATGGGAGACGTTGTAGATCTCCTTTGTGTTGGTACGAGACCAGTGAATACCAACTTTTGGGTTCTAAGCTTGTGCAATAGAGAACTGAGAAGATCAAAGTGATTCAACAACAATTGAAGGTAGCACAAGATAGGAATAAGTTGTATGTAGATAATTGACATAGGCCCTTGGAGTTCCAAGTGGGAGATAGAGTGTATCTCAAGGTCTCTCCTAGGAAGGGTGTTTTGAGGTTTAGGAAGAAGGGTGAGTTGGCTCCTAGATATATGGGACCTTACCCGGTGGTGGCGCATGTTGGAAAGGTGGCCTACAAGATAGAGTTACCAACTTAGTTGCACAAGTTACATCTAGTATTCTACATGTCTATGTTGAGGAAGTGCCACCCTGATACAGAGTTGGTATTGCAACCAATGGAGGTTGAGCTAGATGAGAATATATCTTATGTGGAAGGTCCTGTGTTGATCCTGGATAGGAGGATCAAGAAGTTGAAGAAGAAGTACATCGTGTTGGTTAAGGTTTTGTGGCATCATCTTGGCGTAGAGGAAGCGACGTGGGAGCTTGAGGAGGAGATGTGTAGGAAGTACCAGTCTCTTTTCGCGTAGGATTTTAGGGGTGAAATTCTTGTTGAGGGTTTATGGTTGTAAGGCCCCTGACCTAACTTAGTGCTTGATTGTGCTTTATTTGCTTAATAAGATGTTTAAACCTTAATCTAACCCTTTGAGTGCTTTTATAACATGGGACAATCTTGTGTTTTTAGTTTGGTCCTGCTTGGATGCTGTTTGAGCTTTGTTTCCTTATTTTAGACCAACTTGCAATTTACCCATTAGTGAGGGTTATTTTGCAATTTGTGACATGTAGAGTGTGTTTCTTGTGCCTTAGCATCATGATAGAGAATATTATGTTATGAGGTGCCTTGCTTGGACCATGGTTGTTGATGTGGCATCATGTGGTGATGCTAGGGTTTCTAGGGTTTGCCTTGTTGTTGAGTATCGACCTTACTAGGGTTTGAGTGTGTTGTGACTTCAACATCACTCTTAGATGAGTGTTGTGACGGAACACATTCCCTAGGTGTTGCTTGCTTCTACCATAGTGATCTTGATGTGGTTTGGTTGACATGGTTTGTCCTTTAGTGATGTGTCTCAACCATGTGATGATGTGGTGAACGAGTGTTGCGGACGCTATATGAGCTTGGTGTGCTTCTACTGCAATAAGGGTGTTGGTGACCTAAGTGGTCGATACCCTAACTAGGTTATATCACCCTTTGTTGCATGGTTGTTTTCTTGGTGGACGAGTGTCCTTTTGGTTCTCTCTTGTGTTGACACCTCATACCCACCTGAACTCCCTCCAACCTTGAGTATATAACCTCTCTCTTCTTCATGCAAGTATCCTTTTCGGACCTCCTTCTTTCCCCCCTCTCTTGTGCTCATCCTTGAAGCTTTGTGGGGGCAAAGAGGGACTGCTCTAGGTGCTTTGGTGGTTGATCATCCTTGCATGTGGCATTTTTGAGCTAGATCATTTCCTTGGTGGTGGTTCTTGGTGATCCTCTCTCTTGGTAAGTGGTTTCGGACCCTTGATTTCATTTTCCCCTTGAACCCTACCTTCCTTTCTCCTTCTCAACCACGATACTATGGTGCAACCATGGTGGCTTTCTTGAAGATCTTCTCCCCATAAAGGTCAGAGACTATGGTTTGACCATAGTGGTACCTATGTGAGAAGAAGCTCTCTTCTTTCTTCTTCTTATTCGGCCTAGGGTTGATACCCTCTTTTCTTAAGCTTTCCTTTGACCATGGCATTCTTCTATTTTGAGGTGATCTTGTGGTCAAGGAGTTGATCTTTATTGGATCTTCTTTCTCTCTCTTTGGATCTTGTGACTTTGGAGGTTAGTTCTCTTTAAGGCGGGTTATATAACTCTCTTCCCTCTTCTATTATTTGCACTATAATCATGCTTGCATGTTATTGTAATAATCTCTAAAACTCCGTGCTAATGTGCTAGATGAGGTTGTTATAATCTAGGGTTTATGACTTTGTAGTATTCTCATGTAGATTGCTCTCTTTCTTAAACCCTAATTTCATGTGCTCGATTTCTAAGTGATGTTCTTAGATGCACTATGATCCTTGGGTTGATCACCAAGCTATTTTCCGGCCCTTATGTTTTCTTAGGATTTTGAATCGTTCTTTCTTGAGGTTGAAGCTTGATCTTTCTTCTCCTAGTGTTGTTTTTTGGTTGATCATGATGGAGATCATTTATAGAGTTTGATGTCCGAGCTTCCTTGAGTTTCGGACATGGTGATGCTTGGTTTTCCTAGTGTCTAACACTTGTTTTGGTCAACACATGTTCCCCTGATGCTTTGGTTGATACACATGTGTATTTCATATGGTTGGGTTGTCACCTATGTTGTTGTTTTGGCCTAAGTGCTATGGTGCATCTTGGTCGACGTGACTTTGTTTGGGTCAACACCTTGTTGGCTTTGTAGCGGTCGAAACACCTTGGCTTGTTTTAGATGACGTGTGCTTGGTGAGGTGTAGCGGGCGCTACATATGCTTTCCTTGGGTCTAGTCACAACATAGTGATATTATTTGGTCGCTACACCCTTGAGATTGTTTCAGTCGACACACTTTTGGATCTAATTTGTGGTCACAATTCCTGTTGTCTTTGGCTTGGTCGATACATCTGTTTGGGTTTTTTCTTCTGCCACAACAGATACCTATGGCGACGGTCGCTGCCCATAGATGACCATGACGGTCGCTACACATGGGTGTGTGTGAGATGGTCGCTACATATGTGTAACATAGTAAGGTTGTTGCGCATGTACATGTAAGTGAGAGTTGATACATAGTGTTGTTTGGACGATTGTTTGATTAATCCTAATCATGTTTCTCAACCCTTATATGTTCCAAGAAAGTGGGAGATGATGTATCTAGGGTTTGGTGGTTGAATAATAATATGAAACCCTTATCGGCTATGTGTGTGGAATCCTAACCCTAATTCTAGGGTACGATATACTTACTGAACTTGACTTGATGTATGACCTACAATTATACTTTCTCTCTCCTCCTTGTATGGTTCTAACCTTGTAGGTTGAATGAGTGTCATATCTTGTGAATGCTATGGTGACAATTGTATGATACATGATGATGGTTATGAACCTTGATGAGGCATGTTGAGATCATAATGATGAGATGGGTCTTATGACCTGGTAAAGGCTTAATGCCTAGTGAGAGGTGTATCCTCTAGTGAAGTGACGAAGGATTGATATCCCATGATAGCGTAATAATGTTGATGGGATTTAATTGGTAGTGATGCCAAGTGATAGTGTGACAAGTTTGCACTTTATGTGTTTTATATCTTCTGGAGTTGTTTTATCCTCTGATCTTTGTAGGGTTTGTTTAGGGTTTATATGTTGTAACTTGATTGATTCTAAAAGACACTCAATTGATCTAACTAATCAAGTGAAACCCTAATCATGTAGGTGCCTTGTGCCATAGATCCATCTTCAGTGTTAGTACTTTGCTGGATGGTGAAACATTTGTACCTAAGGGAAACCCAGAGCACATACTGCTGAGTATGCGAGGTGCAAGTGACTACGTGTCCTTGGCATCTTGATCTCAAGTGTTTTGAGAATGAGTACGGTCGGGTCTCGGTGATGAGCATGTGATATGATGTGATAGAGGACAACTGCGGTTGACCCTTGGTAATTGTGTTATATAACCTATTTTCTAGCACCGTGACATGTACCAAGGTGGGCTAGGTGTTTTACAAGACAATAGCTTTCACTATGAGTTGCTGTCTCTACATGACCATAGCTTTGACTATGAGTTGTTGTCTTCAGAGGACTATAGCTTTGACTATAAGTTGTTGTCTTTACAGTTTGACTATATTTCACTACGGTGCAGACTCGAACTGACCGAGTAGTGCAGGAGAGGATCATGGATTCTGACTTTTCCATTGGTCTTGTACGACACCGATTTTGACTTCACAGTGGTTGGTTGGATTTGAGTGGTATGCCTCAAATCCTCAGGGCTCAATAAAAGACGTAATACAGTCCTGTAGTATATTTTCTTAGAGTCAAATACAGTTTACATTGGATGACCCCTTGCATTATCTTTTGTACTAATTTCTTGAATTAATGCGGTAAGAGAAATCAACTATTATACATGTTCTTCATATTCCATCTAAAAGTTTAAATTGATCTTCTTCTTAGTGATAATTGCCTAATTGCTTAATATGTATTATCATTTTAACACATATCGTTTAGCTGAATCTACTCAACCTGATAATAATGTATTCTATCTGCTTTAGTCTACTTGTGTTTATAATAAACTTTAGTGGAGAGTTATATCTTTCACTGAGATGTTTGGTCTCACCCCATGGATTTCCACATCTTTTAGGTGGTTGTGCACGACGAGGTAGAGATCGTACGGTTGAGGCTGAGCAACAAGAGGAGTAGTAGCTATTGAAAGGTTGGACACACTGCTCGTGTTTTGTAGTAGAGTCCTATGTGTCGTCTCTGTACTCTGAGGTCCTTGGAGAGGTTTATGCACTATATCGATACAAGGTTTTTGTCTATATGCCATTGTTGTACATATATGACATGTATGTATGTGGACAGGTTATTATAACCAGATGTGGTCAACAAACCGGTGAACAATATCATGTAATAATCTTTTGACATGAGATAATGTAGTACAAGTGGCTTCATGTGGACTCATATGTGATAAGCTCCAACTTTTGTGCTTATGCGAAATCGATTTTAATTTCATGTGTTTCCTGGTAACCTGCTTGAATAATATTAATTCCACATTTTGTTTTGAGTAATCTCATTGTGTGGCACGTTAGTGCATCACACACACATATGTATGTATGTATATATATACATCTATATGGAATTAAGAGGTATTATCTCCCCCTCTCCCATGCCCGCGGTGGAGGCCGAACGTCCACAAGGGTGATAAATCAAGACTATAGTCGAGATTTGACCTGAATCCCTTTATTAGGAGACATCGTGTTTGACCGCTTTAGCCACTCCTTGTCGACACATACACATATATATATATATATATATACATAATAGACAAAATTTACATATACACAAATATAGAACATGAAATCACTACATATAACATCCATCTACCAAATATGTAAAGTAAGTCATGACATGGGATTTAAAGAAATAGACATGAAAGAAGGATAAGCAAAGCAAAAATTTGCTTATCGATATGAATGTAGACATTCTAAAGTGAAAACTTACTACCTATATATTTACATTATGAAATAATAAATTATCAACGAGAAAAGTAATGTAGAATGCACATGAAGTACGAAATAAATAAGCAGAAATGAAAATGATGAATTATAAAATTTGTGTCAAAGTTTAAATCAATCTTTATACGAAAAATTGATTATATCTATAGCCGTAGTAGGTTCTTATTTAATAACAATTATGAGTGAGAGGTGGATCAAACATATTGGTAGTGTGATTTATTAAGAAGAGGGAGAAGAGACATATAATTTATAGTTCTTTTATATGAAGAACTGATTCGAGCTTATCTTGTCCAAAATGTGTCCAAGTGGTGTCCATACAGTGTCCACAACATTTACAATCTTTCAAAAGAAGAAAAAAATTGGACACTTCTGAGTCATGTCTCCCAGTGCGTCCAATCGTGTCTACGCTGTTGTCCATGTCCTACATGTGTCCATGACGACCACAACTGTCCTAGAAAAATATCCGTGCTTCCCATAAGATTAATGACTGATATGGTTGGATTGAAATAAAAAATATATTAATGTTAATTGAAAACCACACTTATGGAAATGATGGGCACTGTACTCGTTGCATGTTAGAATTAACACCCTGACTAGATTTAATCAATTTTCTGAATTGTTGATTGTACACTCTATGTACAAATTGTTGAATAGATATTTTGCCTCCAACATGCCCAAAGCAATCCCCACGGTCTGAGTACTCATTTGTAGTTTTCAATATAAGCTCAACAAAAACTACAAGCCATCATGTAGCTAGGAATGGCAGTTTGTCCACGCGGCATATATCTTGACATGTTGATCTCAACCACCCGATAAACCTAACGGTCCTCTGCATATTCCATTCCATGTAATTACATCGATGTTCGATTGCCCAACTCATTAGTCATTACCAATATATACCACCACGTCCCTCGCACAGTCATATAGAAGGGGCCCTGAAATTCCAGCGCTGGCACTTCACCTCGCAGTGGGAGGGCTGCAAAACCACTCCACCTGCATCATACGATACATTCGCCGTAGACCATATAGCCTATGTTATGTTAGAGATCTCGCCCTCTTCGGACGGAGCTCACGATCACATCCTCGCTCCCAGCTTCTCCTCAAACCCTAACCCCTCCGGCTAGGAGATGGGGAAGAAGGGCGTCCCTGATTGGCTGAACAGCTCCCTGTGGTCGTCCCCAAGCCAGAGCAACTCCCCTACCGCCACCGCCACCGCCACCGCCACCGCCGATGCCGACGACCACTTTCCCCGCCATGGACCTCCTCAGAAACCAGAGTTGGTCACTAGGACGCCACCTATGCCCGAGCCGTCCCCTCCGCGCCCGCATGCAGCTGCTCCGCCTCCTCCTCCGCCACCCGCTCCCGCGACCGTACCGACGCGGCCGACGTCCCCTTCCAGACAAGAAGTGAGGGACGCTGGAAGTGATCAAGGGTCCGCGGGGCCGGGTCGGTTCTCGCCCGAAGATATCTCCAGGCAATCTCAGCTCTTGTCCGAGGTCAGCTGGGCCTGTTCTTTCCGGTTCAATTGAACATTTCCCCTTTTGGAAAGCTTGCTGTTTCAGAAATTACTTCGCGTTCCTTGACTTAGTCTGCTCTTAATTTGGAAGGGCAGTTATCCAAGAAGGTGATCAACATTGTCGAGCTGAGGAGGTTGACTTCTCAAGGGGTTCCAGATGGCGCAGGGATTCGGCCGACAATTTGGAAGGTCTGCACTCGTCCACAGTCTTTTCTATGCCGAATGAGTTCATTGATACTCGTGCTCTGTCCAAACCACTACCTTGTTGGTGATGCTCGCTAAATTATAGAAATCATATGATCGTAGTTTGTTCCCTTCAGTTTTGGCCTTTTCTGCAAAACCAATTCATGTGATTGATAAATGCTTCCATGTGAAGCTCCATTTCCCATGGGTGATATCCTATCCAAAGGAATGTTTTTGAATGTGAACTGATCAAATGCATATGCAATTCCAGCTGATTTTAGTTACTGTGTTCTCTAATAGTAAATCTGTACCTATTCGTAGCTTCTTCTAGGGTATTTGCCAAGTGATCGCAGCTTGTGGTCATCCGAGTTGTCAAAGAAGAGGTCTCAGTACAAGGCTTTCAGAGACGAACTTCTTGTAAATCCGGTGAGTCCACACTGACTTTTTTTTCTTCTTATCACAAGTAATGTTGGAACTTCTTTGCTGAAATATCTGATAGCTTACAAGAAGGATTTCCAGTTGATGAACGGCCTAACTGATAAATTTTAATGATAATGATAATCTTTCATAGTATTATTGCTCATTGCTATGAACAATGGTGTTATATTTGTAATGGTACCTTAGTGTGTCTAAAAGTTTCTGTTGTTAGTCAGTCGGAGATCGCACGGAGGTTAGATGAATCTGTTGGACTTAAACCTGAAGATTCAAGGTGTGAGGGAAGTGGTGTGCTACCAAGATTGCATGTAACTCACGGGGAGCATCCTCTAAGCCTAGGGAAGACGAGTGTATGGAACCAATTCTTTCAGGTAAACTTTTTGGCATCTGCAGTCCCTACTCCTGTTCACTCAAATTTGGCTACATCTTAATTTCAAGGCATTATACTAGTCTATTGAAATTGATGTGCCTTAAGTTTGTTATTGAATTTAAAACCTGAATCTTCATACATCTCATGCATCTCTCTCATGAGATAGGAACACATATTGAAAATGGTGGTAGTTGAAGCTTTCTCCGTTATACTTGCTCGTTCACCTAGATTTCTTTTGGCAATTTACATGCATGGTAACAAAATAGGCACGAGAAGCAACAATCATCTCCTATGAAATGCGGGGGACCATTTGCCCTTTTCTTGTTGGTTTTCCTTATGCAGTTATTGTCAGCCACATTATTATTTGTTTGCCCTGTTCAATGGCTAGGACTAGAATTCTACTTGTGATGTGTTTGGTAAAATAGAAAATGTTCAAATCTCTCCTACAACCTTTAGCCACGTAGACTACATAAATAGGCCACTGTCACTCAAATGTACATTGTTAGACAAACAAGATAGGCTACACTGTAAAATCTCGAAGAGCCAAAAGATACAAAGACTAACTGCACAAGCATGGTATGATGAAGATCAAGGTTAGTGATGTGATACCCTACTGCTACCTAGGCGGCTAAACTCCCTAGGAAGGCCTGCCTGGGTTGACTACTTTATTTAAATGCTGAAAGGTGCGCCTAGGCGGTCGCATAGGGCTGAGCCTAAAGGCACCTAGGTCCCTTGGACAGTATTCTCTTGATTTGTTTCCTACATACCATTTTAATAGCATATATGACACATGATGTAATCGTTGGTTGTTTAGGTTGCATAAATTTTGTTTAAATTGGGGATAATGTTCATCCCGTCCCATGCCCAACACAAATTCCAACAAATGTTGGCACACTGATTGAACATTAGACTCTCGTTCACCAACAAAGAGATAAACCAATTGAGCGTTCCTTCTTGGATATTTAATAATTACATAGAACACCTCATGTATATGATAATACATATATCATCACATGCCCAGTCGAGCCAAGCACCACATTGGCACCTTCACAATCATGGTGAAGAATGAAGATAACAAGGTCAAGGTCTTGGCTAGTTAATCATTGTAGTTTGTAGTTTTAAACCTCTTATAATCACGAACAATTTCCTCCCCTCATGTGCTTGACTCTTAAAAAGTATATAACCACAAAGCAATATTCCGAAAAGCGGTATGCAATATGCGTTTGGCAGGGTGCTGCAAAAAGAGTATATGCGGAATGCAGGCGCATACGCTAGGCATATGCAATTTTGGATTTTTTCATAACTAATTAAACATGAACATATTACATTAAAAATGTAAAATATTACATATATATATGTATATAAATTAACATGTAAACATATAACTATGTATGTTTACATATATCTGGGTATACATTTATGTATATATGGGTGTTTGTTAGTGTGTTTAAGTACTTCTATGAATAATCAAACAGATAATTGATAACAAGATACATACACAATCTCTATATAAAAACCGCATATGCATTGGAGGTGGTCAAACCGCATATGCAGCCTCTGTGAGGCAATATGAGTACTGCCTCATACAAGATTCTGCTTGTATTTTTCAGCTAGTTTGTGAAACTAATAAACTCAGGCATGGATAGATGGACTTTTACCTAATACTTTGGTGCCTTAGAAGCTAACTGGAGGACCTTAGCTATTACATGGCTGAAAATTGGGATGGTCTTGATGATGAGAGCATGTTTTTGGTAAAATATGAAACATACATAAGGATCTTTTCAATTCTTTTCTTAACAAAATACTGACTATGAGAGGCTCAATTCCTTTATCATTGGACATGATTCTCTTCTTATAGATGCCCACAAGATTCAATTTCTATATGAATAAGGAAAGTAGTAAGGTCTAACTTAAGCATATTAAATATACAACTGCCAATAATGAAAAGGTCCTCACCTTTTGTGACCCAATTTCTCTTTCAAGAGTGACAATCTTTGGATCTTGATAGGTATATGGCCTTGTGGTCTATTGGGAATATATCTTAAATGGAGATAAAAATTGTTACCTTCAGGAACAAGGCTAGGCAGTAGGCACACACGATGAACAGTGGAAGCGTTTGCTTTGCTTCTCTTTCTTTTGGGCGTCTCCTAATTGATAGTTAGTAGAAATGATGGAAGTAAGAAAGCAAGGGTTTGGGATACTAATGACTAGGAGCAAGTGGATGAAAGGAAAATAACTCAAGTTTTTAGTTTGCAAGAAAGGCAAAGATCTACAATGACTACAATAAAATCAACATACATGGGCTTATAAGCTCTACATGATGCTTACCTCCAAAACATTGATGCGGAGGAACTTATTAAAGACCTCTACCACACCCTATAACACACTCCAATTTTGTTATCGTGTTACTCAAAAGGAATCATCACGAGGTAAGACAAGGCATGCCAAGACAAATGCCTTTGCTTTTGTTGCATTTAAAATAGCCACTTTACCAAGTATTCTCTCCACCAAATGCATCACAATCATTGTTTTCGAAACTGAACCAAATTATCTTTTTAATGCTAGTTGAGTTGGGAAGTAGTGTCTGAGCCATATTCTAGTTTGCCGACAAAATTGCAATGGGTGCTAAACCGACCAAGGACCAATCAATCAACCAAAATAGGTCATTGAAGTGTTGACCCCATGTTTGCATTAATAACTGCATTGCAATAGGGGAAACTGACCCACGACCACGATGTATGCTAGTTTCGCTAGCCACACTCTTTGCTCTTGTGCTCCTAGTGGATTGGCCTCCCATTGGAGGCCTAGTCCTATCCTGCTACAACTTTGTACGGTTGCTATTACGACATTTTTTACTTCCGGTCTATAGTGTTTGTTGTTACTGCTATGGTCTTATTGTTTATTAGGTCGCCAAAGTAATAGACCAAGTCGTGTTTTTCTAGTCTTCCATAAAAAATTCCTCTTCCAATAAATAGATAGTTAACATTGGTGAAGAAGAGAGGGTACAATCGACAAGTTTTGGGTGACTGTGTATTACTTTATCATATTTGGTGAGTCTCTCCTTCCTCTACTGGAGCATTTCTTCCTCTTTTGCCTCTTCTTCTAGAGCTCAACTATTGCTCTTATGGTCTTATATTCTTCCTTCTCTGCCTTTGCATCCTACTCTTCCTCTTCCTCATTGTCCTCCCCCTCTTCCCACTGTTCCCCGTTCTCCTTCCCCCAAATTAGTCGATTGAATGAACTAAACTATTGCTTGAACCGTTTGTGTCCTCACCGGTTTAAAGGTCCAATTCAACTATGAAAACCTTGGCCACATCCCATGTTTTATGTTCTAGCTCCTACCTCTCTAACTTTGATACGTTTGTGATTAAGCTGCCGCATGCATGTGCACGAGTTAAGTCATAATACTTAGTAGAGTTCGAGATATCATACTCACAAGGATGACTTAGGAACTGATCAAATTAAGTTCTGTAAGTTGGGGCTTCCAGATATATGAGATAGAATTAAACGGAAGTAAATGAGAGACCAAGATAAGATACTTCACTAACAATAAACTAAACTCTATGCTTTAAGGGATATCAAGTGACAATGATCTTAGTCACTTGTCTCACCATTATGAAATGTTTCGTGTAGCATTCCCTATCCGTGTGTTGTGACATCTAGCACCTCGAAGAGGCATCACTTAACTGTATCAACTACCAACATTCCTCGCTGCATGGAGAACCTTAATCCAAAGTTTTCATACCTGACCCGGAGGTCGACCCAACAAAGCTCATGGGTCGCGGGTGATGTAGGACATGCTCTGCCTTTACGTACTTACGAGCGCAAGCGTCATCATGTTTTTTTTCTTCTAGCTTGCGTTATTTTATTATGCCTTCTCTTTATTTTGGGCTTTTGTAAGTCATGTGGTTTAGTCCCACATTGGCTACCACCATAGAATTAAATGTCTGATTTCGATGTCGTGTCCGATGGCCCAGAAACAGAAATTTTTTGAAACTTCGCACTAAATTTCGATATTTACGGCCCTAACGATTTCGATGACCAAATAAGCGTATTAAATCATGAAAATTTATCAGGATGATCTAAACGCCAAGATCTACTCAAATATGCAATAATATTTCATATTGGATATGGGGGGGGGTCTCCCACATTTGTAAGTGAAGGAAGCTGAACAATTTCGACAGAATTTTGATGGCAATTTCGATGGCAAAATGAAGGAATTAAGCTTTGAAGTTCTGCAAATACAAAGTCTAGACACAAACACACTAGATTATATAATAAATTTATATGTTTAGAGGTTAGGGTGGGATCCATGTCTTGATGAGTGAGTGCACAAATGAACAGAAATGTCAAGTATGCTAGACAGTTAGAGACTAAGTCTATTACAAACTTACAAATTTCAAGTTTAAACAACTACTACTAGACTTTAAAACTTACAGTTACTTACAACTTACAACTTACAAGTTACAAGTACAACTTGCAAGCTTACAAATTACAACTTATAATATATAATTATAAAATGAAACAAATTAACAACTAACAAGCTTACACATTATGATGTTCCATAAGTCTTGCGTAGTAGTAAACTAGGAGTCCAACAATCCTAGTTGAAGCTTGAGTGTCGTGGTGGTTCTTGTCCTTGTGGTGGTTGACCATACATATCCTCATTGTGAAGTCCGTTAGACTGTAAATGAGTGGGATCCATGTCTTAATGAGTGAGTGCACAAATTAATAGAATTGTCAAGTCCTTAGACTGTAAACAACTTACAAACCCACAATTTACCACTTAGACCTTAAAACTTACAGTTGCAAGTTACAAACTTACATGTTACAACTTATATAAGTCTAGTGTTAAAATTTAGTTAGGTTACATGGGTCATGTATACATAGATCAAAGAAAATGCATTATTTTTAAGTCATTTTATGTATAAATATGTGTAATAATAACAAATGTATTGCAGAATTGCAGACTTAATACTATTATTTCATAGATCCACAAGTTTGTTTGTAGTTCATGTGATTTTCCAAAGAAAATTGCCAAAATACCTAACATATAGTAGCAGCACTTAGAACTTTGTTATTTTTCATAGTATCTCTTCACACCTTTTAGAAGAGTGTAAACATAGAAAGAGGTATACATGGGCTAGGGATAGGGGAAACGTACCTTAGAATCAAAGAAAATAGCCTCTATAAGCAAAAGATACAAAGAGAATTGTCAAAATACCTAACATGTAGTGGCAACAGTCCTAGGAACAAATATCTCGAAATTTCTATCGAAATTTTGTGCCATTTCGCGAAATTATGGCCCAAACTGGGCGAAATTTGCACTGTTTTGCGAAATTTCTGCAAAATGACGTCCCATTCTCTGCGTACATGCGTTTCGATGTCTGATTGGAAAAAAATTGAAATTTCGATCGAAATTTTGTTCCATGGCTACCACCCTTTTAGCCTTTCTTTTAGAAGAATATATAAAGGCTCTATTGCGTCTTTATTGAAACATAGTTGATGAATGAGAATGATTTCCTTAATCTTTTAGCAACTTTTCTTTTTTAATCCCATAGATATACAATAGCGGGTCTTCGGTTCAACTGTTGGGTCGACCCGGTTGAACCGCTGACGTCATCATGACATTACACACACATATATAAATATATTACCCATGTGGGGGTATATATTAACAATGCATTACAACAAATTAACAAACATAGTACATGAGCCACACATCGATCATCCATGCATCAATAGAATAGCTAAAATGAATCCACAATCAATAATACCGTGCACAGAAAGAATAGTGTTGGAGAAAAAGCATAAACGACGTGGCAAATATTTTTGAAACTAAAAGACCAAGTCTAAATCAATACATCAAAGTTAGAATTTACAGGGGAAAAAAGGGGGAGTTTAAGATGAAATTAGAGATGAATTTTTAACATGGAGTATAAGAATTAAAAACCTAGAGGCTAGAGGAGAAGATGCAAGACATAGCAGGACATCAACACACCACATTCCTCCGGCCAGCAGCACGTTTCAACAAACAACAAATCAATCCAGTAACACACAACCTTCACACACACTCCTCACATTGCTAGAATAGCAGTTGGAGCTTTGTACATAAAAGTAAAACCACAACAACAAGGAAGAGGATCATTGATCGTAGAGAGAAGGAAATGGAAGAGGAGAAGGGGGAGAGAGAAGAGAATAAAGGGCTTACTGGTCAGATTTAGAATGAAAGAGGGAGAGAGCCGTAAAAGCCGAGATGCAACAATGGCGACTATGAGTAGAAGAACCAATGTCGGTGAGGACTCCACAGAAGTCGTTGGCGGTGAAGAGCAGGGAGAGAGAGTCCGTGGCGGCTAGAGAAGCTCCAGTTGCGCTTGTATGGGCAGTCGCATGGAGCTCTTTTGGCAGCAACCCTAATCACGAGAAGGGGGGTGTCGGGGGAGAGTCGTGAGACGTGGGGGGTGTCGGGGTATCGGACCTGGCAGGGGGGTTCACTGTTTTTTTCCTTCAATTTAGTAGGGTTTAGGTGTTAGGGGGTACGAATCACCTGGGTCGACCAAAATTGGATCGGGTCAACTGGGCCAACAGTTCGACCGGGCGGGTCTCTTGAGTCAACAACTTTTTTCATAGACTGGGTTTCTGAACCACTTGACCCGCCGCACTGGCTGGGTGACGGTTTAACCGGTTAAACAGGCCGGTCCAGGTCGGGTTTAAAAACTGTGCTTAAATCTAGGCCCATTAGGTGTTGGGTGCTATAGGTACTCTAAAAACTCAGTCGACTATTTTGTGAGTAACTGAGTATAGAGGGTTAATCTTAGAGTTCTACACCCAAGTTACCTTCTCAATGCAACCAAAGTATTCAAATACACAAGTGGTGATCAGTCTCCAAATCGGATGAGAGAATCACAATTAAACCCTTGTTATTTGCGTAAGCCACTGAGGTCTCTTTCTATAGAGAGACTAGTGGTATGGTGTTTGTAGGAACAAGATAAAAAATATAAGTTACATATAACTCGGAGTCTGAGGAACGAGGTATTTGATATTGACGTTGTTTCAAGTTCCAACAATGTGGAAATAGGTTTTTAATAGTATACATAAGGATATTTTAACAGATGCGATCTTGAGCATTTTGATACCAAATGAGCAATTTGAATCATGAATTTTACAACTGTAATCTCTACATCTAAATACGTTGTTTATCCTAGAAAATTCTATGTTGGATATGTAAGGGGGGGGGTCCTTCATGTGGGAGGTAAGGAAACTTGCCTATATCCTTGAGGTTTTGATGAAAAATGTGTGAATTAAGTCTTAAATTTTTACTACCATAATCTATAACTTAAAATACACATACTTATGTAATACTATCAAATTTAGATATATGAGGTATCATCCCCTATATTTTCCTTGGGTTGATGTTTATAACAATCGTCAAAATGTCATTTGACACGAATTGATAACCAAATTGTCTGGCACTAAATATTGCAAACAACTTAAACAAATAGGTTTACACAAGTGGCGCCTCATATGCCATAAGACTCATGACTAATCAAAATAACTTACATCAATTATAAGTAGTGTTGTGCTGGTTCTCCCGTTTATGCTTGACATACTGCTCCCAGGTCATGCACACTTTATATGCTTGATTGTATGACATCATGTGCTCTTTATATGATTTTGTTTTCAGAAACTATATCATCCCGTTCCTTGGATAAAACTCTTGCAAAGCTTTTTTTCCATCTTTAGAAATCTGCCTACACGATGGAGGGACTGGAGCTAGAGATGGAGCACGAGGTGCCCACGCCTGGCCCTGGGGAACAATCCCTAACAATGGGCCATTATGAGAAAGAGGAGTGACCTCCACCTGCCCACCACCCCATGTTTTCCCTGAATTGCCATAGTAAATTTGTGAACTGAAATTGTAAGCTCCAAGGGGGCCATTGATGTTTGCACTATATGCAATGTTCAAAATTTCGTCGAAATTGGCTAAATTTCGCCAATTGTTTCAATGCTGACAACCATCAGACATAGAAATGGCTTTACATGTTTGTATGTAAAGAATCTTACCAGAAAAAGTAAATTTTGATGATTTTTTTTGAATCTCGACGAAATTAGGTAAATTTTGATGACAAAGGCCCATTTCTTCTGCATTTTGACGAAATGTCGAGAAACACATGTACTATTTCAAAAAACGGGGTACAATGTCTATCAGTGTTTCAAAAAGCGTCCTAGGCGGCCGCTTAAGTGGCCGCTTAATCGCCACAAGGTGATGGCCGATTAAAATGTGCCATAAGCATCACTTGAGTGGATTTGAGAAAAGCAGCCACTTTTTGCCCGCTTAACCCGCTTTTTCCTGCTTTTTGTCCGCTTTTTAAAAAAACTGCTGTAAGCATATAACATTAAGTACATTATATGCCCCGATTAGTATTGACTATAATATATTAAACTGGCATACATTAAATGTTCTATGATATACAGTTCTAATTTAGAATGCATACTTTGTATGTAAGCTGTAATGATATGGTACTTTTGTGATGTATCCAAGTATATTATAGGTAACTATTATCTAATTTAGAATGCATACTTTGATTAAATGTGCTGCTGTAATGTATGACTATTTGATGATGTGCAAATGTAACAATACATTTGTAAGCTAGCTATGATAGGTTTATTGTTTACTGTTTAGCTATGTAAACATGTGATATAAAATTGTTGTTGCATCTTGTATATACACTTTATTTTATGTGTAGGGTGCTTTATCTATGACAAGTTTATTGTTTACTATATTATATAGATACAATCATTGTTGTATAGTTGTGTTATAAACTATTTGGGTGTTTTATAGTCTTGTACAATGTTTAGATATGTATATAAATTTCAAAAATATAGTATTTATATACAAGTATATAATTTTGCATAAAAGTTTATAGGAATTGGAAATCCGTTTTTCTAAAAAGCGCCCACTTAATTGCCCGCCTGGCGATTAATCGGCTACAAGGTCCTGTCTGCACGCTTCCTGCTTCGCGCTTTTTAAAACCTTGATGTCTATAGATTTTACTATATGACTCCTTGGGCTTTTTAGGGGCAATCTAAGCTATGTTTCTTCTCTTCCTAGCCTAATTCTACACCTCTCTCCTATTTCTCCAACTTCTATAAAGATCTATGAAGGAAATATTTAAAAATGGGTGTGGGAGTTATATCTATGGCTATGATGTCCCGCTAGCTTTCATTTCTAAGCTCACACGATTTTGTAATGATATTGAGCAAACTTAGTATGACCACTGAGATATTTGTATGCATGGCATTATCACTCACACCTCAAACTACATGGTTGCTTCCTATAGGCTCTTGCTAAAAAAGCACATGATCAAGAACAAAGCTTGAGTTAATCCATGAGTATGCATATAGAGATTAACATTGAGACACATCTATGCTTGTATAAAACAAAATAAATTGGAGCCAATTGTTGATAGGTATAATCAACAAGGAGGATGACAAACATCTTGGTCCAACGAGATACATAAATTATAGTTGTCTCACGCTTCCTCAATACTCGCATACCACTACAATGTTGTTTATGTTCTACGTCTCGTCATCGTACCTAGAGGTCCTACCATCCTAGATCATGTTATGTTTCCATAACTTTGTGTCTATAAGTCTATATATTGTGCTTACAAACTATAATGACTTAAATTCATTCATTTACCATTTAATTTGACCTCAAAATCCCCATCGAAACAGACTCAGCAATTTATCTTCCTTCACTCACACATGAGGAGCCCCCCATATCCAATATTAAATATTATTGCATATTTGACTAGATATTATTGCAAAATATCCAGGAGGCAAGGTCTAGATATTTTGATGATATTTGTAAGAAGCTAGACACAAGAAAAGGGGATATATATATATATATATATATATATATATATATATATATATATATATATATAAAATGGCTCGTACTAGAGAAAGGAAAGGAAGTGACTTGAGTCAAGTAAAATGCATCAAGAATGAAGATGGTAGAGTACTGGTGAAGGACGATGACATCAAGAACCAATGGAGAAATTACTTCCATAAGCTGTTCAATGGAGATACTGCAAATAATGTTAGAGACTCGTGTGACATCAATACATGAGATATCATTTACACACGGCGAGTTTCACTATTTGGTGTCAAGAATGCTTTGAAAAAGATGAAAATGAGAAAGGCATGCGGACTAGACGGTATTCCCATTGATGTATGGAAGAGTAAGGGGATGGAGTTATGTGGCTAACAAATTTGTTTAACAAGATCATGAAGACCAAGAAAATGCCGGATGAGTGGAGAAATAGTATTATAGTCACCATCTACAAGAATAAAGGTGATGTTCAGAGTTGCACAAACTACAGAGGTATCAAGTTGATGAGTCACACAATGAAGCTTTTGGAGAGGATTATTGAGCAAAGGCTAAGATCTATAACGCAAATATCAAACAACCAATTTGGTTTCATGCCCGGTAGATCAACAACAAATCTATTTTTCTGATAAGGAGGCATATGGAGAAGTATAGAGAAAGAAAAAGAGATCTTCATATGGTTTTCATCAATTTGGAAAAAGCCTATGATCGAGTACCCAGAGAAGTGTTGCAGATGGTTTTGAAGAAAAGGGGTGTACCAATCCAATACATTGACTTGATTAAAGACATGTATGGTAGCTCTACTGCAAGTATGAAGACTCCTGGAGGAGAGACACCAACATTTCCTATCACAATTGGGGTACACCAAGGATCCACACTCAACCCATATCTATAATCTGTTCATTCTTATTATGGACGAGTTGACAAAGAATGTTCAGGATGATATTCCTTGGTGTATGTTATTTGCTGATGATCTTGTATTGATTGACGAAACTAAAGATGGATTGAATGATAAAGTTGAACTTTGGAGAAAGGCATTAGAATCAAATGGATTGATGATTAGTAGGAGCAAAACTGAGTATATGCATTGCAATTTCAGCCAATCTCGCAGTGTGAATGGTGGAGCCAAGTTGGACAGAATAGATATACCAAAATGCGATAAATTTTGTTACTTGGGTTCTTTTATTCAATTAGATGGGGATGTCCAAACTCCAAAGTGACGTTTGTCATAGGATTACTGCAAGATGGTTGAAATGGAGGAGTGCAACTGGAGTTTTATGTGACTGAAAGATCCCTCTCAGACTAAAAAGGAAGTTTTATAGAATTGCTATACATCCAACCATGCTCTATGAGAGTGAATGTTAGGCAGTGAAGAAACAAGAACTCAACAAGATGAACGTGGCTGAAATGCGTATGTTGAGATAGATGCGTGGGAAGATAAGAAAAGACTGCTTGAGAAATGACTATATCAGGAATAAAGTGGGAGTGGCGAGCATTGAGGACAAGTTGCACGAGGGCCGACTCAGATGGTATGGACATGTGCAACGCAGACCGACTAATGCGCCTATACGAAGCAATGCTATTGAGGCAAGCACAATTAATAGAAGAAGAGGAAGGCCTAAATTAACATGGGAAGAGCTTATAAAGATAGATTTTGAATCTCTGCATCTCAACCAGAATATGACCCATGATAGAGCTGAATGGAAATGTAGGATCCATATAGCCGACCCCAACATAGTTGGGACAAAGGCTTAGATGATGATGATGATGATTTTACTAGATGTACACTAGTAGATCGTTATGGTGCACTTTTGTTCAATGATTCGATAATTTGGTTGTCGAAACGCCAGAAATGCATTTGTCAAAATTTACGTAAAAAATTGTCGAAAATTTTCTCTGCCACATTTATTGCTGCTATGTGATTTTGACATATTAGTAGTAAAATATGTAACCATATATGTGATGCTGCTAATAGCATTATATGATTTGACTAGATCTACACTAGTTGAACTTCATGCCACATTTACTACTAATATATGGTTTCTTCTGCTGCTATGTGATGCTTGTTGCTGCTATTATTGCTTATTCATCATCTACCTCTACTACTGCTATGAAGTTACATATTTGGACGTCGTTCTTACTACTTGTGCTATGATTAGCACATTCTTTTTGTTGCTTTGTGCTTTTGCACTTTCTGCCGTCCGTGCTTTATTTGCACGTTGACTTTCTTCTGTGGACCAACACTGTGGACCAGCACTATCTGGACTTTGACATCTGCTACCATGATGGATACTTTATGAAGAGGGAAGATGATGAAGACATTTTTTGTTGACTTTACATGGAGCTTCGTCTACTGGAGTTATTTATTTGCTTGCTACTCTGCCTACTGATCTTCTATCTGCCTATGTCGTCGACTTTTGCTGTTGTGCACCAACACTCTCTGGCATGTCCGTGCCTTGTGTGCACGTCGACTCTCTACTTCTGTGTGCCAGCATTCTGTGGCTCGTCCGTGCCCTGTTTCGCACGTTGACCCGTCCGTACTTTATTTGTACGTTGACTACTACTGCTACTGTGATCCAACACTCTCTGGGCTCTGCTACTCTTCCACTGTGACCCAGCACTCTAGCTACTACGACGACGACTTTGATGAAGACCTTGGTGCCTATCATCTATTTTATCTTTTACTCGAGATGATTGTGTTGCTGCTTATGTCTGCTCTAGATGATCGAGAAGCTTCTGTGACCTGCTTGCTTGGAGTATCTACTTGAGGGGGAGTGTATGAGTGTCTAAGTGTTTTGAGTGCTTTGATTGTAAAATTGAGGGGGAGACATTTCTTGTATGGGCTTGGTTTATCCTTTTGTTTTGTTTTTGTTTTCTAGTCTGTTTGCAAGCTGATTTGGGATTCTCCCAACTTCAGCTTGAGGGGGAGTGTTAGAGAGTCTGTTTATTATTGTTATTAGTGTCTTTGTTATATGGGCCCAAGTGTCTTAGCCCATTAGGGTTAGTCTTATGTCTGTACGCTTCCCTGTCCTCCTATTTATAGGAGCAGGGTTTCTTCTATTCAATACAACACATAGCCGTCTTTTACTTTCTAAGAAAGGTTAAGATCAGAAGCTTCTACAAATTCCTATTCTCTATATCAACTTGGACAACCACGAAGATTATCAAGAATGCGGCGACCTATTTCATTTATTCATTCATTCATTAATTCCTACATGGATTATCTGATTCATCAATTTCTATTCCCCTTTGTTTGAATGGGTTGAATGTGTATGCAATGCCAATGGGATCATGGGCTACAACAAAATCCACTTCCTAGTAGTTGGAATGTCGTATGGCCCTAGCCCTCAACCACACATTGTAGTGGACATAGACCCAATTGCTTAACCTGTTTGCCTCCAACTTGTTCCTTCTTTTGAACGTATCAAATTGACATGCTTGAATTTTTTTCCTAGCCCCATGCCAAAATTATTTTGGGAAAGGATGCGACAACCTTTTTACTTAGACGAGAGGCGCCTCCTGTTCCTTACCCACCACTTATAAGGATCCACACCATCACGGATGGCAACTGCATGTGGATGGCCGAAGCATCCGGTGGCTTCGCCATACTATAAAACTTGCAGTAAATATATAGAATATGAAATATTTAGATGATTACTGTGTTACACAATACACAAAGTCAACCACCTACAATCATGGTTGTATAGGTGGCCAGGCGACCGGGCGTTCCATATGGACGCCCAGGCTGCCTAGGCGCCCAGGCGGAGGCCCAGGCGTTTATATATATATATATATATATATATAGAGAGAGAGAGAGAGAGAGAGAGTCGGGCTAGAATACACTCGAGTGTTTCGGAGCAGAATACACTCAAGTAGTTTTTCATGATGCAATATTTTTTTTCAAAAATCGAATCCGTTGATCTTCTTAAACATCTTGTGAATAGCTCATACGCAAAATTTGAGCACATTTGGACATTTATAGGTCATGTTATAATGACCGCAAAAATTATGCATTTTAAATTAGTTTCGCGCGTCGATTTTGTTGTCCTTGGATGAGTGACTTACACTCATCCAAATGAGCTCAAAATTGATTTGTATCCTAGTTATAGTATGACGGTGAAGATCAATGGTTTACATTTTGTAAAAAATAGTCTTGATATGCAAACACACTTGAGTGTATTCGTGCGATCTGTACACTCGAGTGTATTCTACCCTGACTCTCTCTCTCTCTCTACATATATATATATTATACATATATATATATTCATTAATGTCAACTATATTTGTATTTCTATTCATGAGGCTATACATTTATAAAACAAAACAGTAGATTAATAAAGTCAAATAGTAGACAAGTTAAAACAGTACATTAATACTAATCAGTAGACAAATTAATAAAAAACAGTAGATAATAAATACAAATCAGTAGATAAGTAAATACTAATCAGTAGATAATAAATACAAATCAGTAGATAAGTAAATACTAATCAGTAGATATATAAAAATACAAACTAATAGATAAGTAAATACAAATCAGTAGATAGAAAATTCAAAACATTAGATAAGTAAATACAATTCAGTCATAAATAAATACAAAACATTAGATAAGTAAATACAAATCAGTATATAAAAAAATCAAAGGATTAGATAAGTAAACTCAAAGCATTTGATCAGATCAGTAGATAAAAAAATTCAAAGTGTTAGATAAGTAAACTCAATGCATTAGATAAATAAATATAATCAGTAGATAAACAAATACGAAGCATTAGATAAAAAAGTACAGCTCAGTTGATAAACAAATATAAATCCGTAGATGATTAAATAATTTTAAAAAGTAGATGAACAAATACAAAGCCTTTAATTCAAATAATGTGATGAATCAAAAATCATTAGATGAACAAATCAGTAGATAAGTAAATACAAATCAGTAGATTAGTAAATACAAATCAGTAGATAAGTAAATACAAATCAGTAAATAAGTAAATACAAATCAGTAGATACATAAATACAAATCAGTAGATATATAAATTCAAATCAGTAGATAAGTAAATTCAAATCAGTAGATAAGTAAATACAAATCAGTTGATGGAAATCAGTAAAATAAAAAACTTTGTTACATGTATTACTTCTGGGCACCCAGGTTGAGGCGGGCCTTAGGCCGCCTGGGCACCCGCCTGTACAACACAGCCTTCAATATTAAAAAATATACCTCCCTAGTACTACAGTGAGTATCAATTCTACGGCGGTAATCAATTTTGTAACTATCTCTCTCACATCATTTGTTAGTTGCATCCACGGAACTTTCGTGAGTATCATGTCCTCGGACTAAGATAGTATGATGTTACCAAATAAGGAAATAATATACAACATTTATATTCCAATGATATTGCTAGAATTTAGAGGGACTACTATCAGACTGAGTTATATATTTATACTTGCTTTGATACAATGGATGCAAAAGCATGTTGGTCCAACGCTTTGGTATGATCACATTGGTTGGGAGCTGCTTTCTTGATATTCTCTTATCATTATTTGCATTGCATCATACAACCAAGGCATCTTGTAGCTTTATCACCATCTACCAACTTCAATACTTTAACAATGGGTTCCATTATTCGAATCATCTACCAACTACAATACTTTAACAATGGGTTCCATTATTCGAATCATCTTTATAACCTTGTCCATGAAAGGCCGATTGGCAACCAGTTCTTCAATTCTTCTTTCTACCCGTCGGGGTGTTATGCTCCTTTGTGGAAGTCCCTGGCATGCCATTGAAGAACCTCCTAAGTCCACCATTTTTGGACATCAATGAATGTAAAGCCAAGTAGCATATGGTTCATCAACTTAATCTAGTTACCCCTGGTCTAACTAGATTGCCTCCGTAGTACTTAGGACTTCTCATTGCAATTAGCTAAACGGAATGGTTATATACGAAACCCGTAATTAATCTACCGCCCGATGTCACAGATTTGATGTAAACAATTGTGCCCATATCAACATTGCCTAAACAATTGTGCCCATATCAACATTGCCTTTCTTTCTTTTATGCTAAGCAGGTTGATCTTCCTCATCTTCTAGGTTAACAACATGAACATGGATAACTCCATTGCGTCCACCTTTACTAAATGGCCCATATCTCCTCATTCTTTGTGCTAGCTCCTCCCTTTCCCATTCTCTTTTGTGTGATTCTTTATTTGCTGTCTATACACATGATGAGTATATGCTGTATCAAACCCTGGAGGATATGCCCTATCATCATCATATTTAGCAGAAGAAGCTATGAGCCTTACATTGAAGAGGGCATTTATGTAGGCCTTTCCAATCTCCACCTCCTTTTCTGTCTTTCTTTACACCCATCAACAATTTGAAATTATCCCTAACATTTAGGGGGTACTTCTGGCACATTGCAACATTTTTGTCACCGTCGGTAATGTGACACTTGAATCTAGTGATGCCCCCTCTACCAATTATCTTTCTCACAGTAGTGACAAACCACCTTTTCCCTAGCGCTAGGAAGTAGGAACAACTTTATGGTGCTTTTTTTTCTTCCAAAACCATCCTCCTTTGTTGCGACTTGACCCCTAGCAGCGCACTGTCGCTCGAACTAGAAGCCATTCTTCTCAAAAGTCAAATCTGAATAGGAAAACAAAGACAAACAAGCAAATGGTGTATGTGTAATTTTAATTCAATACAAATATACAATATTACATTGGAACAAATAACCCACTAAGTAAATGATACAATTAGGACAACTATATAATACTCTATTAGTGTATAATATTTATTTGTATAATAGAACCAAATACATTATTTTCTTAGATTTTATTTTAAAAATAATATATTTGTAAAAAACAAAGTCCTAAATTATTTTGAAAGCGATGTAAATAGTAATGATTAAAATCACATTTGAAATTCTACCAAATAATAATTTAACTTTTTTTTGTTAACGAGGAACCCCTCCCAGGCAAAGCCACATTGGACTCGACCCAGCCAATAGTAAACCCCAACACCAGCCGTGTCATGGGGGGGGGGACACTGCGACGCGCCAATCAAATCTCAGCCACTATTGCACCATTGCGGGCGCCCAGAGTCCAACCTGGGACCTTTCGTTAAGGTTTACCGAGCCACACCACTGAGCTACCCACCACCCTTCTTATATAATTTAACTTATATGCAATTAACACCAGCATATAGAAAACAAAAAAGTTTCAAATTTAATCAAATTTCTGCAATTATTATGAATTAAAAATATGAAAGATATTTATATTGACGATTTTCATTTATATATGTAAATATTACTTTTTAGTAGAACTTTTTCTACTAACCTAAATTAAGTAACTGATTATAATAGTTCTTATTGTATTATCATCACTGATAGATAAATGACATGATAATAGTAGTAATTAGCATAACAATTAGTAGATCTAGTGATAATATTGTAGTATATTGAGCATGGAAAATTTTCATTTATATATGTAAATATTACTTTTTAGTAGAACTTTTTCTACTAACCTAAATTAAGTAACTGATTATAATAGTTCTTATTGTATTATCATCAGTGATAGATAAATGACATGATAATAGTAGTAATTAGCATAACAATTAGTAGATCTAGTGATAATATTGTAGATCTACATACTTGTAGATCTATGTATATTGAGCATGGAAAATATCAATTTTGGAGTAGATTTAGGTTTTGGGGGTAGTTGGTGCATGCAAAAATAATTGTTTGGTGAAATTAGAACAAAATAGAGACATGAGAGGTTGGAAATGAAAGAAAATATATAAACATACCCTGATTTGGGTTGATTTGAGCTCCAATCTCGAAAATCACCGAAGATCTCCTCCTTTCTCCTCTCCAAACACCAACAACATGGCAACTCAAACATCTGTCTGTAAACCGGGCTGTATACTGCTGCTACCTCCTTTGTATTAGTGGGGGTAACTGGTGCATTTTGCATTGAAAACACTCAAACTTGGCGGTATTGGCGATATACCTGCCAAAATACCAAAAATTGCTGGACTAATGGATTGCTTGCCTGATTTCATGTCCTACCCTATCGAAATTGGTATTTTGGGAGAAATACTGCATGTACCGTCGAAATCTCATCCCTTGCTTGAGCCCAAGTCTATTACTCTAAATAACTCCAACACCCCCTCCCCCCCAAAAGCTAGATTATGCACATTGCATAGACCTAGCTTTCCATTCATGTATTCGAAGGGGGACAGAGTCAAAGGTTTTATATAGATATCAACAACTTATTCTCTGGAACACACGTGAGGAGTGGCGATCTCTGTGGACATTACCATATTTCTGATGAAGTCACAGAGTACCTCAATATGCTTGCACTGATGTAAAAAAGAATTCTGGCTCAAGGAATGGCAATTTGATTTGTCACAGTTTAAAATAGTTGGTGGGAAACTCAAATTCAGCTATGATATACTAAACCCATAGAATATCACAACAAGGTGCTCATTATTATGCCTCCATGCTTGATCTGACAACTACAACTTGTCTTTTTTTCTTTTATGAAATGAGATGATCTCCTTGAAAGATGTAGAATCTTGAGATTGTTTACCAGTCGAAATGACATCGAAATTACGGGTAGCAACAATCTCAGACGTTTACTAAGGAGCCCATTTCCGGATGCTCCCTTTGAGATCACAGGATTCGTTTTACAACTGACCAATGAGTCTTCTTGGGAGTGCTGATGAATTGATTGATATCTCCAACTGTGTAGAAGATGTCGGGTCTCGTTATAGTGAGATAATTCAGTTTACCTACGATCTTTCTGTCATGTGCAGGATCACTGTAGTCCTTTGCACCATCATCTTGTTGTTTGGTATGATTATCCATAGCTTATGAATTGACTGACGACTCCCAACGGTGTAGAAGATGTCGGGTCTCATAATAGTGAGATATTTCAGTTTACCGACAATCTTTCTATACTGTGCCAGATAGTAGTCCTTTGCACTATCATCTTGAAGTTTCGTATGATTATCCATAGGCGTAGAAGTAGGCTTTGCAAAATTCATCCCTGTTTTTTGAAGAAGATCGGAAACATTTTGTCTGAGGTATTATTATCCAATCACAGTCTGATTGTCTGGTTTAGACTTCTATATACTTCAGTTTCTGACACTAATGACATGAAGATTATGATGTCATGAACATTGTTTTACATAATTCTACTGAAAGAAAGATCATGAACTTGAAAACAAATCTTGTACAGAGTCATTTTCAGTTGTCAGTAGCATTTCATTTTTTATTATGTGACCACGATCTACTTTCAGGACAATGAGATTATAGAGCAGATAGATCGGGATGTGAAGCGTACCCATCCAGATATGAACTTTTTTTCTGGAGACACAGCCTTTGCAAAGTCAAATCAGGTTATATCCTTGTATGCACAGGTACCTATCGAACTTTAATATTAAATCTGACTGGAATCTGTTGTCTTTTCAGGAAGCTCTGAAGCGTATACTTATTATATTCGCAAAATTGAATCCTGGTATAAGATATGTGCAGGGGATGAATGAAGTCTTAGCTCCATTGTATTATGTGTTTCGGACTGATCCCGATGAGCATAATGCTGTAAGGATTCTTCAATATATTGTTTTACTCCTTATAATGCAATCACTTTATTAGAAGGATATCTTAGAAACCCCTCCAGCAAAGGATGGACTAGCATACTGGTGTTTCCTCCCTGTTTTTATTACTAGCCATATTTGTTTCTCTCGAGCATAATGCACGTATTTCTGGTGTAACTTGGGCATTTCTGATACAGCTTAATATAATCTGGTATGACAATCAGCTTCCCTCAACCAATTTGGTGGGTTGTATATTTACACTTTCAACGTACCATTTGTTAGAAAATTACATTCCATATACCATTTGTTAGCAAATACTCCTGCTTTATCATATGATTACTTAAATAATGGTTGCTGCATACAACCATGCCAAATCTCTTTACAGAGTCTTCAGCATGTCCCGTAACATACTCGATTTATAAGGGCACATATTGGTTAAATACTAGGAAGCACGGACACTTTTATACTGCTGCCGTGTCCGTGTCGGACACATTTCGGACACGGACACAGACACTTCCCGGACACAGCTCAAAACGTGTTGGACACGGCTATGCCGTGTCCTATCTATTTTGGTCATTTTTTGCAGCGGGGACACAGCTGGACCACGGCCCGGACACTTTGTGCAGCAATTGCTCCAGTGATAACCTATTTCAGAGTGTAAATTCTGGAAATACAGGCACTTCTAAGTGTTCTTGTGATCGAGAATATATAACACAACGAGATCTAATCAAAATTACAAATAAAATCTCTTAAAAAGAGTCCAAGTGCAAAATCCAAGATGAGTTCTATATCATGAATCAAATTTTGGTCTAATAAACTAATTAAATCAGTGTGGGGAACTCATTTATTCATTCTGAAAATCTAATGTAGTTACCTAAAAAATGCAGCAGGTTTATTTGTCTACTTCATATTGTTTGTACTACACATAAACGCACATATTTGCATTCATATTCATATACAATAATACATACATGTATTATACACTGGCATATACATATATTAGAAAAAAAAAACTCTCATAAATGCCGTGCAAGTTTCTTTGTCTACTTCATATTGTTTGTACTACACATAAACACACATATTTGCATTTATATTCATATACAATTATACATACATGTATTATACACTCACATATGTATATATTAGAAACAAAGATAGTCCTCATCAGAGCCGTGTCTGTGTCCTATATTTTAGAACATTGCTGTGTCCCGTGTCCGCGTCCGTGTCTACAAACGTGTCCATGCTTCCTTGGTTAAATATGATAGGGATGCAGTGACAGATGTGAAAGGCGGAGTCTTGTATGTCTTCCAAATATTAGTTAAATTTCTAGAAATATAAATAAATATCTCATATGATTTCTCTTTTGTATTGTTTTGAATTAGTATAACAGCATTCCATTTTATATCCCTGAACTATCCATATCTGTGATTTTGAAACAGACATGGATATCGTCGAACTATCTTGATCTCTTTCATCCGTTAGTTCCAGTGTGAAGCAAATGCTTATGCTTCACCTGGATTTAGGCATGGCACTATAACTAGGCATAGAGAAGGATTTTCTTGTTAAATATCCACCTGAGCTCCTTTTTTTTCTGAATCCAAGTTGCTAGACCATCCTTCCCCGGAAGGCACTATAAAAGCAATTCAAAGTTCTTGTGGAAACCTTGACATTTGTACTTCTACGTCTACCCTTGACGTCAGACAAAAGAATGGTACTTCTAACCCATTAAGCTTCTCAGGGTTGTGGTATGATCCACTGCTCGAGGAGAGTGCCATGTTTACTAGATAGTCCGTAGCTGCTTTTGCTTCTTTGTGTTCTATGCCAATCCTTAGCAAGGAAAAGCTTTACTATACTTACTGGGGCTGCATATTCATAATGAAAAGATATGTTGCCTCTGACAGTCTTAACAGCAAGCTGAGAATCCACGTCAGCCCCTAATTTTCTATGCCCCAACTCTTACCCTTTCTTTTGCCCGTTGCGGGACCCCACAGCTTGGATCGGATTGCAGTACAAACTCCAATATTGTTGCTGAAGGCATGCATCCATTTCCCATCTGCATCTGTGAGAATGCCACTAGCTGCTGCTCTGGCCACAACTAATCTATGTGCTCCATCATTATTTGATTCGATCTAGCATTCTTTCCATGGCTTCCATCTGATGTTGATGTCCTAGTATTCTGATGCCTTATAAATATGAGAAAACAAAACAGGAAATTACACTACACAAACCCTCTACTCCCATATATACATTACACAAAATAGGAAGTTTACAACCTGATTGTATTGAGGGCTGAATACACTTGAGTGTATTCTATCCTCACTCGCTCTCTCTATATATATATATATACATATATATATATACATATATATATATATACATACATACATATATATATACATATATATAGATATATATACATATATATATATATATATGTATATAGATATATGTATGTATGTATGTGTATGTCTACATACATACCTACGTACGTACGTACGTACAAGGACCCGATCCCTGTGGAGACCCAATATCAACATATCCCAAAGAAGTGCCTCGAGTGCAAGGTTTTCGGACATGATAAGGAGGATTGCCCCCCTGCATGAAGAAGAAAGGAAGGAAGCTCAGAAGGAAAAGCCGAAGACGGCATGGCATGGGTTGAAGTCCATCGCAAAAAGAACAACATTGAAGCAAATCAGACGAAGACACATGTTGATGAACCTGCAAAGGAGGGTGCTAATAAACCTGTTGAAGATGATATCGAGAGAGAAGAGGGTGACCCCGTGGAGGAAGGTGCAGCCAAACCTACTGGTGAAGGAACTGAGACTATCGTGCACGACAACACAAATAAAGGAAAAAGCAATAACGTGCCCACTCAGAATAGATTTGAAAGATTGGATTCGGATGTGGAGATTGAAAGTATGGCGCGGCCTGAGAAAGAGGTTAATGCTAGTCCCAAGAACAATGATAAGGGCTCCAAGAATGTTGGAGGTGGCTCTAGGGTGACCGAGACACGTAAAACTCGGTCGTCCAAGAAGAGTCATCAATGACCTTCTTCATGTCAAATGTCCATGGTTCCTGCAAACCACGGAAAAGAAGGGAGGTGAGACAGGTTATTCGTTCAATCCAAGCTTCTATAGCAGGTTTAGTAGAAACTAAAATAAAGGGTCACATCAAGCATCTTATGGCGAACTTGTTTCCTCAAGGATGGAAGTGGTTTTTAAACCACGAGTACAACAACAATGGAAGAGTATGTATTGGTTGGAACCCCAAATCTTGGGACCTCAATCCAATTAATGCTGATGAGCAGCAAATCATAGCTAATTGTGTCAATAAAGGGGGACTCCAGATCATCCTAACTGTAGTTTATGCTTATAACCTGATGCATCAGAGGACGACTTTATGGGAAAAACTAGAAACCTTAACTACTAGCATCAAAGCCCCATGGCTAGTAATCGAAGACTTTAACAATATCCGGAAAAGAGAAGAGAAGGCAGGGGGTAGAGAAGTCTTGAAGGAAATCCTGAGCTCGTTTAATGTTGCTATTGATAAAGCCAACTTGCAATGAATCGTTTGCCTGGCACAACAAAGCCAAAAAACGCATCGCCTGCAGACTTGATAGGGCATTGGTTAATGATGATTGGCTCGATTGTTTTCCAGGCTCTAAAACAAAGCTCCTGACATCTTACTTCTCTGACCATGCTGCTCTCCAAGTCAATCTTAAGGGAGGTTACGAGGAAATACAAACCTTTTAGGTTCTTGAGCTTGTGGCAAGATTGGACGGGTTGCAAGGAGATCATCTCTGAGGCGTGGAAAGAGGTCTATGGTAACCCTCTTTACCGCTTTAATCAAAAACTCAAGAACGTTAAGAAGGCGTTGAAGGGATGGTCAAGGAAGTTCGTGAACATTCTTAATTTGCTGGTCAAGGAAAGATATGAACTGAATGACATCTCAAGAGCTCTGAGGCATACTCCTTTAGATCAAGAACGTATTGAAGCTGAAAAAATCACTCATGATCATCTGAAAGATCTAGATAAAGTTGAGGAAAGGTTCTATTGGCAACACAGTCGATCCAACTGGATTGAAAGTGGAGATTGCAATATCAAGCTTTACCATTCAATAGTTAAAAGGAGAGAAGCTATGAACACCATTACTGAACTGTATGATGTTGAAGGTTAATTCATCGACACTGATGAAGGAACAGTGAAGGAAACCACATAGTTTTTCCAAAATCTCTATCACAAAGAACAAGAACAATTGAACAATGATATTAATTGGGCTAGTTTGGTAACAGAGGAGGATAATGCTATTCTCCGCAAGATTCCAGACGAGGAGGAAATCAAGACATCCTTATGGAGTATAAGGGCTGATAAAAGCCCATGTCCCGACGACTTTAATGGTTTCTTTTTCAGGAAGAACTGGGATATATGATCAAAGAAGACCTGATGGATGCGATCAAATGGTTCTTCAATGGAGGAAATATGGTAAAACAAATTAACCATGTTTTTCTTGCACTCATTCCTAAGAAGGAAATTATATCAGCCCATGCTGATTTTCGCCCCATTTCCTGTTGCTCGGTTCTCTACAAGATCATAACAAAGTTAATCACCATTAGATTATCAAGCATCCTACCGAAGATCAAGTCCCCTAACCAAGGTGCATTTGTTAGAGGAAGGAATATCGAGGATTGTACTATGCTAGCTGCTGAATTCACGTTGAACTTTAATATGGAAAGGAGCTCTCCATCAACTTGCCTAAAGCCGGACATCACCAAAGCTTATGATACAGTCAACTGGTCATATCTCTGGTCTTCGTTGAATGGTTTAGGCTTCTGCGAGCAATGGATAAAAATGATCCAACAACGTGTCATGACGACATCTTTCTCTCTTCTAATTAATGGAAGTTCTGAAGGCTTTTTCTCGAGCTCAAATGGCCTCAGGCAAGGTGACCCCCTATCACCCTTGCTCTTCACTATAGCTATGGAAGGTTTGTCGAGATTCTTTGAGAATCAAGTGGAGGAGAAACTCATAAGAACCTACACTATCAGAAATACAAAGGTCCTCTCCCATCTGCTGTTTGCTGATGGTATCCTTGTTTTCGTGGAACCCAGAAGCAGATCGCTACTAGACCTGAAGAAAGTCCTTAAAGAGTTTGGTAGAATCTTGAGAATGATTCTAAATGACAACAAATCCAACATTTACTTCTCAAAATCTTGTAAAAGGAAAGAAGTTCTACTGAATGATGTGGGGATCCAAGAGGGTGTTCTATCGACCAAGTACCTAGGGTTCCCTCTTGTAGGAGGTAATCTAAGAAGAAAACATTTCCATGAATGTCTTAATAGACTCAAGGACATGATAAGGAAATGGCCAGGTTCCAAAATGGCCATGGCTGGACGCCTGGTTCTACTCAGAAGTGCAACTATGGGGTTGATTAGATTTTGGTTGACTCAAGGGGAGATATCGAAGTCTGTTCTTCATAGAATGGAGATCATGCTCTCAGATTTCCTATGGGGTACTGCTGTACATCCAGTGAGTTGGGAGAAGATAGCCTTTCCCTTGGAGGAAGGAGGTCTTGGCCTCGAATCCTTGCAGGACCTGGCGGATTTACTCTGAATAGGATTAAAAGACTGAAGGATTCAACATCAACCTGGGCCAAATGGATGAATACCAGATACCAGCTCCAACTTCATATCCGTCCAAACCATAGATGGGGTTATTCCACGACCTGGAGGAGGATGATTGAGCTCACACCAAAATGGAGGGACAATATGAGCACCAAAGAACTATGGGACATCAGCAGATGCAAAACCAGCCTTGATCCTAAGGCAAGGTGCCTTTGGATTCCGTTACACTCACCCAGGTGGAGCCTGACCACGTTTAGAGCTTATAAAGACATTCTACCTACGCTGGAGAAGATAAAGAGACGGAAACGTGAGATTAATGACAGGTGCTTGCTCTGTGAATCGGGGGAGGACTCTACACATCTCTTTGATGATTGCAAATACTGGAAATACATATGGAGTCGAGCTCGTCTAAAATTGGATCTGGGTTATTGTCTAAAACTAGTAGATTCCCTGCTAGAAAATGCAACCCAACCTAAGGGGAGAAGGACAATCGGCTTATGGTGTCTCACAACTTCAGTTCAAATGATTTGGATAGAGAGGAACTCAAGAAGAGTGGGTGGTAAACGTGCTGATGAACTTAGTATCTTTTGTAAAATAGGGAAGGAAATCAAGTTTATGTATGGGGTACATAAAGATAAGTTGAGGGACATTCCTAGAATTATTCTAAGGAATTGGGACCTTTTGTAAATTTCTTGCTTTAGTCATCAGTCTAATGAGCTGTGTGACTATACCCTTTGTACCCCTTTGGGGTCCAGAATATATTTACCAAGAGTTCCGATATATATATATATATATATATATATATATATATATATATATATATGGCTAAAGAAATTGTGTACCCAAGTACATGTAGCTTACATGTACCCACCTTCATTTATGATGATTGTAAAATGTTACTGAATAATCCAACCTTATGGATATAAAGTATACCCCTTAGATAAGATGTGTACAAAAAATTCACCACAATGTGATATTCATAGATCATCCAATGAAAGTAAATGTGTATTCTCTAATCAACGGTAAGTTGCAGAAATTGTATAAACCATTGAATGATATGCTGCTATATCTCATGATCTATATGAGATATGGCTATGATTTATTAAACACGGCTAATCTATATAGTACCAAATCAATCCATATGGTTAGAGTTTATCAACATACTCCCCATGTGTTATTTTAATGGCCGGTACACATAAGTTACATGTATCGGCCGGTGCACACTTCCTAACCCCTATATATACATATATATATATATATACTTACATATATATATATATATATACTTACATATACACACACACACACACACACACATATATATATATATATTGAAACAGAACAAGTGAAATGGAGAGCTTAGGGTTACACAATGTGTGTACCCTTGTATTTATAATAGCAGAACATTTACAGTGAGGTCCATATATAAAAGTAAATTAACAAAACACTAAATAAAGACATATATATATATATATATATATATATATATATATATATATATATTAACACTCCCCCTCAAGTTGGAGCATAGATGTCAATCATGCCCAACTTGTCCACCAGAGAACAGAAGTGCTTCTTCGCCAGCAGCTTTGTAAATATGTCAGCAACCTGGTCTTCAGAACGGGTGAAAGGAGTGCAGATTTTCCCAGATAGAATAGCTTCCCTGATGAAGTGGCAGTCAACCTCAATATGTTTTGTGCGCTCATGATAGACAAGATTGTTGGCAATAAAAATAGCAGCTTTGTTATCACAGTGCATCGGAATAACAGAAGAAGACTCAATACCAAAGTCTTTCAGAAGAGACTGCACCCACATGAGTTCACAGGCAGTATGGGCCATGGCCTTATATTCAGCTTCAGCACTAGATCTAGCAATGACATTTTGTTTCTTGCTGCGCTAGGTGACAAGATTACCCGCTACATATGTGTAGTAGCCAGAAGTGGATTTCTTGTCAATCTTGCTCCCTGCATAGTCAGAATCAGAATAGCCTTCTAGAGAGCAGTGCCCATTTTTCCTGTAATGGAGGCCCTTGCCAGGTGACTTCTTTAGATATCACAAAATATTACACAGAGCATCCCAGTGACACTGTCTGGGTTTATCCAAGTGCCTGCTAAGAAGTCCCACTACAGTAGATATGTCAACTCTAGTCACAGTTAGATAGATCATCTTACCAATCAATCTCCTGTACTTTTTGTTATCAACAAACAACGGAGAAGAATCATCATCCCAATTAACATTGGGATCTAGAGGAGTGTCAGCTGGCCTTGCACCAAGCATACCAGTTTCCTGTAACAGATCCAGTACATATTTCCTTTGAGATAGAGCAAGAGCATTAGAAGTTCTAGACACCTCTATGCCCATAAAATATCGTAGTTTTCACAGATCTTTAGTAGCAAAATGCTTGCAGAGATGGGCTTTAGTAGCCTGAATAGCAATAGAATCACTGCCAGATAGGATGATATCATCAACGTATACTATAAGTATCACAATACCAGAGGAAGTCTTCTGTGTAAAGACAGACTGATCAATCTGCGATCTCAGAAAACCAAAGGCAGTCAAAATTTTGCTCAACTTATCAAACCAAGCCCGAGGACTCTGTTTGAGCCCATAGATAGATTTCTTCAGCCGACAGACTTTATGTGACTCCCCCTGAGCAACAAACCCAGGAGGTTGCTCCATATAAACCTCTTCTTGCAGATCACCATATAAGAAAGCATTTTTAACATCCAATTGTACTAGAGGCCAGTCAAGGTTAGCAACAACAAATAGTAGAACTCTGACAAAATTAAGACGGGCAACAGGTGAAAAGTTTCAAAGTAATCAATACCATAAGTCTGTGTATATCCTTTAGCAACAAGACGTTCCTTCAGACGTTCTATAGTACCATCTGGTTGATATTTGACAGCATAAACCCATCTGCAGCCTACTGGCTTACACTGAGGAGGTGGATCCACCAACTCCCAAGTCTGTCTGTCAGCAAGAGCAAGCATCTCCTCCTTCATAGCAGTAGTCCAAGCTGTACTTTGCAAGGCATCCTGTACAGTCTTGGGAATGGCAATCGCAGATAAAGTAGTGACAAAGTTGCTAGCATCAACACTTAAATGATCAGTAGATACATGGTTAGCAATATTGTGGATAGTGCAGGAACGAGTACCCTTCCTAATAGCAATAGGTACATCAAGATCAGAGATTACCTCAGGTGACGCAGAACCTTCTGGAGGAGAAGATTGGCTTGGATTGGGGGCTTCTTGGGCAGGTTGAGATCTGTTCCAGCGTTGAGAAACAATAAGAGGAGGTGCCGGTTGTACAGGAGTAGTGGCATCAGAAACACAGTCACAAGTAATAGGCAGCGGAGAAGCAATAAGCTCAGAATGAAGACTATCTCCTTTAGTAGAGTAGTACGGTGTACCCTAAAAAAAGACAACATCGCTGCTTGTAAACCATCTCTTTGTAGTTGGACTATAGCATCTATACCCTTTCTGTGTACGAGAATACCCCAAAAAGATACATTTTTCAGCCCGTGGAGATAGTTTATCATGAGTAGGACCAAGCAATATTACAAAGTATGTTGAGCCAAATATACGAGGAGGTACAACAAACAAGGGTTTATCAGGGTGCAGAATTTGTACATGTATTTTATTTCCAATCACCGAAGAGGGCATCTGATTTATTAGAAAGCAGGCAGTCAAGATGGCTTCTAGCCAGAATAACCGAGGTACATTAGCATGCAACATAATAGTTCTAGCAACCTCTAGCAAGTGTCTATTCTTTCTTTCAACAATGCCATTCTGCTGAGGTGTGTATGCACAAGAAGTCTGGTGTATAGTGCCAACTGATTTACACAACAACTCAACATCTTTTTGAACAAATTCAAGTGCATTATCAGTTCTAAAAATTTTAACAGGCATAGAGTATTGTGTTTTCACCTCAACAAAAAAGAATTTAATTGTGGACAAAACTTCAGATCGACTTTTCAGAAGAAATAACCAAGTGGCCCGAGAAAAATCATCAATAAACAGAATAAAATATTTGTTGCCAGATAGACTAGGGACATGACATGGACCCCATACATCAGCATGAATAAGATCAAAAACATTTTTACTACTATTCTGAGAACGTTTAGGATAAACAACCCTAGTCTGTTTGCCTAACTGACATGATTCACATTGAAACACATTTGTCCCTACATCAGATACAATATGGCACAGTTTCTCAGATGATGGGTGCCCAAGTCTGTAGTGCCACTGTAAAGCCGATACTGAAGAAGATACTACAGAAGCCAGAGCCACATCGTCCATTCTTTTCAGATTGTCCAAGTAGTACAAGCCATCAGATCCTTCATGCCCTTAGATACTCCTTACCAGTAAGTCAAACTAATTTGCCTTACAGAATGTGCACCTGATACTCTTGTAGTGGATCTCGATTTTCATGTTTCATGATACCAGAGCAGGACTGATCCGGGTCCTCCCTCACCCGGCGCCGCCACCCTCCCACCCCTCTCTCCCCCCCAAGTCATCATAGTCTTTCACATCTTTTGAGTCAGCTGTTGCAGCAGGCACCAGAGGGGGATCACGCGTCAAATGAGACATTTTGCTTTGTGATTTGACATAAATCTGCATGGAACACACCCAGTGCTGGTAGTTTCTCCCATCCAGTTTCACAGTTGTAACTTGACGGCGCAGATCCTCATGTGTAGACGCCATGAGGCAGAAGTAGACCAACTCCCGGAGTAACAGGCAGGCAGTAGAAGACAGGAACAGGCAGTAGAAGGCTACCTAGATCCTCAGGTAGGCAGCAGTAGGCACAAATCTACAGATCGAATGGACCTCTCACATACGGGCTACGCCGGAGCGTAGCAAGGAACCCGGTGACTCAACCAGTCAACACGGGCAGGCAGGTAACGTGGCCGAAAAAAAATTTCAGCATACGTAGGCAGCAACAACGATGTCTACGGGAGGGACAAAATCACGCCAGAAGAGCCCGGATGGCTGTACACCGATGGCCTGACAGGAGGAGGCGGCGGCGGAGCCCGACGGCCTACCGCGGCAGCGGCGGCAAAGCAGCACGCCGCTGCTGCGACTGCTGCGGGTGGGAGGGGGCGGCAGGCGGGCGGCGCAGGGGGGAGAGGGGTGGGAGGGTGGCGGCGCCAGGTGAGGGAGGACCCGGATCAGTCTTGCTCTGGTACCATGAAACATGAAAACCGAGATCCACTACAGGAGTATAAGGTGCACATTCTGTAAGGTAAATTCGTTTGACTTACTGCTAATTGAAACAGAACAAGTGATACGTCAGCTCTGGCTTCATGAAATATAACAAATGAAATGGAGAGCTTAGGGTTACACAATGTGTGTACCCTTGTATTTATATACACTCGAGTGTACAGATTACGCCATACACCTCAATGGTGTTTGCCTATCTAGACCTTGTCTTTCCAAAATACAATCCATTGATCTTCATGGTTACAATAATAATAGGCCACATACAAAATTTGAGCTCATTTGGATGAGTGTAAGTCACTCATCCAAGGACAACAAAATCGACGCACAAAACTAATTTGAAATGCATGATTCTTGCCTCCTTTAAATGCACGACCTATAAGTATCCAAATGAGCTAAAATTTATTATATAGTATGTTCTTAAGATATTTAAGAAGATCAACGGTTTAGAATTTTAAAAAAGTTACTACATCTTTAAAAATGACTGAGGTGTACGGTGCCTCTGGTACACTCGAGTGTACACTAGCCTGACTCTATATCATGGAACAAAATTTCGATCGAAATTTTGATTTTTTTCCAATCGGACATCGAAACGCATGTACGCAGAGAATGGGACGTCATTTCGCAGAAATTTCGCTAAAATTTTGCACTTAGGTGCGAAATTTGCAAAACAGTGCAAATTTCGCCCAGTTTGGGCCATAATTTTGCGAAATGGCACAAAATTTCGATAGAAATTTCGAGATATTTGTTCCTAGGACTGCTGCCACTACATGTTAGGTATTTTGGCAATTCTCTTTGTATCTTTTGCTTATAGAGGCTATTTTCTTTGATTCTAAGGTACGTTTCCCCTATCCCTAGCCCATGTATACCTCTTTCTATGTTTACACTCTTCTAAAAGATGTGAAGAGATACTATGAAAAATAACAAAGTTCTAAGTGCTGCTACTATATGTTAGGTATTTTGGCGATTCTCTTTGGAAAATCACATGAACAACAAACAAACTTGTGGATCTATGAAATAATAGTATTAAGTTTGCAATTCTACAATAAATTTGTTATTATTACACATATTTATACATAAAATGACTTAAAAATAATGCATTTTCTTTGATCTATGTATACATGACCCATGTAACCTAACTAAATTTTAACACTAGACTTATATAAGTTGTAACATGTAAGTTTGTAACTTGCAACTGTAAGTTTTAAGGTCTAAGTGGTAAATTGTGGGTTTGTAAGCTGTTTACAGTCTAACGGACTTGACAATTCTGTTCATTTGTGCACTCACTCATTAAGACATGGATCCCACTCATTTACAGTCTAACGGACTTGACAATGAGGATATGTATGGTCAACCACCACAAGGACAAGAACCACCACGACACTCAAGCTTCAACTAGGATTGTCGGACTTGACAATGAGGATATGTATGGTCAACCACCACAAGGACAAGAACCACCACGACACTCAAGCTTCAACTAGGATTGTTGGACTCCTAGTTTACTACTACACAAGACTTATGGAACATCATAATGTGTAAGTTTGTTAGTTGTTAATTTGTTTTATTTTATAATTATATATTATAAGTTGTAATTTGTAAGCTTGCAAGTTGTACTTGTAACTTGTAAGTTGTAAGTAACTGTAAGTTTTAAAGTCTAGTAGTAGTTGTTTAAACTTAAAATTTGTAAGTTTGTAATAGACTGTCTCTAACTGTCTAGCAGACTTGACATTTCTATTCATTTGTGCACTCACTCATCAAGACATGGATCCCACCCTAACCTCTAAACATATAAATTTATTATATAATCTAGTGTGTTTATGTCTAGACTTTGTGTTTGCAGAATTCCAAAGCTTAATTCCTTCATTTTGCCAACGAAATTGCCATCGAAATTTTGTCAAAATTGTTTAGCTTCCTTCACTTACAAATGTGGGAGACCCCCCACATATCAAATATGAAATATTATTGTATATTTGAGTAGATCTTGGCGTTTAGATCATCCTGGTAAATTTTCATGATTTAATTCGCTTATTTGGTCGTTGAAATCGTTAGGGCCGTAAATATCAAAATTTAGTGCGAAATTTTGAAAAATTTCTGTTTCTGGGCCATCGGACACGACATCGAAATCGGACATTTAATTCTATGCTCTATATACATATACATATATGCATATATAGAGTCAGGCTAGAATACACTCGAGTGTATCCGGAGCGGAATACACTCAAGTAGTTTTTCATGATGCAATATTTTTTTTAAAAATCTAATCCGTTGATCTTCTTAAACATCTCGTGAACAACTCATACGCAAAATTTGAGCACATTTGGATATGTATAGCTCATGTTATGAAGACCGCACAAATTATACATTTCAAATTAGTTTTGCGCGTCGATTTTGTTGCCCTTGGATAAATGACTTACACTCATCCAAATGGGCTCAAAATTTGTATGTAACCTAGTTATAGTATGATGGTGAAGATCAACGGTTTACATTTTGCAAAAAATAGTCTTGATATGCAAACACACGAGTGTATTCGTGCGATCCGTACACTCGAGTGTATTCTAGCCTGACTCTGCATATATATTATATATATAGATACATACATATATATATATATACATATATTCCCCATGTGTTATTTTAATGGCTGGTACACATAAGTTATATGTACCGGCCGGTACACACTCCCTAACCCCTATATATATATGTATACACACACATCATCATCATCTAGGGCTGTCAATGGGGAGGGTATTATCCATTTACCCTTACCCATACCCTGGAGGGTAAGGGTAAGGGTAGAGATTTTTATTATCCTTTACCCGTTTACCCGTTCCCCGTTTCCCCGCTATACTATAAGGGGAGGGTAAGGTATAGACATTATCCATACCCTTTTACCCTTTTACCCGCACATGATATAAAGGTTAAACAAAAATATATTCTAAAGGAGTTTGTATGTAAATGTTTAACCCTAATACTTTATTCTATCATTGGAAAATGACTTAGTTTTGTTCTTGTAATACTTTCTTGTTGAGGGAAAAACATATATATCTTGCGGAAAATGAGGTGTTGGTGAAACACTTATTTGTTATGCATGCTTATACAAAGAAAAAAATGATTTATGCATAAAAAATTGTTATTGTGTGAATTGACTTAACTTTACATGGAGAAATATATGATTTTGAATTGGATATAATGTTTTATAAGTTGTTATTAATAAATTTGTTTTAAAATTATTAAAAATCAACACACAATGTGTATAAAACTCCTTTTTGTTAAAATTACCCACCTACCCTTTACCCTCCCCGTTTACCCTGTGGAGAAGAGGGTAAGGGTAAGGGGAGGGTAAGGAGATTGCTGAGAAGGATAATTACCCTTACCCTTACCCGCTACCCAAAGAGGGTAAGGGTAAGGGTAAGACATTACCCTCCCCATACCCTCCCCGTTGACAGCCCTATCATCATCATCTAAGCCTCAGTCCCAACTATGTTGGGGTCGGCTACATGGATCCTTCGTTTCCATTTAGCTCTATCATGGGCCATATTCTGATTGAGATGTAGAGATTCAAAATCTCTCTTTATAAGCTCATCCCAGTGGCGGATCCAGAGTTTCACAGTGGGTGAGGCACACTTAAATAAATTATTTTATGACCATAATGTTCTTCAATGTGTAAAATAAAAGAAAAACATAAATATTTCAAAATTAATCAATTTATAGATGCAAATAGATGTAAGATAAAAACAATCATCATACTTGCATATTTTCAAAATCATTGCTTAATAACACCATCGTCAAAACTTATGGATATATCTCCCTAAACATAGAGCATCAAACATCATTCAGATATACATCATTCTATTGAATAAATTATATTATAAAATTTGCATCTCGGAATGTTTGTATACGTGACAACACTATTCATTCAACTACAACATTTGCCAAGCCAACCAAATATTAATCAAGCCCCTTAGATTAACAATATGTCCGTCAAAATTAATAGAATTTGGTTGACAAAACGATGTTGTTAAGTAGCCGTTCTAATGGCAAGTTGGACATTAAGGTTGCATTCTGAATGTAGAATCTAACTTTTGCATTTTCTCTTAGGTTTGGTCCTATCAATTTCACTTGAGGCTCACGTTAAATCGTTGTAACAAACCATACTCCATCACATTGTTTCTGTGGAACTTTTTTTTGAACTAAAAATATCTTCACGTCTAATTGATTCTTATTTATATAGTTTCTATGTGCATATAAATGCAACAAGTAGAATCAATCAAGCAATATATGTCGTAAAGCTTTAGGTCCTGTGAAGAGTGACGCAACAACTATGAATATTGAAAGATAATATGAAAGTCAACTTTTTGTCTGATTCTACGTCTTTATTTTTCCTAGATAATTGTGTTTGTAACGAGTAGCATAAAAAATATTGATGACGGTAACAATGAAATCTCAATTGGCAAAGCAACTCAAAAGACAAAACTGTTGCCCATGAAACTGAAGATTAGAGTAATTATTAAAATGATGACATAGAGAAATACTAAATAAATATACTAATACCAGTTATCCAATACGTCGTGAAGAATGTAAGCGATCAGTTTTAGAGAAATACATACCACCACTTCATGAGCATTGATTAGTCAAGAACTTTTCAACGTAAGTTTGGAAAAGAGCCATCCATTACCTTAGTTGACATCTCCCCGCTTGTTATATAAGCCGTCGGCAGACACAAGCCTGGTGTGAGAAACCTAAGGCACAAACGCATAATACCCAAATCTGTAATGGTTCGGTCGAGCAAACTTCTTTAGATAATTGGAATTCTAATTACGGTTAAATATTCTATTCTATCTAGTTAGCATCCTAACAACACCTATATATTGTATGATTTTATATCAAAAGCTGGGTGAGGCACGTGCCTCACCCGGCCATAACATGGCTCCGCCATTGGCTCATCCCATGTTAATTTAGGCCTTCCTCTTCTTCTAATTATAGTGTTTGGCTTAATAGCATTGCTTCGTATAGGCGCACTAGTAGGTCTGCGTTGTACATGTCCGCACCATATGAGTCGGCCCTCACACAACTTGTCTTCAATGCTCGCCACCCCCACTTTATTCCTGATATAGTCATTTCTCAAGCGATCTTTTCTTGTCTTCTCACACATCCATCTCAGCATACACATTTCAGCCACGTTCATCTTGTTGAGACCTTGTTTCTTCACCGCCCAACATTCACTCCCATAGAGCATGGTTGGTCGTATAGCTGTTCTATAAAACTTACTTTTTAACCTGAGAGGGATCTTCTGATCACATAATACTCCAGTTGCACTCATCCATTTCAACCATCCTGCAGTGATCCGATGACAAACATCATTTTGGACATCCCCGTCTATTTGGATAATAGAACCCGGTGACAAACTACATGGATCCTCGTCTCCATTCAAATAGAACAATATCATCTTAATATAGACAATCAGTAAAATGCCACCCTAAAATGTGTCTATAGAAAAAGGTGATCTAGATTGCCTCACTGAAGTTTGAGCACATATAAAGCACTATTGAACATGCCAATCCATGACATTTAAGAATTAAGATTTTCTGGACCATATAAAGACTTAGCAACCTCCACACTAGGTCATATCCCCTAGCGCCTAATTTGAGCATATGCACTCAGTGGTAGCCGTGCCCACTTTTTCCCGCCTAGATCACCTTATAGGCCCCCTTTTTCCCACCGATGCTACTTTACATGCTGCTTTTTGGGAGGTTTCTTCTTTCTTCCCTGTTTGGTTGAAAACAACATCCAAGTATGCTAAGTTAGTAGTCTATACTATGCATGCATGCTATTTGTCAGAATATATACATACATACATACATACACACATACACATACATACATACATACATACATACATACATATACATACATATACATATATATATATATATATCTGTGTGTGTGTGTGGGATGTATTCGTTATCCAACTGTGGTAATATAAATTAGTTACCCAGTGATTCGGGTTATAGTCTGAGCGTTTTGATTACATTTTTAGCATTGTAGTTACAAATTTTCGCTCCTGGTTAAAGTTCAGAGCGAAGATTTTTTTCTTCTACAAAAACATCATTTTTACTGTTTCAGCGATCAAAATACAAAATTGACGCTATATTTACAAAACGAGTCTTTGTATTACAAATTTGGTTGTCTCATTACGGTTTGGTGTCTTCCTATTACAAAATCAGATGCACGGGTAACTATCCTTAGTTACTCGACTTGGGTAGCAACTATCTTGCCATATATATATATATACAAAAGAAACAAAAAGCATATATTAATATATGATTTTTGTTTTTATATATAAACTTACACATCTAACGCTAGCTATCAAAGCGTCCGCTTGGGCCGCAAGCAAGCTGATTCAAACTAGGCACCAAACCTATTAAGTGTATTGAATGGACGTCTAAGGCCTTTTAGGCCCAAATAAGCCATTTCAAGGCTAAATTAGCTTGAACTGGGTCTGGATTTCGTCAAGTGAGATCACCTTAAGTCATTTCATGGTCGAGCTGGGTCTGATTTAGCCAAACCAGGAGGCTTATGGAGAAGTACAAAGAAAACAAAAGAGATCTTCATATAGTGTTTATTGATATGGAAAATGCCTATGATCGAGTACCCAGGGAAGTGTTATGGATGGTTGTGCATAAAAAGGGTGTGCCTATCCAATACATTGACATGACCAAGACATGTATGATAGTTCAACTGCAAGTGTTAGGACTCCTGGAGGAGAGACACAAACTTTTCCTATCACCGTTGACGTACATCAAGTTTCGACACTCAACTGATATCTATTTGTTCTTGTTATTGATGAGTTGACAAAGCATGTTCAAAATAATATCCCTTGGCTTATGTTATTTGTTGATGATAGTGTTGATTGATGAGGGAAAGAAATATTGAATGATAAAGTTGAGCTTTGGAGAAATACATTGAATGATAGTGTTGATTGATGAGGGAAAGAAATATTGAATGATAAAGAAATATGATCAATAGAAGCAACACTGAATACATGCATTGAAATTTTAGCCAATTTAGCATTCTGAATGGAGTCAAGTTGAATGGAATGGATGTGTGATAACTTTTGTTACTTGGGTTATATTATTGCAAAGGAGGGTAAGGTCCAAGATGATGTTTGTCACAAGATCACAACGAGATCGTTGAATTAGAGTGCAACTGGAGTAGCATCTGACCATAAGATCTCTCTCAGATTAAAAAGCTAATTTTATAGAACAGCTATACGACCAACCTTGCTATATGAGACTGAATGTTGGGTAGTGCAGAAATAAGGTCTCAACAAGTTGAATGTAAGCCGAAACGTGTATGCTGTTATAAACTTAATTGTCCATTTTTTTTCAATGCGCCTAAATTGTAGTTAAGTGGATACAAGGTCAACTCCTCTCGTCTCCCACTCTAAAAATTGTTCGCCCTGCAAGTAATTTGATATGCATATGATACGAGGCCAAGAAAACATGGATGCAAGAGATTAACAAAATTTTGACTGACATCATCTTCGCAGTAGGAGAGAATGTCCAAGTAATCTTCACAGTTTACCCAAGTGCTGCCTTTGTACTAAATGATCTTCAGAGAATAGAAGTGCAAATGGTATAGTTTACTGTTCCAACCTAATTAGTAATTAAGTAATTAGAAAGTTTTTAGTCTATTGTTTAGTAATTATATAATGTACTTGAGGAAAATAAGACGAGATGTTGATGAGATATTTTCTTCTTGATAGAAGGCAAACTCCTCTCCTATATAGGAAAGGAGGCAAGTACAAGGGAAGCAAACTCAACCCTAACGGGTTTAAGACAATTAGGCCCTTATAACATAATAGACTAAATACAAATCATACAAATACTCCTCAAGTTGGTGTTGGAGTATGGGTGAAACACATATCGAGCTTGGACTAACTAGACTCACTAAAACGATACGGTAAATTGAAAATAAAAAATATCACTCCCCGTATAAGATTTTGGCTCTCCCTTAAACTTGACTCGAAAAATGATTTGATGATACCACCTTTTAAGTTATATCCTACATGCTAGAAATACTTGAGCTTTGGAGAAGATCCTTGAAAGTGCATATGAAATGACGAACATCGCCATCAATCTGGAGCAGACGATCAAACACCATCACTACGCCATCTTCAAACACAGATATGATGTGGTGATGATGACTACAAACTGGATCCATCCGGAGTGAGTCTCTCACGGGCTTGATGGGAATGAAAGACACCATCAAGAAAAGCCCAAGTAGACTTGTCAAACTGGATCCATCAAGAGTGACTCTCGGGGACTTGACAGGAATAAAAGACACCATCAAGGAAATCCCAAGTAGATCACTAGAATAATCATCTTGGCACTTGAAGATGCAACTTAGAGAAGACATGAATAAAATAGCTCTATAAAGATAAAATTTGGATGATCATAACCTTGCAGATACTTAATTTGCAAGCTAGAAATTGATGAGCTTCTGAGAAGTCAGATATGAAGAAGCAACCATCCATCTCTTGAGAATGTAGCGAGAATGATCAATTGAGGAACAAGAGGCTGGAGTAAGCATGACAAGCTCCGTCTTGACGTACATAATGCTGTATGAATGCAAAAAGCTTGGTGCAATGTTGCAATTGACACATGAAAGTGGTATCTAACTGGAATGAAGCATAATTAGCAACATACATACAAATCGTGGCACGGACACAAAGAAGCACAATATCATTGGTACTGAATACACAAATGATGCCCTGAAAGCATGAAGAAGCGTAATGCGATTGGGAAATTGATACACCAATGATGCACTGGAACGATGCTTACTGGGAATGAAGCACCACAAAGACATCGAAAGGATGGATATGTTGAAGAACAAGCTCTATGAAGATCAAAATAACCTATATTGATACATATAATCTCTGATAACGTTTTCCCTCACATCCCTCTTTCCTCTATTTCCCCCATACCAATTATGAAGTGATCGAGTAGTTGGTGTGGAAAAGAAAGAATACCCCCTACACGTAGAAATTGATGCACATGAGGGGTGGTTTTTCAATGGAGAGGGAGAAGAGAAAAAAGCATAATGCCCCCCTTTTTGGTGCTTCATAAACTAACACAGGGTCTTTTAATTGCCAATATGCTGTGGATATAACCGATAAAGTGAAGGTGCTACATGACCTGTTTAGATGATCCGAATAAAAAACAAATGAATCTTTGTACGAACAAAAAAGGTGGGGATTAGGTCACAAAATAGGTCCAAACAAGGATCCGAATAGCAATAGACATATGAGAGGGTTGTGATCCACATGACAAATGTGAAGGGGCATCATGGACAGATCAGAAGCAAACTGATGATGATTCTGGAAACATGACTAACAACAACCGTGACAAGCAATACATGGCTGATGATTCATGGGCGTAGGGAGGACAACACATCACAAGCGCCATCACAGAAGACACCTGTTGCATGGGCACCATCACACATGATGCCAATTGGGTAGCAGAAGCCTTCATCCTCCTGTTCTGCGGGCCGCCACTATGTTTTCCAATTAATATTCTTTTTCTCTGCTACAACATGACTGACGATGTTGTGTATAAATGATCGGGTTGACAATTTCTTTTTTTGGTGTGCTGTAAAGTAGTGTTTCCTTGAATGGACAGAAAAGTGACAGTGAGGAAGCCGCGTACATTGTCAGGGGATTTCACGGATGCAAGATGAATTCACAGTGTGAAACCACCGGAAAATGATCGTAGTGATCACATATTGTGGCCCGGAGACGATGAATATTCATAAGACTTTATGAACGTGAACTAAAGGCCCCTTCACTTTGATTGATGGAGAAATATTGGTCTAACATAGATAAATCATAGGGGAAAAATGTTGGCAAGTGACAGATAGATAGAACTTGGGGGAGACGGATAAACTTTGGTGATCGTCGGGATGGAGAGTGCCGACAGATAGGTTTAAAAAGATTGATTTTTATGAAAGAAGAGAGGAGACAACCATGGAGGCCGAAATAATGCCAGACAGGCGGCCAAGTTAAGAAGAGATGGTGGTTGCCCGTAGGTGAAGGTTCTTTCTTTTTCTTTATAGGTTAGGATCGATGCTCTTTTACCATGTGTAGAATATGATGGGAGGTTGATGAGATATTTTCTTCTGGATAGAAGACAAACTCCTCTCTGATATATATGAAAGGAGGCAACTACATGGAAATCAAATTTAAATCCTAATGGACCAAGACAATTAGGCTCATATAACATAATAAACTCATCATCATCTAAACCTCAACCCCAACCAAGTTGGGGTTGGCTACATGGATGCTTCTTTTCCAATCAACTCTATTAAGGGTCATACTCGGATCAAAGATGTAAATGTTCAAAATCTCTCTTGATAAGCTCTCCCCTAGTTAATTTAGGCTTTCCTATGTTTTTTTTAGTTGTGCTTGACTCAATAACCTTGGTTTGAATAGGTGCATTTGTCGGTCTGTGCCTGCACCTCACCGTACCATCTTAGACGACCTTCACGCAACTTGTCCTCGATGCTCACCATCCCCACTTTGTTCGTGATATAGTCATTCTACAAACGGTCTATTCTTGTCTTCCCACACAACCATCTCAACATACGCATTTTGGCCATGCTCATCTTGTTGAGACCTTGTTTCTTCATTGCCCAACATTAACTCCCATATAGCATGGCAGGTCATTTAGTTGTTTTATAAATCTTGCTTTTTAGTCTGAAAGGATCTTCCGATCACATACTACAGTTGCACTCCTCCACTTCGACCATCCTGCTGTGATCCTGTGACAAACATCATCTTGAACTTCACCCTCCCTTTCAATAATAGAATCTAAGTAATGAAACTTATCACATATTAGTACCTCCATTCTATCCAACTTGAGTCCACCATTCACAATTCTAGATTGGCTAAAATTGCAATCCATATATTTAGCTTGGCTTCTACTGATCATAAATCCATTAGATTCCAATGTATTTCTCTAAATTCAACTTTATCATTCAATATTTCTTTTGTTTCATCAATCAACACAATATCATTGGCAAATAACATGCACCTAGGGATATTATGTTGAACATACTTTGTCTACTCATTCATAACAAGAACAAACAGATATGGGCTGAGTGCCAATCCTTGATGTACTCCAACGATGATAGGAAAATTGTCTCTCTCCTTCAAGAGTCCTAACACTTGTAGTTGAGCCATCATACATGTCTTTAAACAGGTCGATGTATTGGATAGGCACACCCTTTTTATGCAAAACCCTCAATAACACTTCTGTGGGTACTCGATCATATGCCTTTTCCAGATCAATAAATACCATATGAAGATCTCTTCTATTTTCTCTATACTTCTCCATAACCCTCCTTATCAGAATAATAACATATGTTGTTCATCGTTCAGGCATAAAACCAAATTGATTGTCTGATATATGTGTTATCGATCTGAGCCTTTGCTCAATAATCCTCTCCCAAAGCTCTGTAGTGTGACTAATCAACTTGGATTCTATCTGTAGTTTGTGCAGCTCTGAACATCTCCTCTTATTCTTGTAGATCGGAACTATAGTACTATTTCTCCAGTCATTCAACATCTTTGTCTTCATAATCTTGTTATAGAATTTTTTTAACCCCGTAGCTCCTTCATCCCCCATATTCTTCCACACATCAATGGGAAGACCGTATGGACCGCATGCCTTTTTCATTTTTTTCTTTTCTTAAAGCATTCTTGACCTCAGATAGTGAAACTCGTTGTGTGTAAGTGATATCTCTTGCATTCATGTCACCCAAGCCTCTTACATTTTTCGCTATATCTCCATTGAAAAGCTTATGAAAGTAGTTTCTCCATTTGTTCTTTATGTCATCATCCTTCATCAACACTCTGCCCCCCTTCATTCTTGATTCACTTTACTTGACTCAACTCTGTTCCTTTCCTTTCTCTTATACGAGCCGTTTTATAAATATCTTTTTCCCCTTCTCTAGTGTCCAACTTCTTATATATCTCAATCAAAGTGTGTGGACCTTGCTTCTTGAACTGTCTTCTTAACATCTTTCTTTGCTTGTTTATATCTCTGAAAGGTTGCATCATCTGTTGTTTTGGGCAAGCTCCTACAGATCTTCCTTTTGAGTTTAATAGCCTTTTGTACTTCATCATTCCACTACCAAGTCTCTTTCTGTGGAGACCCATACCCTTTGGACTCTTTCAAAACCTCTTTTGCAATTTTTGTTCTGCAAGAGCTCATACTTTGACACATAGAGTTAACATCAAACTCCAAGTTCCAATCTCTCTCTTTGATAAATTTATCATAAAATGTCAATTTCTTTTCTCCTTAAGATTCCACCACTTGGTCCTTCCATCTTGGCTTCTGTTATGCTTACCGTCATGATTGTCAGAATTGAACCGAACCAGCCGGTTGAACCGAGAACTGGTGACTGGCACGGTTTGATTCTCCCAGAAACCCAAAAATGACATCAAACCGGTCAAAATTGAGCAACTGACCGGTTGAACCAGTGAACCACTCCGGTTTTCTCCAACTGATCGGTTCTTGCCTCTTGGTCACGTGTATACTTACCCTGGATCCAATTTATATGTTTATTCTCACTTGTTCTTATTGCCATTTGCTCTTACACAATAATTTGGCTGATGCAAAACAATGTTTGATTGATTTATAGTTGTCCCAAAAATCTTCTTTACCTCCTCACTAAGCCAACTTGGGGGGCATACGTGCTAATAATATTAAAAATCTCCCCCCCCCCCCAAGAACAACCTTGATAGCTATGATTCTATCACCCATCCGTGTGATCTTAAAGACATCATCCTTCAACATCTTATCAATAATAATCCCAATGCCATTTCTGTCTGTCACTACCAGTATACCAAATTTTGTACCCTGTGTCTCCAATCTCTCTACATTGTTCCCCTGTCTACTTGGTTTTCTGCAAACAAACAATATTGACTTTTCTTCTAATCATGGTATCTGCTATCTCCGAAGACTTTCATGTCAAAGAGCCAATATTTCAAGATCTCACTCTAATCCGTTTTGCTGAACTTGTTTTTTTTACCCGTCTCTTTCGAAAAGGTTGCCCTTGCGCATATTTCACTATATCCGGGCAATGATGTAGCAGGACTAGCTTTTTTACCCACTCCCGTCCAAAGTGTGGAAACCCTTTTCTTTCAACACAATCGGGCGCTGCTGTGTTGAATCCCCTTACGTATTTATCACTACACCCGAGTGCTGATGTAGCACATCGCTAGGTAGGGATGCTCTTAAGAAATTTTATAAGGATCCATATCATAAAGAGTGATAAAGTTTTATGGTTGGCTGTCAACCTACCACAAGCCCTCCCTTATCCGGCCTTGAGACCGGCTACATTTGCACATAAACTATGAAAATATAGGCGGAGTTTATACCATAATTGTTTGAAAGTATTAGCCTATTTAGTTAATAGGTTAATTAGTCTATTATACACATGGGCCTGTTTGCCTTGGCCCATTTGGGTTTACTCCCCTTCCTTGTAATTGCCTCCTTTCCTATACACAGGACAAGGGTGTACATATCAATATACAACGATTACAATGTACACACACTTGTCAACAATAATAAATTAAATAACAATAATTCTAACAACACTGTTTAATAACTATTGTTTATTGATTACCGATTATATAGCTGTACATAAGTGGTTACTAATTATATACTAATAATACTCGTGAGAATCACTAAATTTAGAAATACAGCAATTGACTATTACTTACATAATGTACTGAATGGTTTTTTCACTTGTCCACTGACTCATCTAAACCAACTTTATTTAAGGCTGTCAAATTCCGGGGTCGGGTTGAAATCGCGGTAACAATTTGGGTGAAAATAGAAGCTCTAATTTTTAGCACGTGTCTTATTTTTCAATGAAAAGTAGTTTATTAGATAGCGTAAAATGTAAAGTGCTAGTTAAACTTTAAACTAGTGTTTTGTCTCATTTACATATGATATACATCACAAATTTATGTATTCTGGGTCAGAATCTTTTCACATGAATAAAATTTAATGAACCAGGTCGGATCTGGTGGTCGGGGTCTGGGTATGGCTCCAGGTTCAAATTCGTGTTGAAAATGCTATATAATGAGGTAGTCAAGTAGATACGACCTTTCAATTAGAAAACGTTGCATTCAAATTATTCTTTTGGATTAAGAATCTAGGCTAGGTCCTAGTTCGGGTTTGGGTTGGGCATGGACAGCCCCAACTTTAATAGTGAAGACCCACCTGGTTCCAATGCCAATTTCCCAGGTGGGCAGAAAACAAGGGGCCATGCACCATTTTACCTTAAAGCTTACATCTAATTCCCCTGAATGCTTTAGGGCTTTAGTAACAAATTTAGGGACCGCTATAGAAGCCAAAGAAGAAAGAAGTGAACATAATGATGAAGAAATAAGTTCCTAAGATGCAAAATGATAGATAGGATGATTTATGCACTATATTTACCTTTAATGAGAGCAATGGGTAGATTGGAGTCATCTTGGAATTACTGATCTCTGGAGGACCTTCTGAAGTTGAAGCAACTGGTTGAGTATTGAAGACCAACATCCTGCAATTGAGGTCTCTTTCTATGGTTGCTTTGTACCTGTGTGATAGGAGGGCGAGCAAATTCCTCCCGTACAAACTTAGGAGGAACAGGATCAGTGACTGACAATAGCAACTTGAACAGGTAAGACTTCCTCTGTTTCAGCTGAAGAGGAACAAAGTATTGAGTATTCTGAAAGAAGGTGACATCGACATAAATGAAGAAATGATTCAGAGGACATTAACATCGACTACCCTTCTGTACTCCTGGGTGTCCCAATTCTACTCACTGAGTGGCAAAGAGGAAGGCTAGTGCTTGAGTTTGCCATGCGACGGTAGAACTAGGTGAACCACATGTACTACTTGGCTTGTCAATATTTCTGTTCTTATAACACAAAATTCCCTATTTATTTTATACAGAATAAGAAGAGAGGACCTTCTTTCAGTAACTTCTGTCTACTGTCTCAACCCTTCTATTTTTATGCAATTTTCTATTATGATCAGTGAAACTTTCTTCCAAAAGAAAAGAGAAAAAAGACTCAGTTGAAAGACTTCAGAACTCCATTTATCTTACATAACTTCAATACTACTAAATAAACAGACACACAAATATTTAAAAATCGAACACGACACATTGGCTTTCTTGGATAGATTACATTATGTGGGGTTTAGCATCCGATTGATTGTGTATTTTGCAATAAGAATAACATCCCTCCAAAACTCTCCATGAATATTCATACGGGGAAGACTGTGAGCTGTATCAATGATGTGGCAATTTTTAAATTCAGCTATCCCATTCTGTTGAGGACTGTCAGGGCAAGGAGACTGATGAAACCGACAGAGGACATACATTGATTGAAATTGTGGCTGGAATATTCTTTGGCCTCATCGGTGTCTAAGCCTTGATGGTTTCCAATCTTGTTCTGAATTTTTGTGCAGAAAGACAGGTATATGGCAAAATTCATATGCCGTTCATCAAGAAAAGCCAGACGGCATGGGAATGCTGATCCATTAAACTAAGTTTATACATGACACGACTTGGATCCCAAATGTCGGAATGAACTAAATACCAAATAGTCTCTGCCCTATTATATTCTTTGACTTGAGACTGCAATGCTGCTGCTCACCCACCGGGGAAACTCACATTCCAACTTATTACTTAGGAATTAAAATCTGAGTTCCTAAGGGATACATGATCCTAGAGACTATGGATGGATATATACAGGTGTAGCAGCAACACATGCATTGAGAGGCTTTACCAGATAATATTGGCCATCATGCTCAAATCCTGCGCCGATCATGTTTCACGTTTGTATGCAATAAAGACGATGCTCAAAGGTATGCAACTTGAAGAAAGAGAGTAAATCTACTAAATGAAGCAAGATTAGGAGTGAGTTTTGGAACATAAAGGACTGTTTGAGGAACAAAATTATATTGGATATACTGATCCTTAACGTCGCATCTGTGACAGATTCTTCTGCCAAAGATGATACTTTCCATGGCTGGTTTGTTGGAGTAGATACTAAAGTGACTCAAAGGTGCCAATCAATATTTATGACACCTGAAGCCAGAATCCAGGTTGATGAACCATCAATGGGAAACCTGAAAATGTAGCTAGTAGGTCTGGTTTTGTAAACATGAGTGGCAACAAATGTCAAAACCTATTCAACAGTCCTCATACACAACAACATATTCCTCAGTTAATAGACTGACCTGATGAGTAGCGTTCTCCTATGCATGACCGTCCTCCCTTAATGTAGTAAGATTTGCTATCTTAGGAGGAAAACCATGCAACCCATAAGTAGTATGCACGAAGTGCCATTTTTTTTTACAATCAGTAAGGAGTCTTCGACGACCTCCTCCACTTATTACTGTAGTAGTCAGTTCTCCACGCTCAAGACCACAAGTAGTTGAGGAATTCTTGTGAGACATTAGGGAGTTATTAGCCCGTGAACTAGATGAATTTGGTAACCACAACCAACAGGATCCAGTGCACTTTGAAGCCGGTTCACAATAGATTAATTTGTGCACAGATCAGTGTGCATTCTGTTGACACAATCGACCGGCGTTGTGGATGCACTTGGAGTCATTTTTGGTTAAACACCCAGCTTTAATATCACGTAGAGATGAAGAAAGAATTCTGATTTGAAATCCCTTTCTGCATGGGGTAAGCCGATACGGCCACCTTAATCCTTGACAAGACCGTATAAAGGAAAGGTTTCAAGGAATATTCTCAGGTATAACAGGGATAGTTATTCAGCTTATAACAACTATTCTAATCAGATAAGTGCAGATATAGGAGGAATAGGGAAAGTAACGGCCAACATGTATACCAACTTCTTCCTACTTTTCCACCCAAACACGTTTGGAACTCAATCCCATTAATGAGCCCTATTCCAACGGATCCCCCATTACCAGCTCCAGATGTGGCTTCCAGGAATCACTCGACTTCTAGTATGCTAGTGGTATATACAAATTACCAGGATCCTACAACCTTTCATAATCGAATGATTCTGAATGTCCCGTTCCACTGGTGACTGTAGCTGGCAGTATTTACAAAGAGTAACAGAAAAGGAAAAATAGAGGCAATTTGAAGATGCTCCAACTAACTTTGTAACGACCCCGCCTCCCAGTAACCCCCAATTAAGGGAGACCAGGAGGTCAGAGCCGTTATCCCAATTTCCGGATCAAAGGTTCAACAAATAATCAATAATAATTATTAAATTCTACCAACTAAACTGAAAGGGTGTAATAAAATTTAGCTTTGCATACATTTTTCAAAAACTTGGATGTCTACTTCTATCCACATCTGGAGTCTATTCTAACTAATCCTCCTTTGTACTTTAATTCATATTTAATTCCACATATGCCACTTTACTGTTTGTTCTTTTCACTTGTACCTAAAACGCCGACAAGCAAAACGTCAGTCAGCATAAATGAATATGCCGGTATGTGGGGGAAACAATAATCGTGCAATTAACTGTAACAACATATTGCAGTCAATTATGATTTAACAAACAACTTTACGTTTTCAGCATAACTGCCCAATCCATATTCCATACATACCCTAGCCTCTGCGCTGTCCCTAGCATCTGGATGCTACCTTCCTTATGGTAGATCCCCATTAAACCCCTCATGATCCTACCTAACCGGTGAACCAATTTCCAGGGTTAAGTCACATGGCACTACCCATAGGTAGCCCACTCCTTAACTCATGAGTACTAAAAGAGTCTCATGGCACTACACATGGGTAGCCCAATTTCTAACTCATGATAGCCTAGACCTTGCAATAGGTTACCCTTTTTAGTATTTGCAAAGCCACAGAGGAGGACCAGGATCTGAGCCAGTCATGTATCTATATTTATAGTGATAATCATAGTCACTTTATAGTTGCCTGAAATAAAAGTCATCCAAGCAGTTATTTTCAAGCAACCGATAAAACATCCGGAAATCGCCGTGAAACTAAAGCGATTAACCATAAGCGTAACCACATACCTGTCAGGCTGATTTGAGACAGAAATAATCCAACCAATCAAGAAATTCAAATAGGCAAGTAAGCACATAATGAGATCCTGAAATATGCATACAATTTCCTATTATTGATCATGCCATCAAGATCTATTAAACCTAGCTCGCTTCCTAGGGTTTCTAGTCCACTTTTTAGGGTTTCCATTGTGATTAGGGTTTCACTTCACTATACTATTTTAAACCCTAATTATCTCATCTATTCTTCACAAAAGATATTAAGGTTATCCTTTCACAACATTTAACCTTAATCTCGGATTAAAGGCACAATTAGCCATCAATTAAGTCCATTATGCCTCTTTTACATTAAAACTACTATTTTTATCTTTTTAATTCATGACATGATTATTAGGCCCAATTATCATTTTAGGTGCCTTTCGGATTAGCAACTTATCTCTATTTATTACTAATTCCACCTTTAACCATTAGAAAACCCTAATTTTCATATTAAGGGTATTTATTCACAATTAGGAACTTTTATACTCGAAATAGCTTAGAACTATTATATCTCAACTTTAATCATGAAATTGAACAATTAAAGTCATTAAGAGTTTCCATTACTAATATTAGGGTTTCAAGGCCCATTAAAGCATATTTATGCACATGAAACTCTAAATTAAACCAATTACGTGCAAAGTTCATCCTTTTTGTTCCTAATGTACCTTTTTACAATTAACATGTTAATATCATCTTTAATCATCCATTAAACCCTACTAAATACATATATCATCTCAAAATAGGGTTTCTTAATCATTAAAGCATTAAAGTTGATAACTTTCACTATTTTTCGAATTGCAAGAGTAATTAGCTTCTGAATATATTTTTAATGGATTCCTCTCATTTTTCTGAGCAACTTTCATATTTTATGCGCATTCATTGGAGCTACCAATAAGGAGATACAATTTTTGCTAGAATAACTTACTTGAGCCAATTAGAGGATGCCACGTCGCCTGCTCCATGCAACGTTGCTCGGCTAGTTTGGAAACATTTTGAAATGTCCAAAACCGTCCAACGCCTATTTGATCATCTTCCTCCTCGCGACGGCGCACTGCTGCCGCCCTAGCCGCGGTTGGGGTGGCTCCTTTCCCCCTTCCTGGACCCGAAGGCCACCGATGATGGTTCCTCTTGCTCCGCCTCCTTCCTTCGCGCTTGGGGCGCCACCAGCTCACGATTAGAGTGGCTGGGTTGGGCTGGGCAGACCTGCAACCCACGGCCGGTGTTGCAGCCGTGCGGCTGCTACTGTGCCTGGGTTAGGGCAGGGCCACGATGGTGAAGCCTCTCCCCAGCATCGTGGGGCATCCAACTATCATCTCGACTCCATCACGGTCCCTCGCTGCTCCAGAGATAGAGCAATGCTCAAAGGTTAGGGTTTGCACAAAGAAGATGAAGAAGGGAGAGAGAGTTTCGTGGGATTTCTCTGGAACTCGATCCAGAGGCTCTATCCCTTTATATAGGGGAGGGTAACGAAGCCCTAGGTTGGCTATTCTCGAATTAACAAGGTCCTCTCCCAATATGAGTCATATTCCTTCAAGGAGAAGCAATCTTCTCTCTCCTGTTTATCTTCTTAATATTCCTTATTTCATGGATAATTAGAAATACGAAAATTATCTCTTTCATTATCTCTAGCCTTGCCTTTTAATCTATTGGCCATGAAAATCTATTTTCTTAAAGCAAATAACATCTCTTTTTGATATTATCAAAAAGTCATTAATGATGTTTCACATTATCCTCTTATTTTGTTATTATTTGCCGTTTCTCTTTCTTTTTCTCCATTGGGTCTCCTTGGACCCCAAGAACCTCTAATATTTCGAAATCCTTTTTAGTGGATACTTATTATCCTTCTAGATGCATCTATATTCATTATTTCTCATTATCTTGTTTATTTCTTATTAAAATATCTCTTTTTGAAGATTTCTCTTTATCTTTCTTTTTATTTTCCTCATTGGCATTCCATTTAACATTAGGAATCCTTTGGATACGAAAATCCACCAAGGGTAACTCAATTATACCTCTTTTCACTTATTTCCCACATTTTATCATTGTTTTCAATTTCTTTCTTAATAAAGAAATATTTAATTCACCTTTTCTTTTCTTATTGCATTCTGTTTGCAACTTTGGACTCCTTGGAACCCAAGGAACCCAAGAGGCACGAAATCCACCTTTGGATTAAATTCTTTTGCCTTCTAGAGGTTTCTACAATTTTCTTTTCTCCATTTTTTATTAATAATGGAGTTCATTGTCTTTTCCTTGTTATTGGGCCCAATAGCCAATAAAGCCCACAAAACAACCAACAAAGCTATTGTAAACGAAACTCATTTATTCAAAACAAATTATATAATTATTTGTTCCAATATCTTTAATATGAGAAATTACATTTCTCACCAAATGAACCCAAAAGTTGGGGTTGTAACATCCTTCCCCTCTTATAAGAATTTTGTCCTCAAAATTCCATCGAAGCAAACAAACAATTCAGGATAAGCCTTTTCCATGTCCATCATTGGCCCCTATGTGGCTTTACCTTATCCATGGCGTTTCCAAAGAACCTTTATCATCACATATTCCTTTCTCTGAGTTTTTTTCACCTTGGCATCTATAAATCTCACAGGTGACTCAGGTCATTTCAGCCTCCCTTGGGCTCACTAGGTTCATTGTTCTGCACATGGCCCGGGTACCTCCCATAGTGCTCTAAATTGGACACATGGAACTTATCACACATTACTTTATCCTGAAGGGTAAGGTCAAACATAACCTTCTCCACCAATCCATCTCAATTGGACCCATGTATCGGGAACTCAGCTTTCTCAGCTATAGTTTAGAGGGGTCAGATTTTTATCACATATCCTCCCACAGTGAACTACATATTAGTCTACTTTGTATCAGCTCACGACTCATGTCGTCCCTGGGCTCTCTTTTCTAGCCATTGCATGATCAAAGCGACTTCATCTACACACACTGTGGTCTTTTCTGATCTTCGCGAGATCCTTTCACCAACATCATCTTAATGAAGTGGTGATCGGCACAACCTCTCTTATAGAGCTTCTTTACATCCCGATACTGACTATGGTGGTTATCATCACATCTTATAGAGGACAAGAAATGTCTCTAGATATCACCATGAACGAGCACACATGCTCTCATCAGACCCTCTAGTCTGGATCATACTAACCATTAGTTAGGGATGATAAACTATACTAACATCGAGTTCTTCATGTACCTACTTCCCCCTTATGGAAGTGAACCTATAGGTCATACTTAAGAACTTTTGAACTTGCATCCTGGTGTAGTTGAACAATCTCTCTCATATGTAGTTCAACCGGATCTGTCCCTTGACAATACTCTTTCTTTCTCATGTCATCTAGGTAAGGAGATCTATCCTAACCCATATTGCATCTTGGCCTTCTTTGGTCTAGGGGAGACTTCAACATCCATAGTGATGAACTCCCTTTCCCTCTCGGGGACGCTTTATCCTTTATATCAATGCACTGGGTTACTGGTGTTCGTCCTTCACCTCCGGCTTGCATGGCCACATGCCACATGCAACTTCATCTTAAGCATCCAAAGTGCTACTGTCACTTACTATCTTTGTAGTACCACGGTGTATGGTGATCTTAAAATCATGATCTCCTGTATGGCATGATTCCTCAAGATTGATTCCTCAGAAACCCTAAACCACTCGAATCAGGGTTTGATCACCTTCTTTTCTAGAGAAGTGCATCTGAGGTTCTTCAACCATCCTTTTATCATGATAAGCCCTAGGCTGGCTAACTTAAGCAACCACTAATTCGATCAACGATCTCGTTACATCTGAGCGTTAGCCAAACATATCTCCTTTTTCAAACTTAGGGCTAACCTAACAACCTCCTCTAGCCTCTAACTAAACTAGGCGGCTGTATCTCAACGAGGGCATCCATTACCACTTCACATCCTTAAGTGATAGGAAAAATTGAAGACATACAACACTTATTATCTCAGCTCAAACTCTAAGTCTATCTTCATCAAGAACACTCTGAGCTCTTGGTTATCAAACTCAACCTTGTATCACTTGCAAATTCCACATAGCTCATGTTAAAACATCCTCACAAGACGATTACCTTAATTCTCTTGAAGTTTATAAACCATGTACACATCGTTTACTCCACAAGGGTATGTTATCATCTATGTCCTCATACCTCATAGCAACATTCTAACTCACATCATCTTTATCCTTGGTGTATGGCATGCGTACTGTCCTATCTCTCACTCCCATAACAAGAGGAAATAAGCATTTGGCGGCCGTCCAACCACAAAGTTCTTCCTGTTCCAAGAGTAGAGATGGTACATTCTACCTTGCCAGTACACCTACAAACTAAGTTGAAACGTGCAACTTATGTCTCTATATCACGATCATCTCGATATCAAAGTTACTTCCATGGAAAACTGGTCTCGAACCTACTTGGGTCCTTGGGTCCACACACATTCCTTGGTCATCTCCTTTAGGTCTATAGGGTGTCGGCACTTTTGGGGTCATCCCTCTTCCCTTATGCATCCAGGGAGTGCCCGACTCATCTGCCCTTTGGGTCCCATGAGTTCATGAAGGTGATCAATCTCCTAACCCATTGCCTTCAGACAATGATAGCTGTTACCTCCCGACCCTATGGTCATGTGCAACTCGGGAATTAGGCAACTCCTACTTCCATCGGTTTTATCCCTACCTGATCCCAGGATAGACTTAGGATTCTATTATAGCACATGTCCAACTTAGAACCTTACCCAATCCTTCACCATCTCTCTCTGCATTCATGGGCTGTCTTTCATCCTTTCATAGGGGTCATGGTGACCTGCCTACCTTGGTCAGGCCCCATACCGGTTACCTCCATGGTAACACATCCACATGCACTCAGATGGTTATCTATGGGTCTTCAGGTTCATTCTCATACCATGTACCTTTCACTTAGCTTCTCATGATCCTATGAGACCTCTTTAGGTTACCTTAAACCGATAAAACTAGTATACACTCTACAAAAGGGTCCCTCTCCCAGGATGGGAGGAAACTACATCTTGGTAACAAAGGTCACAAACGTCCTTATGTCTAGGGTTTACATCCACATGAGCATGCTTAACCCTAGCAAGCTACTAAGGCACAAGAAGACCATCTACTAAACCATGCTAGGTCATACTTGTTCTCATTCCTCAACATTGGACCAAGAACAAACCTTCTCATGTCACTACCATGGCTGTGAGGGATTCATCAAACATACCTTTAAACTTAAGGGGTTTCCCTTTCCTCTAAACATGAGGAGTGCCATGCTCGAATCTATAAAACTCCAATCTCATCATGAGCACCAGGTACACCACTTCCCCTCTTAGGCCTAGGAACCCTAGGTTCACTTTTTGGGTGTCCAACTGCATGCTCAACCTCTTAACCACGAACCAAACATGTATAAGGTATGACATGCACTTCCCACGATCCTTCTACTTGAACAACACTTCAGAGTGGAGTCCTCCTCAAGGACAACCAACAAGGTATAAGGCCTCACAACATGCTACTAAACCTCTTCAGGTCTAAGGAACTCTTCTTCCTACCTCAGAAGGTAAACACCTATTTGCACATAGGTACTAGCAACTTCATCCTCTTTCTAGGGTTTGATTCCTCTATCGGCAACCCAGATATCATCAGCCTCCAGGGATCATGTATGAGGCAACCACAAACATCCACTTAGGTCGCATCATCCTCAACTCCCCACTGTTCCTCATATCTCGGAGTCTAAGCTTCCAACCTTCTTGCTTGGGTCCTGCTCTCTCTCTTTCTAGAGCTAACCCTACAAACAACCCTACTACTAGAGGTCCTCTCTCTACGAAGGTAGATCAAGCTCACAAACACACCCCTACATAGGTGAAGCCTATGTTCAACTTATGTTTGCTCAAGGTTATCCATAGTTCTTTATGCTTATCTCATAAGATATCCCTCATACTTTGGCGTGCTCTGGGTGCATACTATGCCATGCTCATATAAGCCCATAGGGTTCTATAGGTTCTTCACTAACCTCATCATTGAAGGAGCTATCCTTCACTCTAACATGCACGACCCTTTTCAGGGTTGGGTCGCCAAAGGTACTACGTCATCCAACCTCTCATGGCTCATATGGGCATCCAAAGGTATGTCCATCCCCACACCTGGTCTACCATGACATCTAACCCATCATGTCATCTCTCTCTAACCACCACTTAGGGTTAGGGTTAGCATCATCCTCAGAGGATTGTGCCAGGTCTCTACTTATAATGGAGGTCTCTTCCTCTAAGACTAACTTTTTTCACTCATCCTCCTGACAAAGAGGTCTAGCCTCAGGTCTCTCCTGAGGGCAATGACAACTCATGTCATACGACCTAAGCATTTATCTATTCTTCTGTTTACGCTTAATCTATTAAGCTTATGTCCATGACATCTTAATTACATGCTTTTTATTAATTTGGTGGAGGATTCCTTAGACCTTATCAACCTTACCCATACCTCAAGAGGGTGAGGAAAAGAGAGTAAACCCTAATCCTTAACAACATTTGAGTTGAGAAGGGATGAACAGGATGAGAAAGTCCTAAATGTATCTTATTTCGAGTCAAATCTTGAGACTTTGGCCAGACAGTCACACTAATCCGGGAGTCCTCGTATTCCGACTAGCGGTGCGGAGGAAAATCTTACCAGCCCCCGGACGTGATCCTTTTCTAGATACCTCTGTCTTTCGGAAAATCCTCTAATAACTCCTTTGGGTTCTACAGAGTTTGTAAAATTTAATAATTATTAAAGATTAAATGAGGAACCTATGCTCGGATACCAAATGTAACGACCCCGCCTCCCAGTAACCCCCAATTAAGGGAGACCAAGAGGTCAGAGCCGTTATCCCAATTTCCTGATCAAAGGTTCAACAAATAATCAATAATAATTATTAAATTCTACCAACTAAACTGAAAGGCTGTAATAAAATTTAGCTTTGCATACCTTTTTCAAAAACTTGGATGTCTACTTCTATCCACATCTGGAGTCTATTCTAACTAATCCTCCTTTGTACTTTAATTCATATTTAATTCCACATGCCACTTTACTGTTTGTTCTTTTCACTTGTACCTAAAACGCCGACAAACAAAACGTCGGTCAACATAAATGAATATGCCTGTAATCCGGTATGTGGGGGAAACAACAATCGTGCAATTAACTGTAACAACATATTGCAGTCAATTATGATTTAACAAACAACTTTACGTTTTCAGCATAACTGCTCAATCCATACATACCCTAGCCTCTGCGCTGTCCCTGCAGTGGACCTGGATGCTACCTTCTTTATGGTAGATCCCCATTAAACCCCTCATAATCCTACCTAACCGGTGAACCAATTTCCAGGGTTGAGTCACATGGCACTACCCATAGGTAGCCCACTCCTTAACTCATGGTGTGCTAAAGAGTCTCATGGCACTACACATGGGTAGCCCAATTTCTAACTCATGATAGCCTAGACCTTGCTCTAGGTTACCCTTTTTAGTATTTGCAAAGCCACATAGGAGGACCAGGATCTGAGCCAGTCATGTATCTATATTTATAGTGATAATCATAGTCACTTTATAGTTGCATGAAATAAAAGTCATCCAAACAGTTATTTTCAAGCAACCGATAAAACATTCGGAAATCGCCGTGAAACTAAAGCGATTAACCATAAGCGTAACCACATACCTGCCAGGCTGATTTGAGACGGAAATAATCCAACCAATGAAGAAATCAAAATAGGCAAACAAGCACATAATGAGATCCTGAAATATGCATACAATTTCCTATTATTGATCATGCCATCAATATCTATTAAACCTAGCTCGCTTCCTAGGGTTTCTAGTCCACTTTTTAGGGTTTCCATTGCAATTAGGGTTTCACTTCAATATACTATTTTAAACCCTAATTATCTCATCTATTCTTTACAAAAGATATTAAGGTTATCCTTTCACAACATTTAACCTTAATCTCGGATTAAAGGCACAATTAGCCATCAATTAAGTGCATTATGCCTCTTTTACATTAAAACTACTATTTTTATCTTTTTAATTCATGACAAGATTATTAGGCCCAATTATCATCTTAGGTTCCTTTCGGATTAGCAACTTATCTCTATTTATTACTAATTCCACCTTTAACCATTAGAAAACCCTAATTTCCATATTAAGGGTATTTATTCACAATTAGGAACTTTTATACTCGAAATAGCTTAGAACTATCATATCTCAACTTTAATCATGAAATTGAACAATTAAAGTCATTAAGAGTTACCATTACTAATATTAGGGTTTCAAGGCCCATTAAAGCATATTTATGCAAATGAGACTCTAAATTAAACCAATTACGTGCAAAGTTCATCCTTTTTGTTCCTAATGTACCTTTTTACAATTAACAGGTTAATATCATCTTTAATCATCCATTAAACCCTACTAAATACATTAATCATCTCAAAATAGGGATTCTTAATCATTAAAGCATTAAAGTTGATAACTTTCACTATTTTTCGAATTGCAAGAGGAATTAGCTTCTGAATATATTTTTAATGGATTCCTCTCATTTTTCTGAGCAACTTTCATATTTTATGCGCATTCATTGGAGCTACCAATAAGGAGATACGATTTTTGCAAGAATAACTTACTTGAGCCAATCAGAGGATGCCACGTCGCCTGCTCCATGCAACGTTGCTCGGCTAGTTTGGAAACATTTCGAAATGTCCTTTTTAAACCGTCCAACGCCTATTTGATTATCTTCCTCCTCGCGACGGCGCAGTGCTGCCGCCCTATGCGCGGTTGGGGTAGCTCCTTTCCCCCTTCCTGGACCCAAAGGCCACCGACAATGGTTCCTCTTGCTCCGCCTCCTTCTTCCGCTCTTGGGGCGCCACCAGCTCACGATCAAAGCGGCTGGGTTGGGCTGGGCAGACCGGCAACCCACGGCCGGTGTTGCAGCCGTGCGGCTGCTACTGTGCCTGGGTTAGGGTAGGGCCACGATGGTGAAGCCTCTCCCCAGCATCGTGGGTCATCCAACTATCATCTCGACTCCATCACGGTCCCTCGCTGCTCCAGAGATAGAGCTATGCTCAAAGGTTAGGGTTTGCACGAAGAAGATGAAGAAGGGAGAGAGTTTCGTGGGATTTCTCTGGAACTCGATCCAGATCCTCTACCCCTTTATATAGGGGAGGGTAACGAAGCCCTAGGTTGGCTATTCTCGAATTAACAAGGTCCTCTCCCAATAGGAGTCATATTCCTTCAAGGAGAATACTCCTTCAAGGAGAAGTAATCTTCTCTCTCCTGTTTATCTTCTTAAAATTCCTTATTTCATGGATAATTAGAAATACGAAAATTATCTCTTTCATTATCTCTAGCCTTGCCTTTTAATCTATTGGCCTTGAAAATCTATTTTCTTAAAGCAAATAACATCTCTTTTTGATATTATCAAAAAGTCATTAATGATGTATCACATTATCCTCTTATTTTGTTATTATTTGCCGTTTCTCTTTCTTTTTCTCCATTGGGGCTCCTTGGACCCCAAGAACCTCTAATATTTTGAAATCCTTTTTAGTGGATACTTATTATCCTTCTAGATGCATCTATATTCATTATTTCTCATTATCTTGTTTATTTCTTATTAAAATATCTCTTTTTGAGGATTTCTCTTTATCTTTCTTTTTATTTTCCTCATTGGCATTCCATTTAACATTAGGAATCCTTTGGATACGAAAATCCACCAAGGGTAACTCAATTATACCTCTTTTCACTTATTTCCCACATTTTATCATTGTTTTCAGTTTCTTTCTTAATAAAGATATATTTAATTGATCTTTTCTTTTCTTATTGCATTCTCTTTGCAACTTTGGACTCCTTGGAACCCAAGGAACCCAAGAGGCACGAAGTCCACCTTTGGATTAAATTCTTTTGCCTTCTAGAGGTTTCTACATTTTTCTTTTCTCCATTTTTTATTAATAATGGAGTTCCTTTTGTCTTTTCCTTGTTATTGGGCCCAATAGTCAATAAAGCCCACAAAACAACCAACAGGGCTATTGTAAACGAAACTCATTTATTCAAAACAAATTATATCATGATTTGTTCCAATATCTTTAATATGAGAAATTACATTTATCACCAAATGAACCCAAAAGTTGGGGTTTTATCAAGCTTCATGTTGTATTAATTCATCTAGAAGAAATAGTATTAAGTTGGTTCTTTATTAGAAATGGGTTTGATGGTGATTTGGGCCAAAGGTTAGACTTCTTTAGGTAAGTTGTCTAAACCTAAAGTAGTGGCTTGGTCATCTATAGTTATAGCTGAAGATTTGATTACTTTTATGCCAATTATTAACTAGATCTGATTTTTAACTCTCGCCTTTTGCCTTGTGTGAGGTATTTAGCCATATTTGCTATTTGTGCTATTATAGACATGAACTGAAATGTCAGACCGAGGTAACCCTAATTTCTGCTCTATAGTGAGCGGTTTGCCCTGGATTTGGTGCTCATACTGAGGTTTAACATACGGTGACTTCTTTGTCGTTATTAACATCTGAGTGCTTTTGAAAGTACATATTTTGGCAGAATCTTCATCCGGATTGAATCTCAAATTTGCCATTGCTATATAGTTCATTGTTCTCTTGATGGTTTGGGAAGTTAGCTGAATATAAAGAGTTTAAATATATTTCTAATGGAGCTAAGGTCATATTAATATTTCCGGACTCATCGCATGATACATTTCATGTACAGGTTGCTGCTGAGGGTGATACTTTCTTCTGCTTTGTTGAGCTGTTAAGTGGATTCAGAGATAATTTTTGCCAACAATTGGATAACAGTGTTGTTGGTATCCGTGCCACAATTACCAAATTATCACTTTTACTGAAAAAACATGATGAGGAACTTTGGCGTCATCTTGAGATTACAACTAAGGTAACATTTTTAAGGCTACAAGAAATCCAGTTTTAATGTATGCAAGCATAGATATTTCTCAAAAAGGGCATTTTTTTACTCTAGCAGAGATCTTGAGGTGCTATTAGTGTCACCCCGAGGAAAGTAGTGTTTGTGCTAAGTTTAGGTAGAACTCTTATTCTGTCGTAATGTTCTAATATGCCATCTCCTAGTGATAGACTGGAAAATGTATCCTTTCACAATTTTCATTTAATCATCAACCGTGATCCAGTATCACTGACGAAATTTTGTTTTTAACCTGAAGGTAAATCCCCAATTTTATGCATTCAGATGGATTACCTTGCTGTTGACTCAAGAATTCAATTTTGCTGACTCGATTCACATATGGGACACACTCCTGAGTGACCCGGAGGGCCCTCCGGTAAAATATCACTTCTAGTACCACTTATCAGATCTCAAAGTTTTACTTTCAATTTCTCATTTGTATCCTTAACTCGTCGAATGCAGGAAACCCTGCTCCGCATTTGCTGTGCCATGCTGATTCTTATCCGCAGACGACTCTTGGCTGGAGATTTTACATCTAATCTCAAACTTCTACAAAACTACCCTCCTGCAAACATCAGCCACCTACTCTATGTCGCCAACAAATTGAGGGGAGCTATAGCTGGTTGATTTATGCTGCTTTTGTTGATTTACAATTCATATGTTTTGTATAACTGGCTTTGTAAATGATGTTTAGAAGAAATGCATGTTTGAGAAAGACGATGCTGTAAGAAATCTTACGGTTGTTCTTGTTGAGTTTTTTCCTCATTGGAGCCTTGTCTTGTTGCAAAGGTGTCAGGTAGCAACTAGTGTAGAGTTGTAACTAGTGTAGAATGCTGCCTGGATCAAAGGAGTGGTTCTATTATAAGCTTAGGGCTAGTTTGGTTGCTTGCAACTTATTTTCACTATTGTTTTCCAACATGAGAAATGAAAATCCATGAAAATCAACTGCAACGTCATCTGTCTGGTTAGAACGAATTCCAAATCTTGCCGTCCATTTGTTTCCGTTTGGTACGAAGCAGCTTGGGCAGTGAAATGTCTGTTGCCGTTTTCATGAGATCCAGCAACGAGCACGGCTAGTGGATTGTTAGAACAAAACCGGGGAGCAGCAAGGCTATGTACGATGCTGGGGCTGCCTGGAAGATGGGAAACGGAACCACGCCCAATTTGCTTGCGGTCAGTTTTCCACGTTTTAGGCAGGACAACAAGGTTTCGTGCAGTTTGTTTCCGCACTTTGCGTTGCGACCGCGCCCAACCAAATGGAGAAAGTTAAAAAAACACAAGTATTTGGTACTGCATGTGTTCTTCTGCAGCCCAACCAAACGGGCCCTTATGCTAAATCAAACAACCACACCTCAGAAAAAAATAAAAACAGATAAGATCTCCCACAGGTAATCTGGATACTTTTGGGATTTCTTGCTTCTATTTTTAGGTGTTTGATTTGACGGTTATGAAAAGGAGGAAATGGGCCAACGCCATCACAAACGCTCGCAGGGCGTGATGGGATTTATATTTAAAATCATCAGGGGTGCTTATCTGTCACCGGACGCAGATCATCCTGATGACGGTTCCACATTTCTACGCTCTTTAGTAAGGTGAGGAAATGGTGGCAACATACCACGTCTAGTGAGTGAACGAGTGGCTATACACATTATCACGCAGCACACGAACAGTGGTATAGCATGCAAATAAAAAACTGCACTGCCGTTTTGTTTTCTGCAAGCTTCTGTGACTGCCGGGAACTCCTCATTTCTTTCTGCCACATGCTAGTAAGCAAAACAGTTTCTAAGTTTTTCTTACTAAGTTGAAACCTCCACTGCTTACGTAAGGAAAGATAAATGGAGAGAGTGAAACGGGGGAAGGCAACGACCTTTTTCATTAGGGTGGTAAGGGCCACACCAAATAGGTCTGGGTGAGAGAGAACTCACTAAAAGCCTAGTTTATAATGTCATAGTATATTATTGTTTTATACAATGTATATGTCAGTATATATGATAACAGCGTGTGTTTTAGAATTGACTTCACACTTTTCTGTAATCATATATGTAAGTAGGGATAAACACTAAGTCAGGTGTACCGAGTTTACATAAATCATATCATCCCACCCAATTTTGAAGGGCCTCGGGTAAGACTGCAACCTAATTTGTTTTAAATGCTCAAGACTCATTTTCTGGATCTAATTCGAAATGTGGGTTCATGTCCAATTTATGGTGTAGTTGACTATGAAACACTAGAGATTTTTTCTTTCTTTTATATGGTCACAGGCTATCGGTAAACCAAAAAAGTAGTACACACCTAACCAGGTTGACTAGGCAAGTACGAAAGTAAAGATAACACATGTAGTCAGTCATATTCTTGAACAATAAACAAAATCTAAAACAGACAATGGTTACACACATGTGCGATGGCAAGTTAATAACTGGTTATGCAAAGGCAAGATTAACGTAAAGATCAAACCTCATATGCATCTATACTATAAAAAAGGCCGTGGAGGGGTTGAGCTACACTTTATCGTATCATTTTCTATTATTACGAATATGTCTTTCTAGTTCTATGAAGAGAGCGGGATCCAGTCTATGATAACAATTTTTATAATTGCATGTAACCTTTGTACTCCATACGAAAAAAATGTGGAAAGGGTGGGGGGTGCAATGAATGATATTGTTTATTAAATTAGACGGTCCCTTCTATAAACGTGATTGGGTTACAATTTATATATTATCATATATGATTATGAATAACTCCTATATTGTTAGGAGAGTGGGATACAATTTATGGCTATATTTTATAATCATATGGACACCCTTCTATTCTATATAGTATATGAAAAGCTATAAAGGGGATCACACGCAATTTATGATGTCACTTCTATAGTTATAGACATGCCCTACTATAGTATAACTAAATATGAAAAATGATAGGGGTTATATAAATAATAAGAGGATCATCATGCTAGACATACCACTTTTGGTGTCTCGACCCACATAATTTGACCCAAACCTTACCATATTACTTATATAGGTGGGCCAAACCAAGTACGTTGAAATATATTTTTGCACGCACTGGCATGTGCTAGGGTAGAATCAGACCAAAAAACTCAAAAACTCATATTATTACATATACAATTATAATTTACCATTCATCTATTTGAAATATATCAAGAGATGTGTATCTTAAGGTAAAACCTCCTAAAAAGTCTTGATTTATTTATGTATATGATGTATTTGTTTGTATTAATTGGAATACTAATGATAAAACAATGAACATCGAAGTTTTCATAATTTTTTTTGTCTTTTTATAACCCACTTTGAAAATAAAATCTAACTAAAAGTATAAGCATTTTTGTGATGAATAATAAGTATTTTCATAATGGCATCATTTATATAGTATCTACAAAAGGATTTCTCATGAAACAAGATGGATACATGTATGGGCTACTAAGTCTGAGGGTATTGAATGCCAAATGTGCATTAACTGGTTGCTATGGCCTATATCTTAACATGACCCAAGAGGTTAACTCCATAATCAGCATAACCATATTAAGAATGAACACAACTTTATAGACTCTAGATTTACCTTCATATGAGAATAAGGTGGGTTATACCAGATTATGGTAGGCTCATGTTTAGATTCATATTGTTACGAGGTCTTTGGTCAGGTTTAGACCCTGAATAATGTCGAAAAATTTAGTCCTGGGCCATGCCAGTGTAATAAATCTAGGTTTGAGATTGGTCTGCATAACACATAAATTGAATATAAAAACATATATCTAGATACATGCATTTAATAAAGTCAATAAAATTATCTTATGTAGATTTATAGTTTGGGATTGTATACAGAACTTTACCTTATTATAGATGTATGTAATATATATATATATATATAGTATGTAATATATATATATATATATATATATATATAATGTAGATGGATGGATAATGTAACTGTATGTGTATTAAATATGTATATCTATCTTTTTCTTAGTATATGTTTACTTGGGTTGGGCCTATATTATACACATATAATTGTGAAGATTCTTGGCTCAATCTACCTACATAAGTTATATGGGTCATATTTGGGCCAACTTATGTGGGTACGCGCATGGGCATGAACAGTTGGCTCTCTCTCCTTATGTAATAATACACCCCACAACTCTTCATGTTTTTTATTGAATAGATGGGATATATGTAATGATTAAAAATTTTAAAATTTGAAATGACATGGCCACATGGTATATAGTATACGATAGAATAGTCTATCCATAGATATAAAAACTAATATCATACATTCCATCTCACAACCTCTACACCTCTTCGTATATAGTATTGATATGTATCTATTATTTGCTTTGATAAATTCATTTTTATGTGTTATATGGATCAAACTAAATATGACCTAAAACCTATGTATGTTACATTTTATGGCTTGGGACAAAAATTACAAAAATCCCAAACAAAAACCAACATGTGTCCTAGTTGAAAATATATCTTTATGACAAACCTAACAAGACCTAGTATGACATGATTGGATGCTCAATGATGCACTCACACCAGACTTACAATTTTGTAATCCTAAACAACACACCGTCAATTCAATAATTAGTAATTGCATATGACTTGGATATAACACAAAAGTGGAAAGTAAAGGGTCGATTCCACTAGGATGGAGGATACTTACTAGCTAGTATGGTTCCCTAGGCTTCTAATGTGAAGGGTTAGGGTTTCTATGGTTTAAATTTGATTTGGGTTGTAACATTATGATTTAATCAATCAAAGACGGAAATATTGAAATCTAAGTTATCACTAACAATTAGAGCTATCGAGCAAACAAGAGAATAATTATCAACTACCTAGCAAAGGAAATCACATATACTAGACTAAAAGCTCTTGAGTTCAACTAAGAATGGACAAACATAGAATAAGCAACTAGCGATACAACCAAATTCAAGAAACCACATACAAGAACTTAATACCCTAGCTAGGTCTAGTTAATGACAAGACACATCCTACAACTAGGAATTTAAACTAATTAGAGATTAAAGTGACAAGACTAGCTAACACTAAGAAAATCGGGGTTTTAAGAAATTAATTGTGGGAGTACTCTGTTTGGGAGGGGATATGGGACAATCAACCAAACATAGGTTAGTTTTCAACAACACATCCTACAATACTTTTACCAAACTAAACAACAAAGGGAAGTGATTTTAGGAACTCTATCCTAGTAGTTGGCCATGGGTGGCATAGATTGCATTTAGGGGACTAGTCCCTAAATCGCACTCTATCCAACCTTGTGAGGCTCATTTGACTAGGGGATAAATGAACTGATGTCAAGACCAACCCTAGTCTAGATTTATAGTATCAATTTCCTAATGCCCTTGGTGGCAAGGGTTGGAATGGGATGTAGGAAGGAGCTTTTCACTTCTTATTACTCCTCATCCGACCTCTATCATGCTCTTTTCCATGTGGGTATGGAAAGGAAAATCAAGATCATTAGATCTCACACCTAGATTTAGCATAATAGAAGGTTAGCAGGAAAAAGAGGACTAGCCAAGGCCCATATAGGGAACTTGAACATTTTCCCCTCAAAAGCCCACAAATCCCTCTTTTCTCTATATCTTGGTGGTTACATAGCCCCAACACACAAAAAAATTGGGTTGGAAAACAATCATGAACAAAACACTAATAAACAATATAAAATATTTTACATGAATATTCCCTAGTACATGGTATCAAAATCTCACATTACAACCTCACGTAACCTACAAAAGGTCTGAGATACTCATAGTAAAAAAAAATACAAACCTGTAGGAGAAATAAGAAGATATAGCCACATATCTCAAAGTAGGCTCCTCCTTTTTCACATATAGCTACTGGATGAATGAGATCCTCCCTCTAAAGTGAGATGGCATGAAAGGAAGGTGGAATGGTAGTCAAAATCATAGAACACTAGGTTTTAGGTGGAAAATGGGAGGTACGGTATGAAATGTGGATAGGTGAGATTAGGTGACAGACACAAGGAGCAACTAATTCCAACCAACTACTGTTAAGGCTTATATAGGGTCAAGGATAGCTAAGTTTAAGTGGGGAGAAATGAGTAGAAATATGTAAAAGATTTCCTATGGTTTTAGGATTGAATGGTTGTTCTCCCATGCCACGACCATGGTGTGAATAGGTGGAATGGAAATGGTGACTAGGAACAACTATTGTGGAGGTGGTGAATTAGGTCAGGGTGAACAATGAGACAACAATTGATAGAATGACTGTGGTGAGTGAGGAGCGGCATGGCCATTTTTTGGATAGAATGACCATGATGGTGATTGGGTAGAATATCATTTGGGGTGGGACAACTTTTATGGAATGAGGTAGCCCAATCGTGCTAAGACAAAATTGTAGTGGTGAAAAGGATGGAAATTTCAGGCTGAGGGGGAATTGTGGAGCTTATGTAGAATGCACCTGGTGGGTCAGAACATATGTTCTTCCCATGCAATGCCATGATCGTTCTCATGCCAGATTTGACCTTTCTGGCTCATTCTTCTTATATGTCAAGTCTATCATCTTGGCTCTTTGGAGAATAGAAGTTCCTTGGGAGAACAACCATTTTGAGTGATTTTATTATACTTTTGTCCTTCACTTGTTCAACCATGGATACGTTTGCCTCACTTTGAGTCTTGATCATTCTTGAGTGGATAGAGGTGTTTTTGGTGATTTTTGGATTCCTATATCATCTATATCTATCCATTTTGGGCTCAAGTACCTACAAATCAAGAAAAAAGAATTCATCAGTGCTTGATCATAATTGACATTTATTGTGGAATGGTCATGCATTCTAACTACACTAACTTATTATGAGAAAAAAAATAACATATGGAGACCCAAACTAGGGCTCCTTAACCATCATAAGATTAAAATATGCTTTTCCTCAAGTATTCTCCAATAAAAGTTCTCTTTCGTACAATTAATAAGAAATGTCAAATGCATCCAAATGAGATATCTATTGTCCAAACAAGGTCAAGAATGATTTAATACATATAATTCACCCTCACCTCCCAATTTTACAAACCAAAATGCAATAAAACAAAGTGGCCACAAAGTTCCCATATAAGGCATCAATTACTTATTTAAAGAAGTCTATCATTTATAATGCTTTGGTTAAAGATATTTCGTGTTAGGAATCGTAAAAGCATTTTGAAATGTTGTTTTTCTCTCAATCAATCAACATTATATGTCCATTCAATATACTTGACCCACTAGGCTATGTATAATGGCACAAGGGGACATGGTTGATGTTAGTATTTCAATAGGTATGCATAAAGAAAAGGAGGTTGTGAAAAGAACTTGGAGTGCCATTACATAAGAGAACTCTGATTTGATTATATTTGTTGATATTACATTAGAGAACCTTGATTTTCTTTTTGCATTGATTTTATTTTTCCTAGCCCTTTCTATAGTGAAGGACTGAGGGTGGTAAGAAGTAGAGGAGAGGAAGGTTTGGAAACCCCAACCTTTTATAGGGTGATCAAGGCTAACTATTATTATGCTTTTTGCATCTTTTCATGAGGTGGAGAGGTAAGGAAAATAAGGTGGATGCAAAGAGGGGTCAAGTGTCATGGATTTTCATATAAGGCATCTTGTAAGAAGCTAATCCATACAATCTTCACCAACAATGCAAAAACCACCATGACTAAGCAAGTATGGAAAACCACATGTTTTTCACAAAGCTTTGAGCAAACCCTAAGCATTTGCAATTGGAAAATATTGTTTTCATCCAACATACCAATTTTCTAAGAGGAGTGAGAAACATGTCTGAAGTCAAGGAATGAACTTGAGAGTCAATAAACACAATAAATCGTGGGTGCATTTGACGAAGGTCAATATTCCATCCTAAATAAGTAGATATCTAATTAGAACACCCCATAGGGAAAATCAATTCAAACTTGGGTAGTTTTGGCAAATTATACCTACTAAAAGTTAATATCAAGAAAAGTAGACCTAACTAATAACACATAGTAAATTAAATAAAAACTACATGTGATGCATTGTATGGGATGGCATGTAAAGAAGTAAATTTTTTTTCTCAAAAAAGTACACAAAAATGCAAGAAATGAAAGTATATGGCATACACGTGTATAAGGTGCTTATGAGGTGCAAAATAGAAACTAAAAGGGGTATCTTAAGTCAAGATCATCACTAGGAGAAACTAGAACATAGGGGCAAAGGAACCATGTTGTCCACGACATGACATTATGATTAGATAAGGGAATGATCACTAATCATGCGACGGTTGATCCTACCAACTTATCTAACCTTGTATGACACCAACACATATTACATGATTTTTAATTTCCTAAATAGTATCGACTTTCAAACTGCTACAACATTCCTACGTGGACAATAGAACCTATCTCTAGGTTATTTCCTATGTTCATCAATAAATATGATAAACTCATCAAGTCCTTTTACAGACTCTGGAGTGTAGTGATTTTGAATAGACATCCAAATTTGATATATATTTTTAAAATACAAGTCACTAAGACAATTCAACATTGAATATAGGTATTATAGGTTTAATATTTTTAGTTGAGAGAAGACAATTTTTTTAGGAAAGTGTACAACATATCCTATTTTTGAATACTTAATCGTATTCATAAGTGTATAATGTGTGTTTACTTTTCTAAAATAATTTGGCAACATTTCCTGTAAGTTCTTAAGTACATTGATGTAGATGGACAAATACTCACCCACATACACACTTAGAAAATAAATGAGAAACACTAATCAAAATGTTATTGAAAACTAAACACATATTCTACACTTACATCCTAAATGATATTAAGAGTTCAAAAATAGTCCCAAACCAAGGACTACTCAAAACTTACTCCCAGTGAGTAAATTTTGGATAGTTTTCTAGCCAACAAATAAATGTGGATTAATTTGGGGTACTTATTAAGCCATAAACTCTAAAGTTTATTTGTGTTAATTTATCAAGCCCTAAACCCTACAATAATTTGAGTAACTTATTAATCCCTAAATCCGAAAATAATTTGAATTGGTTTGATAAAATATAAACCCTAAATACTTAATCCAGTAATCCTTAAATAAGAAGATATGCATTAAATGACAAAATTTATCATACATAATTTAGATGTATGCTTTTCATTATAAGTCAATAATTAGAAAGGTAATATTTATTAAATACCAAACTAAATAATTATTATCATCTAGGTTTACAAACCAATTGAAAAATAAATTTTGGCACTACATAATTTTTCTGCCGAACTCATTATTTTTTAGTATACAAAGCATGATTCTATACATTTCATTCAAATTCATGAAATTATCATCACTAAACACATGCATTGTTACTATACTAAAAACCAATATAATAGGGCATCAAGTATTTTCATATCATATATAAGCTCAAAATTGAGAGATAAGAGGACATAGCTAAGCTGAATGTAAAAAGCTCTAAAAGTCAGAAGATGTGTCTGAATAAAGACAAAGCTCCAAGCAACACAACAACAAGACAAGAAAATAGGGAGGGACATACATAGGTATACAAGGAACTACGACACACATACACACACAACAACACCACACACAAAGCAACACCATGCCACACAGAGACGACAGTCAGTTGATCGAAGGGAAATTCCTGTCATGTTGGTTTCCCAAAGAGATGGTGGTGGGTTGTTCGGCTAAGAAAGTTGTCATAACACTCTTATTACCCCAATCCAATCCCACTACTAGAATTGGGGGGGGGGGTTGAATATCCATCCCTAGGAAGTCTAAAGGGCTCACACATAAGCATATACTATAATAAATAATATCTCAAAACATGAAGATTTATAAGAACTAACCAACCTGATTCATGATTTTTTGAACTTGTCCTTGTCATCAAAATACTCGAGTGTGGAAGTGGATCTTAGTCATCTCCTTAAAATTCATCATGTTTTCCTAATAAGGGAAGAACATGGCATGTGATCAGTGCAACTGCATATGTACGATGTTGATAAAACAATTGAAATTTCATAATAAAATAGGATCTTGGCATTTATAAAGTAAAATCTAATAAAACATTAAATCAAATAAATTATTCAAGACACCATGTATTTATCTCATTTTGTCTTATACAATTTTTATGGCCATCTAATTTCCTCTACAACCTAGGTTTGAGGATATAGATTTTGAATATAATGGCCATTTCTTAAAAAAAAAACCATGTCTACACCAGAAGGTTGGGGTCTTATTACCTCCACATCAAATTCATTTATTGCACCCATAGCTGTGGATTTATTTGTGCAGATGTACATTAGATCTCATCAACACACAAAGATAAGGGCTTATTTGTACCCACACATTAAACCCTAGCTACACCCAAAGGTGAGGGTCTTTTTATATTTCAAATCTAGATGCCAATGTATAATGGATTTGTAATTTATTTTATGTTTAGGGTTTTGAAAATATATTTATATTGGATAAACAAAACACTATATCATAGGAAGTCATTTCATCCAAACAAATATTATAATATGCCAAAAAAGTTATTAACTCATATCATACAAGACAGTACTACCATATGTATGTCAAGGAGGATAATAAGTGTACCTTTACTCAAACAAAGAGATCTTAGAACAATTGAAGTTGCAAGATTGATCAGACCCTGATTCAACAAAATTAAGGGTCAAACATATTTTCTCAACTGTATAGGTCATAATGATCAAATCATTAGGGTTTTTAGATCTGTATACTTTATGTAGTCTACTCATCCCTGATCTGAAATAACAAATTTTGAGGTATTACTATTCATATCCAACATAATATAAATTATTTCAAAAGATCGTCTCCTCTTAAGTCATTTAGGATAAAAGCCCCAACTCATCAACAAGAGGGTCAATATAGTTCCAACAGTCAAAAGTAATGATCAAATCTACAAGATTTTTCAGAGAGTCGTCAATAGAGTTTCCTAAATTTTTATTCTCAAGATAGAGAGTGAGAATATAAGATTCGATATCCTTAGATTCGAAACATCACAAAATTGGGGCAAAAACCATCATTAAGATCCAACATAAATTTCATGTGGAAGAAATCATTATTTTGAGATTATGGGTAGATTAACTATCAAAATAAATAATTAGTCCAAAACATTAGATAAGATCATGCCATCAAGTTTTTGATTCTCAAGAATATAGATCACAGTAAAAAATAAGATCCGTAACAGAAAAGACCAACTTTAGATAAAGATTCAAATTTTGATTTAAGAATCATCACCAAAGATCATCAATTTAGGAATTTTTAGAAAAGGATTAGGAATCAAATCTTAGTAATAATCTCATTGATTCCTCCCGTTCTCTCGATTGAAATGACTACAATATTGCATATTTTGGAACATGTATGCAAAAAATATGAATACTACATGAATTGTAGAGAGAAGGAGTGTACCACAAAGAGAGAGAGAGAGAGAGAGAGAGAGGAAGGGCACACCATTGCAATGTTGCAGCATATTGTTGGCCCAAAATCAGGGCAAAGTGCAAGAAAGGCAGGGGGTGAGGGAGAAACCCAAGTTGTTGGTTGGATTTGTGGGAGTGTATAAGAGTCAAAGGGGGTTTATATAGGTATATAGGACCCAGGGTTAGGGTTTTAGAGCCTTAAGCAAGGAGCAAAGCTCCATGGTGGCCGCCATGGAGAAGCTCTCGAAGCTTCACAAAAAACTCTCGATTCGATGAGCAACTTACATGTAAAAATGGGGCAAAATCTTGAGAGGAATGGATCAAGAATCGTGAGAATACAGAGCTATATCGAGCAAGATCTGCATATCTAGCATTTTGGAGACCCTAGTTCCAAGGTTGAAGATTACCTTGAAATTGGTTGTTTCGGGTACCCGTCAAACATGAACTTTTATGACCATCATATGATGTCTCATGGCCAAGAAATTCGACCTAGGATTAACTTATATAATATCTAGGAAAAACCTAGATTACATTAACCTAAATAAAATGAAAAAGTAACTAAAATTTCCTCTCTATTTGTGTAAAAATAGTACAATATTATTAATTAATTAGGCGTCCTTAATTCTTGTAAATTTTCTAAATTCATCAAAAATCCAAGTTGTACTCAGAATTCTCCAATATACATCATTCAGACGAGAATTTTGAGATATTAAAATTTTATTGTTTTATTGAAATAATATAAATGACTCAAACCATTAAATCCGATTTGACTATTGATATTGTATAATCTATTTAAATTATTAAATGAGATCCAATTGGTCTAAATTTTATATCAAGATTCAATATCATGAAAATAACCTTCCTACCATATTTCCTCCAAAGATAGTTTTCTTTAGCCATCCAACTAAAATATCATCAAGTTATCATTTTTGGCCCATATGAATTTGATTATTATTCGAACAATCTTCAAGCATTCTCAAAATATTTACCATAGCTCTCATTCATGAAAATAAACTTTATGGACAGCTTTTGGGTAGGATACACCAAATCTCAAAGTCATAGAATAACCGAGGTTTGGTTCCTTATAACACATATATTGCATCATCACAAAATTCACCCTCCTATTTTGGTCCATATATTTGTATGAATCCTTGAGGCACCATTTGTTAGTCAATATATGACCTAAACTCCATAAGTGGCAACAACCTCAGATATATACATTAGGTTTTAGAATCTTATAAATCAAGGTCGTCGCAAAAGTGATGGTGGAAGCATCGGCGATGGTTGCACGAGGACATGAGGTTGGGAGGGTGGGGTATTGGGTGAGGAAGAGATGATGGTGGTTGGGCAAGAGCCGAAGCTAACGGCGACGTCCTACAATTGCCCAAAGAAAAGTGTCAGTTGCGTGAAGATGATGAAGCAACACTGGCAGCGGCTGCGTAGGCGGCGGACATGGAGCTCCACGAAGCACGTCGGCAGAGGCATGCTCATCAAGGAAGCCAAATGCCGGAAGCAACCTCTACAAGGAGTAGAAAAAGAAAGACAAAGGAGAACAAATGTGACTCGTCAGGGTTATGCGAGTGCGGGAAGGAATGAGCCCTGTTTTCACAAACTTATGACCAGAAATGAAAGTGTCGGTTTCAGAATGTAAAACCGGCACTACAATCAAACGATGCCCATGTGTAACTACAGCGTCGGTTTCGGTCCACGAACTAACGCTATGTACGTGGACAGAGCTTCAGTTTGAACATAAAAGAGACACTGTTGGCGAGACATAAAATAAATGATGCTATAGGTATGTGGAGGGAATCCGAGCCGCATTGCTTCGCGGGAGATCTATAGAGTCAATTTTTAGTAAAACTGGCGCTATAATTTGTTAGTAAGAACTTTGGTGCCAAATTTTAATTCACGATGTAGCGTCACTTATTAACACTGTAATCAACGTTTTAGATTAAGTGGTACCCAGGTTTCTCTCCGAAACATTTGTAGCGGCGGCTAATATTTGGAAATCGACGGTGTGTGTTGTTGTGTAGGAGTTCTTTGTGAAACTGACGCTATCAACTGCGTTGCTACTGGACAAATATGTACTAGTGGCGAAAGAATAGATTGTCTTAGTATTGTTGAAGATGCTAGGAAATTCAATGTCTTAGGATACCCTATGTACATGGTTTTGAAGGAAAAAAAAGAAAATGGGATATTGGCATATGGCCCACCAGATAAGATTGGCAATATTTGTAAAAATGTTAGAAGACCGGAGATGAATGCCACTTTAGCTCGCTTAAAATGTCGAAGAAGACAAGGCTATAATTGAATTGCAAATCAAGCGGATTAAAATGCAGAGCAGAATCTTCTTCTGCTTCGATTTTTACTAGAAAACAAATCAAATTCATTTAAAAGGCTAGCCTTAGTTCACTTGCAGCTTCTCTTGGTTTTGGAATAAAGAGCTTTTTTTGGGTCCATCCTGCAAATTTGACCTTAATTTAGCCTCTGTGTTTACCTAAGCTCCTCGTGAATAGGCCGGAGACACCTGATGAGGAGAAATTCTGTTTGGCCAAAAATTTTAGAAAGAAATTGTTTGAAAAGCACAGCGACTCGGCTAAGGGCTAATTTGGTAGGGTGTAGTTGGGTGTGGTTTCATGATTTAGAAAGTAAATCATAGATAACCGCAACTTTTGAGCTGCATAGTTCATATTTGGTAGAGTGTTGTTCATATTCCGTATTTTAGCTTGTAATTATTTGGTAAAAAGGATCAGCAGCAGCAGAAGAGTCGTTCTTTTAGGTAGGCATTGCTGTAAATAAGAGACCACGTGACTCGGACGTAGAAATCAGTGCATGGAAGCAGACCGGGAGTCACGAGAACAGAGCAAACCAGACATATGAGTGGGCCGGTGGCATACTTATGTAATAATCACAACAGTACCAAAGTTTGACAAATGGACCGCACCGTGAAGGGCCGCAGTACGTTTTCCAGGAATTGCCAACCAAAAGTGAAGTTGCAAATCAACCAACTGCACTCCAATACACCCTACCAAACAAAAAACCAAATTAAAAAGCTGACATTTAAATTCATGAAAACGAACAACATCCTACCAAACAGGCTGTAAATGTTGGATAAAATCAGATCCTGCTACAAGGAGACCCTTACCAGAGTAGAAGATGGTTAATCAAATATTCGAAGTGGAACATTGGCGAGGACAATATCCTTGTACCGTTCGAGACGTGAGTAAATACTGAGACCGTTTTGTAAAAGGCAAACATGTTAAGGGTAGCGTGAATAGGGTGGAACAACACCTTGGGATAAATTTCGTAGTTTTCTTCCTAACTCTTAGGGGCCGTTTGCTTTCCATTTTTTTGACTACCGGTATTTTAATATGTAAATTTAGAGCCGGTGATAATTCAGTTCTTGCTGCAGCGGGTTTCAGTTCAACAGCTCGTCCGGTGAGTCCGGAGGCGACAGAAACGCGGTGATTAAAAAGCTTGCCGGTTTTGACGTGTTTTACAAATACGATTTTTATTTATTAAATTGGAACGCTACTGTATTTGTTAACACCACTTAGTTCGTATACTTCAGCTGCTGCCGTATAACAATACTGCATTTAGAAATTTCCGTCCCAAACTAGGCCTTAGGGCTTGGACATTACAGGTATTAGGTAGTCTTTGTATCTAAATGCGTTCTACCCTCCAGATGTAAACCTTGAAGAAAATGGTTTTGTTTGAATCTCATAAACCCGATCAGAAGTCGATCGCTGTATATCACCCGATTTTGTTTTGCACAATTAAATGAGTGAGATAAAACGGCAGGATAAAAGGCAGTGCTTAACAATTGTTAGAAGCGGTTTATGACTTTCCTAAAACACCATGCATATTAACATTCTTACTAATTTAAACAAAAGCTTACACAACAATCAGAAGACTTTCCCATAATTGTTAGAAGCGGAAAGTAGGAAGTAAAATCTTGTCCGATATTATGTGGCCCTCAAAAATATATAAATTGCTCAATATAGACCACTTTTCTAAAAAGAATGTTAATCTCACAGGAATTTTGGTTAACAGATGTTCGTGAATAATTCCACGCTACAAGAGGCACTCCGCATGGCATTTTACAAACATACATTCTCGTCTGATGTATTGTCCAGGGCCTACGAGAGCTCCAGCTTCCGAGCAGCCAGGCTATATATCCTGTCGTATATGCTTTCCCTTGGTAACCCGTAACCCGATAACCATGATCCCAAAAATGAACAATATATGCTGTGTATCCTATCAGACTTCCTCAGTCACGATGCTAGTCTGGTCTAACAGAACAACAGTTCGCTGACAATCACCTTCTGCGTGATGATTTCCCTCATACCTCGTCAGTGGTATTGGTCTGGTTTGAAAAGGCAGATAGTTCACTGGCATCGCCCTCTTCTACATGCAAAAGATCGTCCAGGTTGTCAAAAGCAAGTCCTTGAGGACACCGATCAGAAGGATTTCTGGCTGAGATCTGACAGAAACACTCAGGCCATGAATTTGTATAAAATGATTCAGGTCGGATCCTCTTATGGGGGCCGCCAAACGGGGTTTTAGACATGACTTGTCTCACTCGCTCTTCAAAGCCATCTATGCGGCCTTCCTCTCGATCAATAAAAATGGGGGCAAGTGCTTTCCTGTCTGGTTGGATTATTGTCCGAAATCCATAATAAAGGCGGTGACCCATTAAGTTATTTGCAAAATTGCTAGGCCCATCATATGTTGGCATGAAAATGTCTGCAAGAAGACAAACCATGTAATCAACAGCTGATCCTGTGATTCCTTGAGTATTCTCTTCTAGCTTCTGCAATCCAGGTATCGTGTTATGGCTCATCAGATGAGGAAATAAGTCTCTGAATGGTTTCATGAAGCGATCCCCTCCAAAAAGTTCCCCTGAAGCAAGATAAATGCGTGTGCTGTTGCCAAAGCCCATAGCACGTAAAAGGAGACCAACCTGAATGGAGTATATCAATGTGAGGATTTTCTACAAATCTTATATTAGGACTAGAACAGTCACATTGGGAAGAACATAAGGTAATTAGTTCAAAGGATTAAATAAAAGTGCTCAAGATGTCAGGATTTTAAGTTTGAACATTATCAAGGTTTGGTAAATTTGAAGAAATTAAATTAGCGGAATCTTAAAACCAGTACAAAGGAACTAATGGCTCGGCACTATCTAGTCGTCATCATGGTGACAAGAAACAATAATATCACAGTTTGTTATTTTTTCTTAATGGGAAACTAAAAAAAAGAACTTTTATCATCTTCAGATCTAAACATTTCCAATTAATTTTGTGAGTGATAGGGAGATGTCAAAATGTTTACTAACATCATAAGTGGTCCATAATTCATGACTCCAGAGTCTGGCAGCCAATCAAAAGAGAACGAAAAAAGTGCAGCGAGAAGGTGATAGAAATAATGGAAAACAATATAGAGACAAAGTAGCACACACAAGAGGCACATATCCAACAGTTGAAAGATTCAGTGTCCTTTCAATGTATATACTCACTGTTTGGATTCCTTGCGCAGCCCGTTATCAGATTATGGTGTTCCAACCGAACAATAAGAATAAGCAGAAAGCATAATCATTAGCGTGAGCACGGTTTTAAGGTGTGTGAAGCATAACGAGACGTTTTTGTCTCAGTGAGGCGAGGCGTAGCCTCAAGGCATTCGAGGCGTAAGTCTTAAAATATGCGTGAGATGTTCATAAGTACATACTACATAGATATATACATATTTATGTATGCATATGTGTTTGTATATATGTGTGTATATATGAATTGTGTGTACATATCATATAAATAAATATGTAGAGTATGGAAAAAATAAAACTAAAAAAAAGTTTTTACCTAAGTTAACAAGGAGAGATAGGGACTGACGAGCAATTTTAAAACTTAATCCACACAAAAAACAATTAATAGGGTATTGGTGTTTTCTACTATTAGATGCAATACATAATTTGGAATTAGTAAAAATCAAGACAAATAAAAATGAGATTTGAAAATAACCAACATTAAATCAAACATGTGGCACAAAAAATAAATAAGCAAAGTTTGGTAGATTAGATCTAAATCAAAAGTAACTTTGATTTTTGAATCTGAACATATAAAAGATATGTAACTTCACTATTGAGAGTGATAATCAATTACAACAAAGCTGAACAAAAAACTTTTGAAAAAACTGTATGGGATTGTCTCAAAAGCGATAAAAATTGTGGTTCACATAAGACGTTATCATCTAGAACCGAGGCTTGCGCATCAGCCAAGCCTCAAAGCCTCAATACCATGAGGCGTAAGCCTCAGTCCATGACATTGAGGTGTAACCCCCAAGGCTCAAATAGGATAGCCTCACCTCAAGGTGTAAGCCTAAAAAGCCTTAAAGTGGGTTTTATAATACCATTAGTGTGAGTAGCTCTTTATATATATTTTGTTCGAAATTTGATGCTTGGGTTTTATCATTGTGTCAAATTTTACATAGGAATGACATGGTTCAAACCATGACAATAGAGTCCTAAATCTAGAGTATACCAATTGTGCCCAACATGTAGCACAATTTATCTATTAACTCAAGTATTATCAAAAAAATTGTTTTGAAAGTTTGGGATAATTCCCGTAAGTATATCATCGGCAAATTTCAATAAGAATTTTCCATAATTATTTATTAAATGTGATGTACAAATCAGGGGTCCCCCCACAAAAAAAAACTTGTTGCGTATACAAATAAAACTGGGCAAAAGTGTATGTTATTGTAGCACATCTAGTAGCTTCATAGCAAAGTCCAAATGAGAAGTGACAACCTTGACAAGCATATCTCAACCCAATACCTTTAAAACTATTTATGATAGTTAGACACCTCTATACCTTTAAAGTTCATCTGCTAGCTATATAGTTCACATGTAGGGTGACACCTGTACAAGCATATCTGCTAGCTATATAGTTCACATGTGGATTCTAAAGTATTCAAGGATTGTACAGTCATTCCTGGTGAAGAACTCACCACCCACCATAGGTTGGAGATTTTGGATATTAACATGAAGATAAATAAAGGCAAGCATAACATAATTCAAGATAGTAGGAACAAATGGTAGAATCTTCTAGGAGAAAAGAAATTGACTTTTCATGATAAACTCATCAAGGAGGGCACTTGAAACTTGGAGTCTGATGTTAACACTATGTGGCATAATATGATCTTCTGCATAACAAAAATTGCCACAGAGATTTTGGGGGAGTCTAAAGGTTGTGGATCTCTACAGAAAGAGACTTGGTGGTGAAACGATGAAGCACAAAAGGCTATTAAACTCAAAAAGGAGTCTAAAGGAGCTTGCACAAATCATAGATGACACAATTTTTTAGAGATACAAGCAAGCAAAGAAAGAAGATAAAAATGTTGTTCAAGAGGCAAGGTCCAAATACTTTGTAGATATTTATTAAAAGTTAGATACAAGAGAAGGGGACAAAGATATATATAGAATGACTCATATAAGAAAAAGGAAAGGAAGAGACTTGAGTTAAGTAATGGTAGAGTGCCGATGAAAGATGATGATATCAAGAACCAATGGAGAACTTACTTCATAAGATTTTCAATAGAGATATTGTGAATAATGTGAGAGACCCGTGTGACATGAATACAAGAGATATCTTTTGCACGGGAGTTTCACTATTTGAGGTCAAGAATGTTTTGAAAAAGATGAAAATGAATAAGGCATGCGCATATGAAGACCAAGAAGATGTCGGATAAGTGGAGAAATAGTACTATAGACCCCATCTACAAGAACAAAGGAGATGTTCAGAAGTGAACAAACTACAAAGGTATCAAGTTGATGAGTCACACTATGAAGCTTTAGGAGAGGATTATTGAGCAGAGGCTAAGATCTATAACGTAGATATCAAACAACCAATTTGATTTCATGCCTGTAAGATTGAGAACAGATGTTATTTTTTTGATAAGGAGGCTTATGGAGAAATATGGACAAAGCAAAAGAGATCTTCATATGGTTTTTATTGATTTGAAAAAGGCTTATGATCGAGTACCCATGGAAGTGTTGTAGATGGTTTTAAAGAAAAAGAGTGTGCTAATCCAATACATTGACTTGATCAAAGAAATGTATTATTAGTATATATATTTTACTAGATTTCTTATTATTCATGTGTTATGGGCTTTAGACTTGTCTTGTCTACTGGCCTCTTTCCTTTATCCCATATTGCCTGTCTCTGCTTTATTCTTTACTCTCTTGTCCTATAAAAGAGAGTCCTCTGTAATTGTTTTAATCATCTAATACAAAGCCTTTTATTATTCCAGATGGTATCAGAGCACCCTGATCCTCCTTAAACCCTTCCCACCCTCACCCTAACCTATGTCATCCTAAACCCTAGCCGCCACCCCTCCTTTCCCCCCTCCCTTTCTACCCTTCCCGTCGTCGCTGCCCCTGCATCCCTCCGCCTCTCCTCCCCTTCTCCCTCCCGCCGTCATCCCCTCTCCACCCGCCGCCACCCTCCACCCCCATCATCCCCTAGCCGCCGCCCGCCACCACCACCTCCAAGCAACATCTTTGTTGTTGTCCCAACCTCCTTCCTCTTCCTACCATCTCCTCTCCTTCCTCCCCTCCTTCATACCATCTTTCTCTCCGTTCCCCACCATATCTCCCTCCGATTAGCCACCACAAACACTCTTTCCCTTCCCCGCTACTCTCTGGACGTCTTTGGTAACTTTCCAGTATAGCACATTGACGGTGTAACCGGTTCCCGCTTTCTTCCCGCCTACGCCTCATGGAGTAGTTTTTCCTCCATGTTGGCGTAGGTTTTTCTATATCCTCTGCTGCCCTACGTGGGTTTTTAGGATCTGATGCGCCAGATCTCCTACTTCTATCTTTAGCCCCCGTGTGGGTGTTATTAGCTCTGCCCAAGTGTTGGGTTTCTGCTATCGTTTTCTTCTACTGGATGCTCCTGCATGCTACTCCTATTTGCTTTGGTGTCTTGCATATTGCGTACCTCATGGCGTCCACCAATCCACTCCGAAATCTGTGCGTGACCACTATCAAGTTGGACGGCTCCAACTATCACACATGGGCAACTCCTTTCGAGCTTTATGTCAAGGCTCAGGGATGCTATTCCCATCTTTCTATTAAAGGTCTGGATGTTCCTGATACAACTACTGATGATAAGATAAAGCAGGTATATGGCCTGTAGTCAAAAGAAGATTCTAGTGTTATGACCTGGATGATCAACAATGCTGAACCTAAAATCAACCAATCTCTTCTACGCCTGCAGACGACTAAGGCCCTGTGGGATCAACTTTCCCACATCTACTCTCATCAGCAAAATCCGAAGAAAGTGTTTGATATCTTCAAATACTTGGCCAAGGAGTACATTACTACTAATCCTATCAAAGAATACTACAACCAGTGTTGTGCACTCTGGGATGAATTTGAGGTCTATCATCCGCTCTCGGCTGATATTAAGGAAGCCCAACGACAATGCAACAAGATTCAACTTGTTCAGTTCCTGGCTAGGTTACCACCCACCTTCGTGGGTGTTGTTGATCAGATTTTGTCCAGTGATCCTCGACCTACTTTGCGCGACGTTCTGAAACGCATGCAACGCTTACCTTCTGTCTCTCAAGCGTTTCCTAACTCTTCTAATGGTGTTGTCCGGTCTGGCGATTCTTTTCGTGGTCGTGGCCGAGGGCGCTCTACTACAGACCCTGGTCGTGGTTTGTACTCGTCTGGTTCCGACTCATCTACTGAACCGCACCACTGCAACTTCTACAAGCGCACCAATTATACTGAAGACCGTTGCTGGATCAAGCACGACAAACCTGCTTGGGCAAATCAAGTTACGTCAAAACAGCCTGCACCACTACTTCTTCGTCTGCTCCACCTTCTGCCGATTGGATCCAATCTGAGTTTGAGAAGTTGCTCCAAGTACGACTGGCTTCCTCTGCTGAGACTTCTACTGATGGTGGTTATACTCTACTAGCACAGTCTGGTAAAAATACATGGGTTATCGACTCTGGTACAACATCTCATATTACTGGCAATCATTCTTTATTTTCTAACTTGCATAAAACTTCTGCCATTCCACCTGTTACACTTGTTGATGGTTCTCAAACACCCGTCTTAGGAATAGGGAATATCTACACTCTAGGCCGCCTTTAATTACACTCAACACTATATGTTCCTATATTTCCTATAAATATGTTATCTGAGAGTAGAACTGTTAAGAGCCTACGGTGCTCCATTACTTTTGACCCAGATGGTGTTATCTTTCAGGATCTGCACACGAGGATGAAGATTGGTTTGAGCCATGAGGGACCAGACGGGTTATACTACCTGGACACGCCAAAGACTATTGCATTCCTGACTACTGTGACCGACATTGTGACCGACATCTAGTGGCACTATCACTTGGGGCACCCTTCACCAGCTAAGTTGAAACACTTACTACCTAACATTTCTGATTCTATTTTTCACTGTGAAACATGCCAGTTGGGCAAACAAACTAGATCTACTTTTACCAAGAAAACTTGTATTGGCTCAAAACAACCATTTGATATTGTACATGCTGACATTTGGGGCCCGTGTTCTGTTTCCAACATTTCTGCTTTTCGATACTTTATGAGTTTTATAGATGATTTCTCTAGAACCACCTGATTATTTTTGTTAAAAGACAAATCTCATGTACTTGATACTATCACATTATTTTTTGCTGAGATACGTACCCACTTTGATAAAATTGTAATTTTTTTGTACTGACAATGCTCTTGAGTTCATGCAACACTCTGTCTTTTTTGTCGGAAAATGAGTACCATTCACCAAACTTCCTATGCATACACACCTCAACAGAATGGCGTTGCTGAATGCAAGAATCGTCATCTTCTTGAGGTTGCTCGCACTCTCCTGTTCTACTACCATGTTCCCCAATCGTTTTGGCTGGAAGCTGTTTTCACTGCGTGTTATCTCATTAACCGCATGCCTTCTGTTTTTGGCAACCAAGTGCCTTTTCAAATTTTATATCCTGATGCACCTCTTTTCACCGTGCCTCAAATTTTTGGGAGTACTTGTTTTGTAAAACATCTGCGTCTTGGGTTAACTAAATTAGATCCACGTGCTACCAAGCGTGTTTTCTTGGGGTACTCTAGGACACAGAAAGGATACTGATGTTATGATCCGATTACCAAGAAGTGGATGGTTTCTGCTGGTGTTGTCTTTTTTGAACATATGTCGTACTACTCTTCTGTCGGCTCTGCCTTGACATCTGATTTAAGTGCGGATACTCCTTTACCTATGATTGTTGATACCGCTCTACCAGATGCCACTGTTGCACCTGCTCCTCCATTGAAGGTTTATCAAAGAGGACCGAAGGCACCAACTCCCTCTATGACCCCTCTAAGTCCTCCATCCTCGTTGATAGATCCACCTCCACCTCAGGTATTTCCTGACTTGGATATTCCTATCAGTTTATGCAAAGGAACTTGGTCTTGCACTCAACATCCTATTGGGAATTTCTACACTACTGCTAACTTGGGATCTAATTTTGTGAAATTCACTTCTGCCCTGTCCGCTGTTTCTTTTCCTAAAAATGCTACCTATGCTCTTCAGCATCCGGCATGGCATCGAGCCTTGGCATATGAAATGTAGGCTCTCACTGATCGACATACTTGGGAGTTGGTTGATGCACTTGCTGATTGTTCACCAGTTGGTTGCAAATGGATTTTTACAATGAAATATCAACCTGATGGCACGATTGAACGACTCAAAGCTAGCCTGGTAGCCAAAGGCTACACCCAACCATATAGAGTAGATTGCTTTGAGACCTTCTCTCCCGTCGCTCGTCTAAACTCTGCTCGTGTTCTTATTTCTGTGGCAGTAAATTTTGACTGGCCTTTATTTCATTTAGATGTTATAAACGCCTTCCTATATGGTGATCTGCATGAGGAGGTATACATGGAGCAACCTCCTGGATTTGTGATTCAGGGGGAGTCCTCGAAGGTCTGTCGCCTGCGACAAAGCAATTTATGGCCTTAAGCAAAGTCCCCGAGCCTGGTTTGATAAGCTGAGCTCCATTCTTCAAAAGCTCGACTTTCGTCGTTCTCAATCGGATCATTCTATTTTTGTTAAGAAAACTACCTCTGGTCTTGTGGTACGGATGGTCTATGTTGATGACGTCATCTTATCTGGCAGTGACTCTGCATAAATCCAGGCTACTAAAAACTACTTGGAACAACACCTTGTTACAAAAGATTTAGGCAAACTAAGATATTTTCTGGGCATTAAAGTTTCTCAATCATCCTTTCGTCTATGCTTATCTCAGCGAAAATATGTTATGGATCTCCTATTTGAATCAAGAATGCTTGGGGCCAAGCATGTTGTTACTCCCTTGGATCCCAACACTAATTGGGATGACGAGAAGTCTCCTTCTTACCCCGACCATCATCAATATCACAGAATGGTAGGGAAACTTATACATTTTACGGTCACTAGGGCTGATATCACTTCTGGTGTTAGATTGGTTAGCAAATATCTAGATAAGCCTAGACAATGCTACTGGGATCATGTTTGTCATATTCTGAAGTATCTGAAAAGTTCTCCTGGAAAAGGCCTGCTTTACAAGAAACATGGTCACTGTCACCTTACTGGCTATTCTGATTCTGACTCTGCAGGAAGCAAGATAGATCGCAGATCTGCATCTGGATACTGTACTTTTGTGGGTGGTAACTTGGTCACCTAGCGAAGCAAGAAGCAAACTGTAGTTGCTCGCTCAAGTGCTGAAGTAGAGTATCGAGCCATGGGTCACACTACATGCGAACTATTCTGGGTACGAGGTCTTCTGAAAGATTTTGGTATCTCTGGTTCTAAACCTATTACCATGCACTATGACAACAAAGCAACTATCTTTATTGCTAGCAATCCCACCTTGCATGAACACACTAAGCACAATGAGGTTGATTGCCACTTCGTGCGGGAAGCTGTCTTATCTGGTCAGATCTCTACACCTTATACACCTACTTCAGATCAAGTTGTAGAGATTTTCACCAAAATTCTTTAGAAGACTAGATTCACTACTCTGACGGACAAGCTGGGCATGATTGACATTTATGCTCCAGCTTGAGGAGGAGTATTAGTATATATATTTTACTAGATTTCTTTTTATTCATGTGTTATGGGCTTTAATCTTGTCTTGTTTATTGGCCTCTTTCTTTTATCCCATATTGCTTGTCTCTGCTTTATTCTTTACTCTCTTGTCCTACAAAAGAGAGTCCTCTGTAATTGTTTTAATCATCTAATACAAAGCCTTTTATTATTCTAGATGTATGATAGCTCAATTGCAAGTGTGAAGACTCCTGAAGGAGAGACACTTCACAAGTTGGGGTACACAAGGATCCACACAACCCATATTTGTTCTTGTTATGGATGAGTTGACAAAGAAGGTTATGTATGTTGTTTGATGATATTGTGTTGATTGACGAAATCAAAGATGGAATGAATGATAAAGTTGAAATTAAGAGAAAGGCATTAGAATCAAATGGATTGATGATTAGTAGGAGCAAAACTAAGTATATGTATTGCAATTTCAATCAATCTCGCAATGTCAATGGTGGAGCTAAGTTGGACGGAGTAGATATACCAAAATATGATAAATTTTGTTATTTGTGTTCTATTATTCAAATTGGTGGGAATGTCCAAGATGACGTTTGTCACAGGATCATTGCAGGGTGGTTGAAATGGAGGAGTGCAACTGGATTATCGTGTGATCGAAAGATCTCTCTCAAGTTAAAAAATCAAGCTTTGTAGAACAACTATATGACCAACCATGCTCTATGGGAGTGAATGTCCGGTGGTGAAGAAACAAGGTTTCAACAAGATGAATGTGGCTGAAATGCGTATATTTAAATGGATGTGTTGGAAGACAAGAAAAGATTGTTTGAGAAATGACTATATCACGAATTAAGCGGGGTGGCGAACATTGATGACAAGTTGCGCGAGGGCCAACTCAGATGACATGGACATGTGCAACACATACCTACAAATGCGCCTATATGAAGCAATGCTATTGAGTCAAGCACAATTAATGGAAGAAGAGGAAGGCCAAAATTAACATGGGAAGAGCTTATAAGGAGAGATTTTGAATCTTTACATCTTGATCAGAATATGATCCATGATAGAGCTGAATGGAAATGAAGGGTCCATGTAGCTGACCCCAACATGGTTGGGACTGAGGCTTCGATGATGATGATGATGAGAGCCTTATTGTTTAGTTTCTTAAGCTGTTGGGTCTATTTCTAATATGGCCCAATTGTGTCTTAGACCATTAGGATTTTTTCCACTTCCTTATAATATAGGAGAGGATAGGAGAGGGATTTACTCATCTATCTTATAAGAAATATAATACAAGGGAATTTCCTCACTATTGAGTGCCCCACACCTAAGGGGGTATCGTCATGTGGTTGAGTTAGACAAATGAAATTGGTTTTGCAAATCAAGTTTTGCCCCACAAGATATTATGATATCATGATAACAATTTAAAGACTTGTCAACTACGATATTATTATAACAAATACAAACTTAAAATGAAGTTGAACATATCTTGAACTTGTGAATTAAAGAAAGCGAATAAGTATAATTTGTAACCAGTACCACTTGCCATAACCTGAGAAAAAATACATCAAAAAATTGTAACTAAATAACGACTAGAGGGAATTGAATAAATAAAAAAGACTGTAATCTATCCATCTAGAAAGCATGGACACAACTCTGGACATGGGTACATACAAAAGACACGGCAATTTAGTGAATACAGTAGACTCGCGATCATGAACATACTTCTTTTTTAAATTTTATTATTAAGCAGTACAGATATCCACATGAAGTAGCAAATAGAAAAATATCATTGTAAATTTTAGTTAAAAGCTAAGATCTAAAGAAACTGAAAGTCAAGTGTATATCCAAATTCCCAAACAAATAATGCTAGACAACTGACAACCATTTTATTTGAAAATGACATTTGCCATCAACAATGTGCACTTGGGATAATGCTTTTTACTGTTTGGTAACCAGCCATAGAACTTTATTAGTTTTGGTTATTCTCATAGTAGGATTTACTTGCAATTTTTGTATTTTTTTCTGAATCAGAAGTGTCATTTTCAGTTTTTGCAATGCATGACCAACACACATAAGTTGACAAATCTAGTCATGAAAAACCATTAACACATCATAAAAGTCATCACGAAAGTCAGGAGCATGGGATAGGCATCCAGTACTACTCAACATCTAAAGATTAATATCGAACCTCGGGTGTTGTTGCGAAGTATCCGGCAGGTATCTAGAAATGCCCATGATCATGTCCAATACAGGATATAGTAAGTGTCTATGCTTCACAAGAATATACCATAATGTCATCCAGTTTTAGCAAGAAATTGTATTAACGGGATTCCCCACCGCCAATTCCTTAGCATGAGACTTTATAGCAGTGGGAATTTTGGATAGCTAATCACTCCTCAATACAGCTTAAATGAAACACAGGATAAAATCAGATATGGTTAAAGCTAAACTGCTTGAAGTCCAGGCACAACAAACACGGTACTCTTTCTACCACTATGTTAGTACCTAATGGTTTCAAATTCTAATAATTGGTAATTTATTCGATATAGAGACCTCCATCTTTTTAGTTACTCAATTCGTGGTCTAGGCGTGAATGCTGGTCACCATTCTTGTTAAGGAGGCAGGGCATTCAGGCACTGAGGCTGGGCAGCTACGAGCCTTGAAATATATAAATTTCATTTCATTTTTCATATATATATATATGATTAAGAGAGAGAGATTTCTCCCCCCCCCTCCCATAACCCGTGGCATATATATATGAATAGATACGTCTGTGTGTGCGTGCGTGTGATTATTTGAGTCATTGCCCCCTCATATATATATTTCATGGTTATATACATAGGTATTATTAGAGAGTCTAGTTAGTTTAGTTAGTTGAGTTATTTTACTTTATTTGTATATGGGCCCAAGTGTGTCTTGGCCCATTAAGGTTTAGTCTAAAGTCTATATGCTTCCTCCTTCTCCTATATAAAGGAGGGGGATTCCTCTTATTAAGATAACGATCAACCTTCTTTTAATTTATCACATGGTATCAGAGCGGTGATCCAACCCTAAACCTAGAGGATACAAATTTTTTCTTCCACCTGAGGGCGGCAACCATCCTTCCTGGATGGGCCGCCCGCCATACAATCTCTCGGTATCCAACCTTCGTGATGACTTCCAGCCTGCAACCGATGTTTTAATGAATATCTACACACACCGTGACAGTGGTTCATCTCGAATGTCATCTTATCCAGTAGCCACATCATCTACCCTTCATCCCCTTCCATAATCACTCATCACCGCTTCTGCTCTCTCAAATCAGCAGTGGCAACACATGCAGTCAAACAGGGGCCAATACCTCTACATACGTGCCTCTTCCAGTCTCCGCATCAAACCGGGTTCAAATAACTTCTCAACATCACTGTCTGTTAGCCACAACCATTGGGAGACTTATACAAACCAACAACGACGCCAACACACTGATCTCAACGATTGCAATCTGGTGATGGTGATGTTCTTGCCGACAACGAGGGGAAGGCTCTTCTCACGATAAACCACATTAAGTAACAGTGCCCATCCAAGGATGAGTACGTATTTGTCCGGCTTCGTCATAATAGACAAATGTCCAATCGCTTCGTCATCTTCAAGGCAACGATGGTGAGTTGCCAATTTCCAGATCTCTGGTCTTGCAGGCTGCCAACACCAACCCCCATATTACCACTTTAGATATTGTGGATCAGTTTTAAATCTTTTGCTTCATTTTATATTTCTGGTCCGATCATCTAACAACTGTATATGTGGTGGCTCTCCTCCACCCAAAGAAAGAAAGCGGGTGGTATTCATCATGACTACCACTTCCGTTTCTTACTAAACCGTCAAAGCATTATGTTTAAATTAGTTTCCTAATCTTGCCTTCCCGTCGACAAGAAAGGTCATTCATTTTATCACAATTGTCAATGTTTTCTTTTCTCACAAGAATCACGACTGGCCTTAAGACATTCTTGGTAAGTACCTTGTTGATTTCTCATCATGGCTGTGGCTTCTGGTAGACAATTCCTGAAATGCTACGACTTATTTTTCTGGAGTGTTTCTGTGAACGTATGCCGCAAAGCTGCGTGCAATGCAACGTGTGTGAGGGTTCAAGACCTCACACCCTTTTATTAATAGAAACTGGAGTGATCAGTCACAGAACGAGAGAAGCCCATCTTTAGTACTACATCATTGAACTTATCAAACCAAGCTCTAGGAGATTGTTTCAATTCATAGATGGCTTTCTTCAATCTACACACTTTCTGACACTCCCCCTAAGCAACAAAACCAGGAGGTTGTTCCGTGTACACCTCTTCCTGTAGATCACCATGGAGAAAGGCATTCTTTACATCAAGCTGAAATAGAGGCAAGTCAAAGGTAGTAGCCAGAGAAATAAGAATCCACACTAAATTCAAACGAGCCACTGGAGAAAAGGTCTCAAAGAAATTAACTCCATATGTCTGAGTGTAACCCTTTGCCACCAGTCTAGCTTCAACCTCTCAACTGAACCATCTGGATTATGTTTTACTGTGAATACCCATCTGCAACCCACAACATTTTTACCTGGAGGTAAGTCAATAAGATCCCATGTGTTGTTTTGTAGAAGAGCAGACATTTCAATATGCAGTGTCTGTTTCCAGCCAATATCTTTCATAGCATCAAGATGAGTTCTTGGAATGACCACATAATCAATCCCAAGAGAAAATGACCGGGCCTGCTTAGATAATTTCAACAAACAACACACATTTGCAATAGGGTGTCGCATAGTACTGGAACGAGTACCTTTGCGAACAACAATGGGAACATCAAGGTCAGATGGTTTTGTAGAAATCTCTTGAGTAGAGGAAGATGGAGAAGGCTCAAAGACCGGAGTCGCTACCTCCTCTAGATCCTGCCTGCCTTGTTTGCTGTAAGCATGTGGATATTCTTGAATTGATGTATCATCTGATGGTTGCTCTTCCTAAATTACAGTATAGTTAGGAATGATAGGTGGCACTCTCTCACCGATGTCTGATGGTGGCACTCTCTCACTTTCACACAATTGCTCCCCCTTACTGGGAAGACTCGAGAAATATGGTGTGGATTCATGGAAAGTTACACCCTGAGACACAAACATACAATAGAGACTGGGACAATAGCATTTGTATCCTTTGCTAGTGTTGGAGTACCCGAGAAAAAGAGTCCTGATAGACCTAGGGGATAACTTATCAGCCTTAGGGTCATAATTGTGGACAAAAGACGTACAACCAAACACTCTGAGAGGAACAAGGAAAGGTTGATCCTTGGGACGTAAGACAGAAAACGAGGTACATCCTTGAAGCACCGAAGATGGTTGCCTGTTGATCAGAAAACATGCAGTAAGTAAAACATCAAACCACAACCTCTTAGGGGCATTGGATTGAAACATAATGGTCCTGGTAATATCAAGAAGGTGAGGACTTTTCCGCTCAGCTACCCCATTTTGTTGAAGGGTGTGAGGACAAGACGTACGATGAATCATCCCAATAGAACTACAAAACTCAACCATAACACTTTGAACATATTCCAAGACATTATCAGATTGAAGAAATTTAATATTGCAATCAAATTGAACTTTTATTTCTTGATGAAAATGCTCGACAATGGATAACATAGACTCTTGACTCTTAAACAAATAAATCCATGTCATGCGAGAAAAATCATCCACAAAAGGAAATAAAATAACGAAAACCATTATAACTATTGGTCTTTACAGGACCCCAAACATCACTGTGGACTAATTCAAAAGGACAAGATGCCCGTTTATTGACACAACTGGGATAAGACAGTCTATGATGTTTTCCCAGTTGACAGGACTGACACTCTAATGAAGACACTTGGGATAACTCATGTTCTAACTTCCTCAAGCTCTCCAACTACGGATGTCGATATCTGTAGTGCCATAGTAAGGGAGAACCACTCAAAAGGATAGTCGGAGCAGGAGCAGATACTTGGCGAGGCAGACTGTCACCATGGAAGAGGTAGAGATCACCTTTCCTAGGCCCCCCCACCAATCGTCCTCATACTCTTGAGATCTAGTAATACAAAGCAAGAAGTCCCAAATGTCACTGTACAATTCACAATATCAATTAATTTTGCAACAGAGAGAAGATTAAAAGGAAATGCAGGCACATAGGGAACAGATTTAAGATTAATTTTAGGAGTCAGAGAAACAGATCCACTTGCTGACACTCTCCTCACTGAACCATCTGCTATGGTACAAATTTGTGAGGAATATGTGAATCAATGGAATGAAGTAGTCTCCTCATACCAGTCATATGTTATGACACTCCAGAATCAACCACCCATAAAGAAGTTGAACCAGAAGCCAGTAAAGAGGTAGCCTGATTACCATTGGTAGATGTCAGATTTGCTGAGGAAGAAGATCTCACACTCAGATGCTGTGTAGTCAGAATAAATCTATCATATTCTTCCTTTGTGAGTGTGATGCCCGAAGAACCAGAACTTGATGCAGACGGCTCAAAAGACTCAGCAGAACTCGCATAGTTTGCTGCCCCCACAGGTGGTGCAACAGGTCTACCATGCTTATTTTAGCATTTCTCAACGGTGTGTCCAGGTTTGTCACAGAAGGTGCACTAAGGTGCACTTAGGACGTGCTCCACGTCCTCGACCCATACCTGTACGGCCTCCTCTAACTGCAGCGGCTACAGTTGCATGAGAACCTCCACAAGGCGAGAAAGTTGTAGAATCAACTGGTTCAAAATATGATTGTAAAATTCTCGAGTAGGCTTCTTCCAGGCTGGGAAGTTTGTCAGAAGCGAGGATGACACTGCAGGTTGAACTGCATGACGAACTCAGGCCAGATAGAAACTTTGCAGTAATCAAGTCATCTCTGTCTTTGACTTGTTCTTGGACAGTCACTGGATGATAGAAGCTCAATTCTTGAACAATATCTAGGATCACTCTGAAATATTCTTTTAAATACTTGTCTCCCTGTCGTTCTGCGAAGAGGCGATCATATATCATAAACTGACGAAGAGCATTCTTTTCTTGAGAGTAATGCTTCCTCACTGCATCCCATATGTCTTTGGCAGTAGTATAGAACATGAACCTAGCAGCAATACCAGGTTCCATGCTCCCCAATAGCCATGTCTCCACCAGACTATTATGACGCTTCCATTCAACATAGCCTTTATCAGTAGAAGCAGGAGGATCAGAATCAACATGCCTTGTCTTATCTCGAGATTCTAACATTGTATGGACATCATTCACCCACAAGAGAGAATTCTTCTCGTTAAGCTTGATGGAGGGGATAGGTTACATCTCGTCGCAGATGGTAGATGTCTTGGTGTCCTCCATGATTCAACGGAGAGATACACGTCACAAAAAGGATTGAGGATGACAGAGAGATACACGTCACTTCAAAAGATTAGATGCGCGTCTGACGCATCCACAACCCCTAACGAAAATTCTCTAATCACACATAGAGGAGATGTGATTAGAAATTTCCTACGTACGGACATAGCCTCCAGTATGAAATTTTAATGAGCCGTTTTGCGTAGACGCTGCCTTCGAAACAACCGGAGGAACGGGGGGCTGCTGGCGGCCGGTGTGCCTGCTCTGGGCTGGCGGCTACGGCGCCCGACCTTGGGCGGCAGCTGCTGCTCCTCCTAGCCGACGACGGCCACCCTGGGTGGCGGCGCTGAGTGCTGCCTGAGAGGGGCGGCGACGCTGAGTGCTACCCAAGAGGGACGGCGCCGGCAGCTGGCCTTGTGGCTAGCGGCATGGAGAGGAGAGAGGGGTGGCAGCTGCCCAGATGAACCCTAGCAACCTTGCTCTGGTACCATGAGAACGTATGCCGCAAAGCTGCGTGCAATTCAATGTGTGTGAGGGTTCAAGACCTCTCACCCTTTTATTAATAGAAAGTGGAGAAATTACATAGAAGTCCAGCAATACATAGAAATTACAAATAATAGAATATAAAGAAATATATTAACAGTTTCATTATCATTGTCCACACCAACCACTCTTGGTTCTTTCTGTAGTTGGTGTGAGGGGAAGAAATAGAGGAGAGATGACATGAGGAGAGGAGAGATGAGATGAAGAGAGGAAATTTATTCTACTTCTATCTATGAGGATTTTTTGCTGCTCTATATATATGTGGATCTTTATGCACTTCTTGAAGAATTTATGGACTTCTACTACTGATAGATACATCTGAAATCTTTTGTTGATTGTATGCTTCTTGGAGAAACTTAATATTCTGGAGCTTCATGTCTATTCTGATGGTCTTTTATCCGGCTACGTTGATTCTAGTTTTTACTTTTTGTCTGTGCTTTGTTTGCATGTTGACATTGTTCATGCTTTGCGCATGTTGACTGTTAATATATTTCATATAGTCAGTTATTTATTCTAATTTTGTAATTTATATATACTGCTGGACCTCTATGTAAATTCTCCAACTTCTCTTATTAATAAAAGGGGAGAAGGCTCATTGCCTCTCCTAATGCTGCATTGCACGCAACATTGCGACACCTCTGTTAACATGGTACTACAGCAGGTGTTCTAACCCTACCCTAATGTAGCAGCCGCCAGCAGCCACCAGCGCCGCCATCGGTTAGTGCCGCCGGGCAGCTAGCAGCCGCCAACCAGCCAGTCGCCACAGGTCCGCCACGCCGCCGATCCAGGGAAGGATAGTTGCCGCCAGCCCAAGGCGGGCGCATCAGCCGCAACCTTTCTCCGGATCGTCGGGTCCTTCGGTTGATCCAACTGATTTCTAAATCCCAAACCGAAGGGTTCGTCGTTACGTAGGAAATTCCTAATCATATCTCCTCCATGTGTGATTAGGGAACTTCCGTTGGGGGCTGTGGATGCGTCAGATACGCATCTGATTCTTTGATGTGACGCGTATCTCTCCGTCACTCAAATCTTCCTGTGACGCGTATCAATTCGTCACTCTTCTTCTCGTTAAATCATGGAGGACACCAAAGCATCTACCATCTATAGTGAGATGTCACCTATCCCCTCCATCCAGTTGAACGGGAAGAATTATCTCTTATGGATGAATGTTGTCCATACAGTGTTGGAGTCTTGCGACAAGGCGAGACACGTTGATTCTAATCCTCCTGCGTCTACTGACAAAGGCTACGCTGAATGGAAGCATCATAATAGTCTTGTGAAGACATAGCTGTGGGGGAGTATGGAACCTGAGATTGCCTCAAGGTTCATGTTCTACACTACTGCCAAAGAGATCTGGGATGCAATAAAGAAACATTATTCTCAAGAGAAGAATGCGCTTCGTCAGTTCATGATATATGACCGCCTCTTTGCAGAACGACAGGGAGACAGACCTTTAGAAGAATATTTTGGAGTGATCCAAGGTATTGCACAAGAGCTGAGCTTCTATCATCCAATGACTGTCCAGGAACAAGTCAAAGACAGACTAGGCGCTGCCTAGGCGTGCCTAGGCGCCCAGCCTATTAAATGCATTAAGTGGGCGTCTAAGGCGTTTTAGACCCAAATTATGCAATTTAAAGGCTAAACTAGCATGAATCGAGTCTAGATTTGGTCAAATTATATCACCTTCAGTCATTGCATGGTTGATATAGGTCTGATTTAGAGTAAATCAGGTCAAATTTTGGCAAATTAGGTCTGGTCTGAGGAAAATCAGGTCTGATTTGGGGAAATGAGGATTGATTTGGGCCAAATTGGTATGTCCTCATAGCGTTGTTTGTTAAGTTTTTTCTACTTTTTCATATGTTTATTGTTCTTGCTTCTTTCTCTTTTCTTTTTTTATCCATTCTCCTGCATCTTATTCTTGAGTCCTGCTGCTATGTTTTTTCTAAGTTATTCATCCTATATTCCCTCCTACTACTATGCAAGCATGTGCATATTTTCTTTTTCAAATTTGTCCTATACATAGGCTACGAAATCTACTACTACTATTTACATATCTAATTTTCTTTTTCTGATTTCTTCCTCCTAAATCTCCTCTCTTAGCCACTGTTGTTTGCATGTTTCCATTTATTTTGACTGACCTATTCCTTCCTCTATATTTTCTAATTCAGCACCTGTGTTGTACGGGCGCCGCCTAGGCGCGCCTGGGCGTCCAACCAGGTCCCAGAACCTGGGCGCCTAGGGTCAGTGGGCGAGCTGGGCGGACCGCCCGGGCGGGTTGGGCGGCCGCCTGGGCGGTTATTGGGCCTCTTGGTGGGCCTGGTGTCATGTAATTTTTTTTTCAATTTTTCATATTGGTTCCTATAAGCGGCAAGTTTTTGGTTGTTGCTCCACTTTTTTTTTCATTTTGCTTGACTACGATGTTGTCACATCTTGTTCTTGCTTCACCATCCTCCTATCACCATGGTTATTTCTATTTTTTCTTCCTTATGCATTACTAAGCAGCAAATTCACTTCCATAAATGATTCTTTATTTTTCGTTTAGCTCTATCTAGTAGAAATAACTAAGCAACAATTGGGCAGCAAATTTGCTTAATTGGTTTTGTTTCTTTCTTCCTGTTGCTTAATTGGGCAGAAAATTTGCCATACCTTACTGTTGCCTCACCAGCCTCCCATCATGGCTATTTCAATCCTTAGTTATGCATAACTAAGCAGCAAATTTACTTCATGAACAGTAAGAAAATCAAACAGTAAGGTTTTTCTTTTTGCACTGACTGCTGCTTGACAAATCCATAATGAGTTAATTCTGTTTTTAACTTTTTATCTCTCCACCTAATAACTATATTGATTGTATATATGGTGCATTCCTTATATATACATGCTTGTATGGTATATGTATTTTGACATTGATTCATATAGATTAAAATCTAATTATGTATATATGATACTATATTAATATGTATAAAACAAGATATATATAAACTTAAAAATGAAAAAAAATCCAAAAAAAAAACGCCCGGAAACGCCTGGGCGTCCCCCCGGAACGCCCGGCCGCCCGACCGCCCATACAACCATGTTCAGCACCTGCTACTGCTGTTTTTTATTTTGTTTTGTTGATTCTTCCTCTTTCAATCTCCTTTTACTGCCCTTGGTTTGTCTTATTCTGACTTCTTCCTACAGAACTTCTACCATTTGCATGCTCTTTTTATCCCATTTTCTCTCACCAATTCGTACTTGTCTTCCTCTTACTGTTGTTTCATTTTCTTCATGTTAATTCTGTTTTCCCTGATTCTCCTATAGTTATCAATTCAAATTAGACTTACAATAACATTTAATGAATAAATAATACATTATCACATATAGTATCATGTGTATGAACATTTATATATGTAACTGAAAAAAAAAAGTAAAAACAAAAACGCCCAGAAAAGCCTAGGCGCCCGCCTAGGCGCCTAGGCGGGCTAGGCGCCCCTTAGATTAAACCCACCGCCTAGACGCCTTGACAACCATGAGACAGAGATGACTTGATCACAACAAAATTCTTATCTGGTCTGAGTTCTTCGCGCAGTTCAGCCCGCAACGTCATCCTAGCTTCTGACAAACTTCCCAGCTTGGAAGAGGCTTACTCAAGGATTTTACAGGAAAATTTTGAACCTGTTGATCCTGCAGCAGTCTCATCTCCTAGAGATTCCCATACTTCTGTAGCTGTTGCAGTGAGAGGACGAACATGTATGGGCCGAGGACGTGGCACTCGCCCTAAGTGCACTTTCTGTGACAAACCTAGACACAGTTGAGAAGTGTTGGAAGGAGCATGGTAGACCTGCTGCACCACCTGTGGGAGCAACAAACTATGCTACCACTATTGAGTTTACTGAGCCTCCTGCTTCGAGTTCTGGTACTTCTGGCATCACACTCACCAAGGAGGAATATGATAGATTTATTCTGGCTACCCAACATCTGAGTTTGGGGCCATCGTCTTCAGCCAACTTGGCGTCCACCACTGGTAATCAGGCTACCTCTTTATTGGCTTTTGGTTCTACTTCATCATGGGTCGTTGACTCTGGAGCGTCGCAACATATGACTGGTATGAGGAGACTACTTCATTCTGTTGACTCACATATTCCTCACAAATCTGTAACAATAGCAGATGGTTCAGTGAGGAGAGTGTTAGCGAGTGGTTCTTTTTCTCTGACTCCTAAAATTAATCTTAAATCCGTACATTATGTGCCTGCATTTCCCTTTAATCTTCTTTCTGTTGCTAAATTGATTGATACTGTGAAATGTACGGTAACTTTTGGACCTTCTTGTTTTGTATTACATGATCTCAAGAGTATGAGGACGATTGGTGAGGGGCCTAGGAAAGGTGATCTCTACCTCTTCCATGGTGACAGTCTGCCTCGCCAAGTATCTGCTCCTGCTCCAGCTATCCTGTTGAGTGATTCTCCCTTACTATGGTACTACATATATGGACATCCTTCGTTAGAGAGCCTGAGGAAGTTAGAATCGGAGTTGCCTCAAGTGTCGTCTCTAGAGTGTCAATCCTATCAACTGGGGAAACATCATATAATGTCTTATCCCAGTCGTGTCAATAAACGGGCGTCTTGTCCTTTTGAGTTGGTCCACAGTGATGTTTGGGGTCCTGTAAAAGATCATAGCTATAATGGTTTTCGTTATTTTATTTCCTTTGTGGATGATTTTTCGCGTATGACATGGATTTATTTGTTGAAAAGTTGAGAGTTTGTGCTATCCATTGTCAAGCATTTTCATCAAGAAATAAAAGTTCAATTTGATTGCAATATTAAAGTTCTTCAATCTGATAATGACTTGGAGTATGTTCAAAATGCTATGGCTGATTTTTGTAGTTCTGTTGGGATGATCCTCACCCCTCAGCAAAATGGAGTAGCAGAGAGGAAAAATCGTCATCTTCTTGATATTACCAGGACAATCATGTTTCAATCTAATGTTCCTAAGAGATTCTGGTCTGAAGCTTTACTTACTGCATGTTTCCTTATCAACAGACAACCATCTTCTATACTCCAAAGGTGTACCCCATTCTCTGTCTTATGTCCCAAAGATCAACCTTTTATTGTTCCCTCAGAGTGTTTGGTTGTACTTCCTTTGTCCACAATTTTGATCCTAAGGCTGATAAGTTATCTCCTAGGTCAATTAGGACTCTTTTTCTTGGGTACTCCAACACTAGCAAAGGGTACAAATGTTATTGTCCAAGTCTCCATCGTATGTTTGTGTCTAGGAATGTGACATTTCATGAATCCACTCCATATTTCTCTAGTGTTCCTAGTAAGGGGGAGCAATTATTTGAGAGAGGGCCACCATCCGATACCAGTGAGAGAGTGACACCACCACATCAGAGTGAGAGAGTGCCACCTATCATTCCTGACTATACTATAATTCAGGAAGAGCAACCAGCAAATGGTCCTCTAATTCAACAATATTCACATGTTTACAGCAGATGAGGCAGACAAGATCCATAGGAGGTAGCGACTCCAGTCTCTGAGCCTTCCCCGTTTTCCTCTACTACTCAAGGGATTCCTAAAGAACCATCTGGCCTTGATGTTCCCATTGTTGTTCGCAAAGGTACCCGTTCCTGTACTATTCAACATCCTATTGCAAATGTGTGTTGTTTGTCCAAATTATCTCAGCAGGGCCGCTCATTTGCTCTTAGGATTGATTCTGTGGTCATTCCAAGAAATCATCTTGATGCTATGAAGGATATTGGCTGGAAATAGGCGATGAATGTTGAAATGTCTGCTCTTTTACAAAACAACACCTGGGAACTTGTTGACTTACCTCTAGATAATGTTGTGGGATGCAGATGGGTATTTACGGTAAAACATAATCCAGATGGTTTGGTGGAGAGATTGAAAGCTAGACTGGTGGCAAAAGGGTACACTCAGACATATTGGTTTGATTTCTTTGAGACTTTTTCACCAGTGGCTCGTCTGAATTCTGTGTGTTCTTATTTCTCTGGCTACTACCTTTGACTGGCCTCTATTTCAGCTCGATGTCAAGAATGCCTTTCTTCATGGTGATCTACAAGAGGAGGTATACATGGAGCAACCACCTGGTTTTGTTGCTCAGGGGGTGTGTCAGAAGGTGTGTAGATTGAAGAAAGCCATCTATGGATTGAAACAATCTCCTATAGCTTTGTTTGACAAGTTCAGTGATGTGCTGAAGATGGGCTTTTCTCATTCTGTGACTGATCACTCCTTATTTTATTCTAGTTCTTCTGGTGGATCTATTATTATTGATGTATAGGTTGATGATATAGTTATCACTGGCAGTGATTCTACATGCATATCTCGTGTGAAAGAAGGCTTGCAAGGGCACTTTCATACAAAGGATCTGGGAAAACTGAGATACTTTCTAGGCATTGAAGTACTCAGATCTTATGCAGGTACTAATTTGTCTCAGAGAAAATATGTGCTGGATTTGCTGCAGGAAGCATGTATGAGTGAGTCCAAGCCTGTGTCTACTCCTATGGACTATCATGTGAAGGAGATGACTGATGATACTGATTATCCAGATCCAGGATATTACAGGAAAATTGTGGAAAATTGATATATCTGACAGTCACACGCCCTGACATTTCCTTTGTTGTAGGAGTGGTTAGTCAGCATATGAGCTCACCACAACTGTCTCATTGGACATCAGTCTGTCGTATTCTGAGATATCTGAAAGGTGCACCTGGTAAGGGAATCACCTATTATAGGCCGAAGACTCCTGTATCCACATTTTCTCTTACTGGTTATGCAGATGCAGATTGGGCTAGAAATCTGAATGACAGGAGGTCTACGTCTGGATATTGCACATTTCTAGGAAATCATCTTATTACCTGGAAAAGCAAAAAGCAAAATTTTGTGACAAGATCTAGCACGGAAGCTGAGTATAGAGCAATGGCACATGCATGTTGCGAGTTGCAGTGGGTTCAATCTGTACTTTCTGAATTAAAGATTCCTGTCTTGTCTCCTATAGAACTCAGATGTGACAATCAAGATGCCATCTACATTGCCAAGAACCCAGTCTTCCATGAACGTACTAAGCACATAGAGGTTGGCTGCCACTTTATTAGAGATCGGATCAAGAATGGAACTGTTGTGACTCCGCAAGTCATGTCTGAAGATCAACTTGCAGATGTTCTTACGAAGCCATTGAGTCCAGCAACATTTCAGAGTTTTTGCAACAAGCTGAGCCTACACGATGTGTACACTCCAGCTTGAGGGGGAGTGTTAATATATTTCATATAGTCAGCTATTTACTCTATTTTGTAATTTATATATCCTACTGGACCTCTATGTAAATTCTCCAACTTCTCTTATTAATAAAAGGGGAGAAGGCTCATTGCCTCCCCTAACGCTGCATTGCACACAGCATTGTGGCACCTCTGTCAACACTGACTCTTTACTTGTCTGTGCTTTATTTGCACGTTGACTACTTCTACCGTGAGCTAGCACTATCTGGACTTTTCTACTGTGAACCAACACTCTCTGGACTTTTCTACTTGAACCAGCACTCTCTGCTTTGTCTAGACATCGACTCTCTACTTTCCATGCATTGTATGCATGTTGACTTTCTGCTACTATGATCCAACACTCTCTGGTTCACCCATGCTCTATTTTGCACGTTGACTACTACTACTGTTGTGAACCAACATTCTCTAAGATGCGACATTAGCGACCGCGACAAAGACCATGATGTATTGTTGTTGTTTGCTACTACTCCAGATGGTACATTTTTTTTATCAAGAAGCTTCTACTACCTGTTTGTGACCTGCACCGTCGACTTGTGACATGCTTCAGATTCCACCTATTTGCACACTTGCTTTGGGTTATCTATTAGAGGGGGAGTATTTGAGGGATGAGTGTTTTATTATAATCTTGAGGGAGAGAAATTCTTGTTTGGGCTTGACTTATCTTTATTTTTGCTTCTTACTTTCATAGTTTGTCTCTCTGTTTGCAAGTTGACTTGGGATTCTCCCAAGCTTCAGCTTGAGGGGGTGTATTAGAGAGTCTAGTTAGTTTATTTAGTTAAGTTATTTGAGTTTATTTGTATATGAGCCAAAGTGTGTCTTGGCCCATTAAGGTTTAGTCTAAAGTCTGTATGCTCCCCCTTCTCCTATACAAAGGAGGGGGATTCTTCTTATCAAGATAACGATCGACCTTTTTTTGTTTTATCACATGGAGACTTTAGACTAAACCTTAATGGGCCAGGACACACTTGGGCCCATATACAAAAAAACTCAAATAACTTAACTAACTAAACTAACTAGACTCTCTACTAGGTATCTTGTAATTGTAGGAATGTTTATATGGAGATGTACTCTACACCCTAAGCAGGTAAAACATGTTGTATATCCATAATTGCACTAACAGACCATATAGTCATAGACAATGGAAAATGACGCAAACCATGTTTGTTGTGATTACCCTCCATGTAACCGCTTCATCATTTAAGCGGAAAAACTTACATTCTAGATCAACACAACAATAACAACAAGAAACACCTCCACATTGTCCAAAAAGCCGTTGTTGAGAGTTATTTAGTTGATGTTTTACTATTTAGTTAGCAAATGAGCCTAAGTGTTGTCCATTAGGGTTTGTGTCCAAGTTTGTATGCTCTTCTCCTATATATAGGAGTAGGGTTTCTCTAATAAAACATATTGATTAGCCGTCTATACTCTTTGGTGACACTCTTGGGAAACCCTAGAGAGAAGAGAAAAAGGAGAGTTGCTTCCGCCTGCGTGCGGCTGCCATCTCTTCATGGCTTGACCGCCCGCCCGTCCTTCTTAACATTTTATGGTCATCTCTTGATCGATATTCATGTTCCCTATAGTCGTCCTTGCCTCTATGCCTTTTTTTTGCTCTCTACCTAATGCTTGTTGCTTCGTGGGTTGCTATTGACAATTGCTTTTCCATCGTGTCATCCTGCTACCCCAATCGTATTGCATGTGGTTGCTATTGTTGCCCGCTGCTGCTATCTAATGCCTTCGTCTTGATACCCTTGTTGTGGTCCTTAGCACTCCCACTGCCTCAAACCAACCTACCTGATACCCTAAAATCCCTAACCGACGTCCAACCCTCCTGCCACAGGCCCGCCGCCACCAACTTTTCCTGCCCAGGCCGCCACCCCATCTCCCTATCTATTGTTGCTACCCGACGAGAAGGAGCCTCCCCCTAGCCGCTATTAGTATATATGCTTTTATGTTTTTTGTTTTATTTATGTTTTAGACTTGTCTTGTCTTTAACTCTTTCGTTTGTCCCATATACTCTCTTATCTTATAAAAGAGACTCACTTGTATTTGTTTTGGATATATCAAATAAAGGTTTTCTTATTCTATATGGTATTAGATGGTTATGGTCCAACCTGACCTTTTTCCTCCCCAACCTCAATGGTGCCCAACATATCTTAATCCTAACCACCACCTACCCCAACCCCTCCTTCCCTACAGCCCGCTGCCACCCCCCTTCTTCCCCAGTCGTCGCCCGCCTCAACATCCTACCGCCACCCTCCACTTTCTTCTCTAACCGTCGTTTGCTACCTCCACCTCGTCTTCCCCAGCCGCCGTCCGCCCCAACAGCCCGCCGCCAGCCCCCTTCTCTAACCGCTGCTGCCACCTTCACCTTAACCCAACCACCCCCAACCATTCAACCGCTGCCGCTACACCCTCCTGATCCACCCGCCCACCCGCCTATCCTCCTGATCCACCCACCATCTAACGCTGCTGCCCACCCCCCACCATTCTCCCCCTTACGCCAACCACAAAAAAACCAAGAGAATAGTTGCGGTGGAGACTTACAAACAAAGGCAAAGCTAGTTGATAGGTAAGCTAATATGCGAAGGAGAGTAACCGATAACACGAGCCAATGTAATACTCGGCCTAATTACATAGATCTAGGCAGAAAAATATATGGATCTTCTTGCGACCCAAGAAAAGGAGATTTGTCTGGCCCTTAGGCCCAAAATACGGTTATGATTTAGCATGGTATATACAAGTGTAGTACAAGTATTGAAGAAGCTAAGACTACATGTATGTAGGGATGGAAAAGACAGCTAGAAATATACAAATTGCTGGAAACAGTAGATGTTAAAAGGCGACTACCGTGTGATATGCTTTCTGAAGTCGCAAGAAGATCCAAAATCAGATTATGATTTAGCATGGTATATACAAGTGTAGAATCGTGCGACCCAAGAAAAAGGAGATTTGTCCGGCCCTTAGGCCAAAATCAGATTATGATTTAGCATGACAAAAGGCAGAGAAAAAAGTGTTGCACTTCATATCCTTCCGACTCTTATACTATGACCATACTAGCATATAGGAAAAGAATCTTGTGCCTTAGGGTTTCACACTCCCTAAATAAACAAACAAAGAAAAGGGGAATAAAAAAATGCAAACAAGGAGTTCTCAGTTTTCTAATTATGATATAAAACCCTTTTTCAGATCAAAAACTGAGTCATTGTGTCCGTATTATAGGTTCAGGTGAACATAATTTGTCAACAATACCAAGTGATCGTGTATCTTTTAGTAGTAGAAGTTTATCTTAAGTAAGTTAGATCGTCATAGAGAAGGGGAAAAGAAAGAAGCTACCAGAAGGTCATATATGAATGGTAAAACTTAATGCACAAAAAGTTAAAAGTTGAATAATTTTTTCACCTCTTCAGGAGTTAGTGGGCATTTCCCCATAGCCCTTCTTATATCATACTCAAGTTCTTTTTCTGCAAAATTCTTCTCACGATACTCTTTCAAAATTTTCTGTTCTTGAGGTGTGAAAATCTTGATGCACCTGGAACATTCCGACTAAGTAAGTTCAGTTCCAAAATACATAAATTTACAGGAAAAACTGAAATTAGTAAATGCCCCAAGACTTGGATGAATGCTTCATATCTCCTGTCAGCAACAATCGTTCTCAAGTCTCTTAGTAACGAAAACTTGTATGATAACGCACACTTCAGATGAGGGCATACCCAGCAAATGCAAGCATATCCATCTCAAAACGAAGATGAATGGCCATAAAGGGGCCCTGGACTCGAAGTTTCTGTACTATGGCTTTACTTAATTTCATAATGTGTCGCTTGAACCTCAGTGCATGATAATTGACACGACACCTTAGCCTCTGAAGTTCTGGTTCATCAATCTCTTCAGCCAATCGGTGAGAAAAAGGAGTCAGATATATGGCACCGTGTTCCTTCATCTTCTGCAAAGCTTCTGTGGTATACCAACTAATGGGGGCATCTCGTGGTGGTCGAATCTGATGCAAAATCCGATAAACATTGGTTCAAAGTAGATGCCTTTATGCCAGAAAAGTCTAGGGGACTACCTGATAAGCCTTCATTTTCCTAGCCTTGCTAGTCTTGCTACCCGAGCGAACATCAGGAAGACTTTTTACTATCCGAACATCATGTCTAAGAGACTTGATGAAATGTTCAACATCATAAATACCTGAAAAACCACTGATTTGGCAACAAGGGAAGAGATACATATATGTTTGAAACATAAATTGTGAAACGCTGAGCATTAAAATGAGATACGAGATTGAAAATCTACAGTACTTTGGATATTAAATAAAGTTCAGTAAAGTATGCATAATTTTGACAAGTTCTATTTACACTGTAGCCTATGTTTCATTTTTAGTGCAAGAATGTTGTACAAAACCTTTTTTTATCTCATTTGTATTTAGAGGATATATTCAAAGCAAGATAAAAGTTATAAATAAGTGAAACAGGAAACAAACCCTTTCAACAAGATGGCAGTTAATGAATTATCAGAGCATTTGTGTAACTTAATATATGAAAAATATGAAAAGGATACTGCCTGTCTATCACCTTTACGACGTCACCTGTCAAGCACTTTAAATTCAGACCTTTCTCCACAGATTTATACACCTAATCGTTATTATTATACTATGTAAAATTACCTTTCTCCATAGATTTATACACCTAATCCTCCCTCCCTCCCCCCTTCCCCCACTCCCCACAGATGTAAAATTACCTTAGTTAAATATCACCAACAATTTGTCTTCAAAATCAATTTTGATTGTCTATGAGACCCCATTATAAAAACTATTGAAAACCTTCAGTTTTAAGTGTGATAATATTCAATACTAAACACTAAAATGTACTAGTTTAAGATCAAAGTTAACTACACTGGATCAAAGTTGACTACACTGCCAGCGCTCAAGTCTGCTCCTAGGGCATTCTTAGACCACTAGGCATAGTCACAATATACTCCGAATTTTTGAAAAAGTCGCGTTTAAAATACGATTTTTTTCCTAGACGTATCAAACAGACGAATAATTCCCAATTTGAGCATAGTCACAATATATTACGTTTTATTCCCGTATTATTCACGAATTTGACGTTTTCTTCCCGTTTTCTACTTTTTTTATGTACTTTCTCATTTTATACTATTTAAGACTAACTTGATTTGAGAGTGTGTGTGTGTGTATGTATATGTAAATACACACACACACATATATATATGTATGTATCATGTATGTATGTATGTATGTGTTATATATGTTGCAATAGATGTATAGATATGTACTTATATATCGTGCACTATATGTATTGTGTTATATATATGTGCAATACACACACACATACACACAGATATATATATATATAGAGTCAGGCTAGAATACACTCGAGTGTATTCGTGCGATCCGTACACTCGAGTGTATTCTAGCCTGACTCTATATATATATATATATATATATATATATATATGAATCCTCCGATCTTTCGCCGAATTTTTCCCGAATCGTTGACCGTATTTTTACCGTACATTGACCGCTTTTTACCCGAATTTCCCGCATAATTCCCGAATTCTGAAATTTTCAGCTCGACCGAACGTATCCCGAATACCGAATTTGTGACTATGCCACTAGGTATAGTCTTAGTTTTGGTTTTAGCGCTACACCAATGCACACACACCCTAGTGGTAGCTAACCTCCATAGCACAGACTACTAGTGATTGGAAGGCCTAAGTGGCCCTTATAAAAGGTGGTGATACCTATGGCCATATAGCCATAGTTATCAAGGCGGGCGCCTAGGCATTCTAGGCACTTCACAGGTCCCTCAAACCTAGGCGCCCAGGGTCCATAGGTTAGTTGGGGCAAACTAGGCGGGCTGGGAGTCCGCCTAGGCAGTCAAGGCGGACAGCCTAGGCGCTTCTACTGCAACTACTGCAAATAGGTCAGTCCTTATACTGCTGTTTTTTTTTTGTACTTTTGTGTCTTCTGTTCTTGCTTCTTTTCTTTTTCTGACAGTTTCTCCTGCTTTTCCTGTTCTCGCTAGTGCTGCATTTTAATTTTTTGTGACTCCCTCCTATGTTCCGTCTTACTGCTGTCTGACTGTCTCCGTGTTTCTAATTTCAGAAATTCAGACTTGTCTTACATCTCCTACTTCCACATCTACTAGACTACTAGTACTACTTCTATTCGCATATTTTCTTCTTCCTTTTCTGAGTTATTTTTGCTCCTACATCTCCTACAGCTACTGCTGTTTGCATGTACGAGTTGGAGTTTCCTGATCTCTTCCTCCCCCTAGGTCTCCTCCAACACCTCCTTTATTGGGTTTTTTTTTGTTCCTCTACTTCTTCCTCCTCCACATCTCCTCTACAGCTGTTGTGTGTTTCTTTTTTCTGACTTCTTCCTGCACGTCGCTTGCATTTTTTCTGTTCTTTTCACCTGTGTTCTTTCTCCTTCAATTCGTACTTATCTTCCTCCCTCTGTTTTTTTCTTTTTTTCTTCCTCTTAATTTTCCTTCCTATGATCCTCCCAACAGTTATCAATACGAGTTAGACATATGAAAACATTTAGTGGACATATAGTTACAATTACCAAATTGCATGTAGTACCATACGAACAAATAACCAATATAAAGACAAAAACGCCCAGAAAAGCCTAGGCACCCATTAGGTGAAACCCACAGCCAAGCTGGCTTGACAACTTAGCGTATAGCAGGATGACATACATGGCGCCTCATAGTACTTAGCGTATAGCAGGATAACATGGCGCATCATAGTAGCTTGACATGCCACTGGAGCCTTTTGGCGTGTAGTTGTAGTCGTGTTGGTATAAAAGACCATTAATTCTCTACTCCCAGACTCCACTACCTGGAACATAGTAGGCCAGTTCGTTTCAGATGTCAAGAAAGTGGTAAATGAGTGCCTTACTTTTTATTAATCTGTATGCTTGTAATAAAATTTCGATCAAAATTTTGTTTTTTTTTCTTTCAATCGGACATCGAAACCTATGATCGGACACAAAATACAGGGAATGGGACGTAATTTCACAAAAATTTCGACCCTAGGTGCGAAATTTTGCAAAACAGGGTGAAATTTTGCACCAAAAAGGCCAGTTTGGGCCGTAATTTCGCAAAATGGTACAAAAACACAACTTAGAGTTCGAGAAATTTGTTCCAAAGGATGGTACTACTACATCTTGGGTATTTTGGCAATTGTTTTTGAATCCCTTGCTTCTAAAGCCTATTTTTCTTAATTCTAAGGCATGTTTCCCCTATCTCTAGACCATCTATACATTAGCTTCATCAATTTGTACACTCTTCTATAGAGATATGGAGAAATACTCCAAAAACAACAAAGTTCTTTCTTGGATCTATGTATAAATGTCCCATGTAACCTAGTTAAATGCGAACACTAGACTTATACAACTTGTTGTTCATAACTTTGTAACTTGTAATTGTAAGTTGTACATTCTAAGTTGTAACTTGAAGTTTTTAACAGTCTCACTGTCTAGCAGACTTGCCATTTCTGATCATTTGTGCACTCACTCGTCAAGACATGCACCCCACCCTAACCTCTAAACATATAAGTTTATTATATAATCTAGTGTATCTATGTCTAAACATTGTGTATGCAAAATTTCATAATTTAATTCCTTCATTTTGTCATCGAAATTGCCATCAAAATTCTGTCAAAATTGTTCAACTTCCTTCACTTACAAATGTGGAAGACCCCCCCTCCCACATATCCAATATGAAATATTATTGCATATTTGAGTAGATCTTGGCGTTTAGATCATCCTGGTAAATTTTCATGATATAATTCGCTTATTTGGTCGTCGAAATCGTTTGGGCCGTAAATATCGAAATTTCGGCCGAAATTTTGAAAAATTTATGTTTCTAGGCCATCGGACACGACATCGAAATCGGACATTTAATTCTATGTCTGTATGCATGTTGCTCTACTCCCTGCATAGCTGTTAAAATGGGTACTTGACTACCTATTCTATGCCTATCTATGACTACTCATGGCTATTGATTTGCCTGACCATGATTTTCGTCTTCAAGAGATCTCTACAAATCAGATGGTCTGCAAAAAACTAGGAAATATTCAATAAAGCCACTCCATGATATTTGTATATATCAAGGAAAAATTCATGTCTTAGTGGTGACCTTCATGAGAAGCCAATAGAGGACAAGGTGGAGGAGGAATGGAATGTTTGGACCACTGCTAATCTCGTGGTTATGTCTAGGATTCTCAAATGTGTAGAAACGATAATACTGGGGAAATTCCCATGCGTGTATTTCTCATCCCATGCGTGTATTTCTCATTGATAGATGGGCAAGTCCCTTTCCTATATATAGGAAAGGAATGAAGTACAAGGAAGTTGACAACCCTAATGGGCCAAGACACAATTGGGTCGATATTACGAAAAGACCTAATAGCTGAATTAACTAAATAATAAGATTCTTCGACACTCCCCCTCAAGTTGGAGGAGCTTAGGAGAATCCCAAATCAACTTGCAAATAAACGGATTATAACAAAGGACCAAATACAAGGATAACCAAGCCAATATAAAAATATCTCTCCGCTGTCGATATTAAAACATGCAATCAACGCTCAAATACTCAAGCAAATTATTCAAAGCATGTAGGAAAGCAGGTAGCAGGAGCTTTTCAATCTAAAAGAAGTGCATTTGAACTGTGATAAACAACATGTAGGTGTTTGTGTCTTCATCTTGTTCTCTATTGCATTAACCAGAGAGTGTTGGCACACAAGAGGTACTAATAGTCATGTGCATAACAATCACAGGAATAAATAGTAGCAAAGGGGTGATGTAGTCGAAGTGAAAAGTCATTGGGCGAAGTAGTCATGCACATGCATATGTATCACCTACAAGAGAAGTCACAAACAAGAATCTTAACATCATCTTCTTTCTTCATATACTTTCCATCACAGTAGCAGACGTCACAGTCCAAAGGGTGTTGGGTCACAGTCCAGAGGGTGTTCGGTCACAAGCAGGTGCTAGTTAACGTGCATACAAAGCATGGACAAGCCGATAGAGCAAATAAAGCACGAACGGCAGATAGTGCAAACGCGAAAAGCGACACATAAAAAGTGCTAACAAAGCACAAGTAGCGAGAACGACGTCCCTAGATAGAAGACCATAGCATAAGAAGTATCATCCAATCAATAGTTAGCACAGATAACTTCGTAGCAGCAGAAAGGCATATGATGATGAATAAGCTACACTAACTCTCCATATGATTTACACATAATAGAACAACGATCCATAGAATGTATAGCACCAGTCCACAACATACATATATCATCATGAAGATCAACACAGATAGCAACATATATAAAATCTTCCTCTCTCCATCTCATACTGTCCCTCTACTCATCTTCCTCTATTCTCCCCCTCAAGCCAACCACAAACAGAATCAAGTGGCGTTGGGTCGAAGAGTTATAAACAATGGTAGGGGTATGGATATGTAGACAAATATATGGAGGGTAACCAAAAATACGAGCCGATGTATTATTGTATGACCCTGATTACATGGATTACAATAGAAAAATAAATAGATAATTTTTAGGACCAGAAAATAGAGATATATCCAGTCCTTAGGCCAAAAATCTAGGGGTACAAGGGGCATAGCCCCCTGTGGTATGCATCAGATCAAATCGGATCTGATTAAAGATCCAATGAGCGATAGGAATAGTAGTATATGTGGGGATAGTAAATTGATTGAGAGCGGTAAGGCTACATGTAAGTCGGGCTAGAAGGGGGTGGTCAGGTGGGTAAAAGGAACAACTAGAAAAATATTAAAATTGTTAGAAAGGGAAGGTGGTATACTTATCTAGGCGACTAGGCGGTCCTTCCCACCTAACGGAAGCCTAGGGGGCCCCGGCGCGAGCCTAAGTGTTTCTAGGTGTTCTTCATATTTGTTTATATTTTACAATATATATATATATATATATATATATATATATGATTTTTCCTACAAATAATTTAGCTATGTGCAAATATATACATCATTACATACATTTGTATTGGTTATCCCTAAGCTTAATCAATCATAACTTCACCAACATCATACATGTCATGACCTAAGCTAGACCTAATCTGACGTAAAATGATCTAAATTGGTCCTAATTTAACTTAGTTTGTCCTAATTTGGCCTAAGTCAGGCCTACTTTGGCATAAATGACCTATTCAGATGTAACTTCCCTTAGTTTGGTCTATATTGACCTAAATGAGCCCTAATTTGGCAAAACCAGACCTAATTCCCTCAAACAAGACATGTTTTTACCGAATCAGACCTATCCGCCAGAGCAGACCTAATCTACCCAAATTAGATCTGATATGGCGTAAATCAGGCTCCCTAAAATAACTAAACTTGATCTAATTTGACCAAATTCATACCCAATCCATTCTAATTTGGTCGTTGAGTGTCTTAATTTGGGCTTAAAAGACCTTATGCATCCACTTTAGTAATCTAAAAGCTTTGGATCCCAGTTTAAGGCTGCCCACCTAGAACCTAGGGGGCCTAGGCGCATCTAGGAGGAGCCTAGACAGGAGCCTCGATAATTACGGATATGAGATTCATACCATTATATATAGTATATACTATATAGTGAAGACAATAGGAGACATGTACCGAAGAAAAGACACATTATGTCTTGCATCAGTAGATGCAGATAGCAGGAGACACATCGTGTCAATGAAGGGACATATCATGTGATACAGTAGACGGCACACTGCGACTTGACAAGACACGTGTCTAGCAGCAATAGTCGAAGCCGACCGACAGAATGCATGAAACACGTCGTGTGCCGCAGTGGACACACCGAGTCGAGCAACAGATGTTGGGACAGAGCAAGCGACACGTCGTGTCAAGCAACAGATGTTGGGACAGAGCAAGCGACACGCCGTGTTTTAGTGCCAACATGACATGTCCAATACAAATTTGTGCCAAACGAACAAAAGCCCACGCACAAGCTGGGTCGAATAATGACATATTGTGTTTTGTTGCATAACAACAATTTCAAACCAAGAGAACACAACAAAAGGATGGAAGTATCCTACTAGATCTCCACCAAGGTAAAGTAGAATATGATCATCCACAATAGCAGCAAAAGGATATCTTTTACCATGATTTGGCATTAAATCTCAAAAAAGGCGGCATGGTAGATGGTGGCTATAGAGATATGTAGTTTCATGTATTTTTCATGTGTTTTTCTGTTCCTTTACCTTGAGTGTCATGTGCTTAGCATGTGCCTCACTTACTACTTTTCTTATGTTGTTTAGTCCCATATGGGTAGCGCTTAGTTTAGTCTCTTGTTATGTTTGCTATATAAGAGACTCCTATGTATTCTTTTAAGATCATCCAATAAACAACACTTCTCCTTTCTACATGGTATCAAGAGCAGGCCCTCATTTTCTCCCACCCTAATTTCCCACCCTTGACCTAACAGCCCTTCCCCTCCCCTCCAGCAGCCGCCGCCCCCCCACCCCCCCCCGCCGCCACAGCCTTTCTCCCTCACCTCCTCACCCTTCCACCCAACCTAACCCTATCCCTAGCCGCCGCCCCCACCCCCCCCCTTTCCCCTCACCCTCCACCCTAGCCGCCTACCCCCCCTTCCCCCCCCCATCCAGCCGCCGCACCTGCCGCCAGCAACGGCACGTTTGTTGCTGCCGCTCCACCACACAGCCACCTCCCGTCGTTTTTCACCCTCCCTTCCTCCCTCCCCACCCTACCCTCTCACCCATATCTTCTACCCTCACCATCTCCACCATTACACTCACCTTTTCCCTCACAATCACCTTCTAAATCCTTACGTACAGCCCTACGCACTTTCTAATTTTTCTCCGTCTACGTCCAGAAAATTGCGGATTTGTGATCGGGAAGACTCTGGCCTTCTAAGTTGAGAGTCTACTTTATTCCTCGGGATTTCTGCCTGCGCCTCATGCTGGGAAGTTGATTTTTCCTCATGACGGCGTAGGTTTCTATGTCTTATTTGCCCATATTGGGTCTTTCTGATCTGCCTTGTCAGATCTCTGCTACTTCTGCCCATTAAGGGTCTCTGCTGCCTCTGCCTGTCAAGGGTTTCTACTGCTTCTCTAAGGCGTGGTCCATTCTGCAGCCATGGCATATTTTGAGCCCCCCAGATCTCTATGCGTTACCACCGTCAAACTTGAAGGCGGTTCCAACTACCATCTTTGGTCCGCGTCGTTTGTGCTATATGTCAAAGCACAAGGTCGGTACCATCATCTCACTACCGATCCCCCTGATGCTCCTACTGCTGATGCTGACGACAAGACTAAACAGGGCTACATTCAGTGGTCCAAGGATGATTCTGGCATCATGTCCTGGATCCTCAACAGCACTGAACCTAGGATCAGCCAGTCTCTACTTTGCTTGCATGATGCCAAGACGATGTGGGACCAATTGGCACATGTTTATTCACACCAGGAGAATCCCAAGCGGGTGTTCGAGATTTTCAAACAACTCACCAGGAAGGAGTTCTCCAATGACTTGTCGATTGATGACTTCTACAATCAATGCTCTGCTCTATGGAATGAATACGAGATGTATCATCCGTTGACTGCCGATATCAAAATTGCACAGCAGCACCGCAATGAACTTCGACTGGTGCAGTTTCTGGCTGCGCTTCCTGACTCCTTCTCGGGGGTTGTTGATCAAATCCTGTCCAGTGACCCGCTTCCTACAGTTCGAGATGTCCTCAAAAGAGTCCAGCGACTACCTTCGATGACTACTGCATCTGCTCCTGCACCACCGACTCTGGTTGCTCGCTCTACTGATTATGGTCGTGGTCGTGGTCGAGGCCGTGGTGGCCGACCTCCTACTTCTAGCGGACGAGGCACTCCTGCACCTGGACGGGGCACTTCACCTAACCCACGCCACTGCGGCTGGTGTGGTCGTGATAACCATACTGAGGACCGTTGCTGGATAAAGCATGGTAAACCTGCTTGGGCCAACCAAGCGGATGATGATACTACTCCTGCTGCTTCTTCTGTGGATCAATCTGCTGCACCACCTAACACTGAATGGTTGCGCTCGGAGTTTGAACGAATGTTTCAGGAACGTCTGGCACAACTACCTTCTACCTCAGACTCCTCAGCCATGCTTGCCTCGTCCTCCTCTACTAACACAAAGTGGTGCATCGACTCTGGTGCTTCCACTCATATGACTGGTACTCGTCATTTATTTTCCCACCTTACCACCCGTACTCCTATTTCTTCTGTCACTGTGGCAAATGGTTCAAAAACTACTGTTAGTGGCACTGGCACTGTTCCTCTATCAAGGGAATTATTTCTCCGTTCGGTTTTATATATCCCAAACTTTCCTGTCAATTTACTTTCGGTCAGCAAAATGGTTAAACAATTAAACTGCTCTGTTAAATTTGACCCCTCTGGTTGTATTATGAAGAACCTCCGCACGAAGACGAGGATTCGTTCGGGCCGTGAGGGACCAGATGGGTTGTACTACCTGGATGGACCACCTACTCCGAAGGCGATGCTCTCTACTTCTGTGACAGAACTTCAACTGCATGTTAGACTTGGTCATCCATCTGCGGCGAAACTAAAGCATCTTTTTCCTAGCATCTCTGGCGATACCTTTACTTGTGAAACTTGTGTAATGGGCAAGAATACAAGATCTGTTTTTCCTGCAAAGAAACTTATTTCTTCTAAAGAACCTTTTGAACTTGTGCATGCGGATATTTGGGGGCCATGTTCTGTGCCCAGTCATTCTGGTGTGAAATATTTTCTGACCTTTATTGATGATTACTCTCGTCTTACTTGGCTGTTTTTACTCAAAGGTCGAAACACTGTAATAGATTGCATTCGTACCTTTTTTGCTGAAATTAAAACTCAATTTGATCGGCCTATTAAAACCTTCCGGACCTACAATGCACTAGAATTTATGCAACAATCTGTGACTCAGTTTTGCATCTCCCATGGCACACTCCACCAAACCACTTGCCCATACACTCCACAACAGAATGGTGTAGCGGAATGGAAAAATCGACATCTTCTTGAGGTTGCTCGCACTCTCCTGATTCATTACAAGGTGCCTCACTATTTTTGGCCTGATGCAGTTTCGACGGCATGCTATCTTATTAATCGCATGCCTTCTTCTGTTTTGAAAAACAAAGTTCCCTACACTCTGTTATTTCCTGATAAACCCTTATTCTCTGTGCCGCCTCGCATCTTTGGATGCACGTGTTTTGTTAAAAACCTTTGCCCTGGTCTCACGAAGTTGGATGCCCGGTCTGTGAAATGTGTGTTTTTGGGATATTCCCGGACTCAGAAAGGCTATCGCTGTTTCGATCCAGATAAGAAACAATGGTTTGTAAGTGCGGGTGTGATATTCTTTGAACACATGCCGTTCTACTCTGCCGCTGGGGACCGCCTGACTACTGATATTTTGGCTAGCACTCCTCTTCCTTTGGTTGAAGAAATACCTTCTGTTCCTACTTCACAAGAGAAACCTCTACAGGTGTACAAGCGAAGACCAAAGCCCCTCACTGCCCCGGCCGAACCAAATCCTGAGTCAGCGGAGGATCCACCACAGGCTGAGGTATTTTCTGATTTGCATATTCCTATTAGTTTACGAAAAGGGGTTCGTTCATGTACTCAGCATTGTATTGGTCGCTTTTGTTCTACTGATCATCTGAGTGACAGTCTTGCATACTTCTACATTTGCATTATCTGTTGTGCACATTCCTAAAACTGTTGATGAAGCCCTTCGACACCCTGCCTGGAGACATGCCATGGAACAAGAAATGCAAGCTCTATATGAACAACGTACCTGGGATCTAGTTGATAAGCCTTCTTCTTGTCATCCAGTTGGCTGTCGATGGATCTTTACTGTTAAATATCAACCAGATGGCACCGTTGCACGTTTGAAAGCTCGATTAGTGGCAAAAGGATATACGCAAATTTATGGCGTTGATTACTTTGAGACGTTTTCTCCAGTTGCACGTCTTAATTCTGTTCGTATTCTGATATCTGTTGCTGTCAATAAAGATTGGCCTCTTTATCAACTGGATGTGAAAAATGCTTTCTTATATGGCGACCTTCAGGAGGATGTCTATATGGAGCAACCCCCAGGATTTGTTGCTCAGGGGGAGTCTGCTTCTCGAATCTGCAAGCTTCGCAAGGCGATTTATGGTTTAAAACAAAGTCCACGCGCATGGTTCGACAAACTTAGCAAAATCTTAATGTCCTTTGGATTTCGACGGTCGCAGGCTGATCACTCTGTTTTCATACGCAAAACCACAGCAGGGTTGGTTATTCTTATTGTGTATGTAGATGACATCATCTTATCTGGCAGTGACCCCGCAGGGATACAAGCAACCAAGCATTATCTCGCACAACACTTCATTACAAAAGACCTTGGCAAATTGCGTTATTTTCTGGGCATTGAGGTTGCTCGATCCTCTGCAGGCGTTTCTCTCTCTCAACGCAAATATGTACTTGACTTATTACAAGAAACAGGAATGTTGGGATGCAAGCCAGCCACCACTCCTCTGGATCCCAATATGGATTGGGACAGTGATTCATCTCCTGCATATGCTGACCGCCACCAGTTCCGAAGAATAGTGGGCAAACTCATTTATCTGACTGTCACTAGAGCTGATTTAGCTGCTGCTGTGGGATTTGTTAGCCGCTATCTTGATAAACCAAGGCAATGCCACTGGGATGCTATTATTCATATTCTTCGATATCTTAAAAGTGCTCCTGGAAAAGGCCTTCTGTATAAGAAAAATGGTCACTGTGACTTATCTGGTTTTTCTGATTCAGATTATGCAGGGAGTCGGTCTGACAGGAAATCCACTTCTGGATACTGCACATTTGTGGGCGGCAATCTAGTCACCTGGCGCAGTAAAAAACAAACCGTTGTGGCAAGATCAAGCGCTGAGGTAGAATATAGAGTGATGGCTCATACTACATGCGAGCTGCTATGGGTTCATAGTCTTCTGAAGGAGTTTGACATCTCTCCGCCTAGCCCTATGCCCATGTTCTGTGACAATAAGGCGGCCATTTTCATTGCGAGCAACCCAACCTTCCATGAAAGAACCAAGCACATTGAGGTCGACTGCCACTTTGTACGGGAAAAGGTTCTTTCTGGTCAGATCTACACTCCATACATCAGTACAGAACAACAGCTTGCGGATATCTTCACCAAAGTGCTACCCAAGACTCGCTTTCAGAATCTGTGTTCCAAGCTGGGCTTCTTCGACATCTTCGCTCCAGCTTGAGGGGGAGTATAGAGATACGTAGTTTCATGTATTTTTCATGTGTTTTTTTGTTCCTTTACCTTGAGTGTCATGTGCTTAGCATGTGCCTCACTTACTACTTTTCTTATGTTGTTTAGTCCCATATGGGTAGAGCTTAGTTTAGTCTCTTGTTATGTTTTCTATATAAAAGACTCCTATGTATTCTTTTAAGATCATCCAATAAACAACACTTCTCCTTTCTACAGTGGCGATGTAGATGGCAAAGGTGTAGACAGTAGTGGTGTAAACGGGGACATTATAGATGGCAACGACGAAGTAGATAAGGAGGGTGGTGATGGCTCTGTCACAACTCACAAGCAAGCATGAAGATGAAGCGATGCCATAGGTGGTAACGTAGGTGGAAACATCAATGACAAATGCAGTGAAGCTTTTTGGCGCAGCATCATAACAAGTTGCAATTTTAAATAATTTTGACTTTCAAGTGGAGGCAGCTCTATGGAGACACTCCTAAACGTAACAAGAGAACGGACAAGCAACATCTAGGGGCGGCCGCCCATAAGGGAGGCTCTCTCTCTCTCTCTCTGGGTTAGGTGTGCAAGAAAGCCTTCTTTGGTAACATGTGGAAAACGATAATAGAGGGGAAATTCATGTGTGTATTTCTTATTGATGAACAAGTAAACTTCTCTCCTCTATATAGGAAAGGAGGCAAGTACAAGAGGCAAACATAACCCTAAACAACCAAGACACACTTGCGTCCATATTAGAAATAGACTCAATAGCTTGATCATCTAAATAATAAGACTTCATAACAAAATGATTAGCAAAGACCCAGCACACTTCAGCTGTGTCACATAATTTGACGAATTATTGAGAACTTCGTGTATAATTCGGGCATAATTCTCTGGACGAATGCAACAGCCGAATTACGCCAGATTCCCGCACATATCCCGAATTTTACAAATTATTCACGAATAATTCGTAATTCACGTATTAAACATGTATAAAACGTAAAAGGCACGCTTTTTGCCGATATTTTCTGAAATAATCGGCTCACTTCTCGCCATTTTATGTGGCCCAGCTGATCCACCTAATCTACCCCACGTAGCAAGAACTCTATATACATTGGGATTAGATGTGCAATATGAATATCATGTTTGAGCTATGTATATATTTTTGTATATTATGCACACATGTATATAAAAAATATGCACAAACATATACAAGTATATATGTATATATATATATATATATATATATATATATATATCCGAATTTTATCTTTTTTTTTCCGAATAGTTGACCGAACTTTTAACGAATCTTTGGCGATTTTTATCCGAATTTTCCGCATAATTCCCGAATGGCGAATTTTTCAGTCTTGCCGAATCCCGAATTTGTGACTATGCACTTGAGGACAAAATTTGTTGTGAAGGGTTGTTGGTTTGCAGCAATGTTTTAGAAAGCGTGAAGCAGGATGCAAACGAACAGGACCATGTAACCACTTGAGCACCAGGCCTTAAGCGGGCGCTATTTGCAGATGATTTCGTTTCTGTATAGTTGTATACATAATTAACTTTGCCTATGTTTTTGTGCATTCTATGCTATGCAAATGTAGCCAGTCCCAAGCTCGGGTGAAGGAGGGTTGGTGGTAGGTTGACAGCCAGCCATAAAACTTTGTCACTCTACTTATGATATGGATCCTTATAAAAATTTCGTTGGATGACCCATAATAGAGCTGATTGGAAAAGAAGGATCCATGTAGCCGACCCCAACATGGTTGGGGTTGAGGCTTACATGAGATATTTGTATACATAATTACACACATACTTACATATATAATCATATATTCTTTTTTTACTGTTATCATTGTATTTAAAAACGTTCTGAGCTGCCGCTTAATCGGTCAAGACCTCCAACCGTTTAATTTTGTTGTTGAGCGCCCGCTTAGCAGATCTATAAAAAAGGTCGCTTTTTGGCGCTTAACCTGTTTTTTTCCCGCTTTTGCCCTTCTTTCCCCATTTTTTGCCCTCTTTTAACCTGTCTTTTTAAATACTGTTGTAAACCTCTAACATGAAGTGAATTATATTGTCCAAGTATTATTGACTATATTATATTTAACATAAATACATAAATGTTCTATAATAAGCCATAGTTCTAATTTAGAATGCACAATTTGTATGTAAGTCATGATAATAAGGTACTGCTGTAATGTTACCAGTAAACTACATGTAACTATTATCTAATTTAGAATATACTTTGATTAAATGTACTGCTGTAATGTATGACTAATTGATGATATGCAAATATAAAACTAAAATAGCAAGGTATCCGTGATAAGTATATTGTTTACTGTTTAGCTATATCAACATGTGACGCAAATTTTTGTTGTATCATGTATGTAGGGTGCTTTATCCATGACAAGTCTATTGTTTACTATGCTATCGCTATAATCATTGTTTTATAGTTGTGTCATAAACTATTTTGGTGTTTTATATTGTTGGGTGCAGTGTTTAGATATATATAAAGTTCCAAAAAGTATAGTATTTGTATACATATATCTGTAATTTTGTATAAGTTTATATCGAAAACTTAAACCCATTTTTTAAAAAAATCGCCTGCTTGATTGCCCGCTTACCGCTTAACGAGTTACAAGGTGTTGTCTGCAGGCTTACCGCTTAACGTTTTTTAAAATATTGACTGTTATACATATCAAAACATATATCTAGTCTAACATTGATTTGTATTGAATTTAATAACATTACTGTGGTTCACCTAGTAACATACATATACAATATGTTTTGTAGTAACATAAAAGTAGGTAATAGAGTAATACAGTAGTCGGTAATGCTATATTACATATTATCACAGTGATATCACATTACAAGCGTAGATAATACAATAATACTTGTTTACAAAATTACAATAGAAATATAGACAATACGCTAATACTAAGTAATGTTACAACAATATTGACTGTTATACATATCAAAACATATATCTAGTCTAACATTGATTTGTATTGAATTTAATAACATTACTATGGTTCACCTAGTAACATACATATACAATATGTTTTGTAGTAACATAAAAGTAGGTAATAGAGTAATACAGTAGTCGGTAATGCTATATTACATATTATCACAGTGATATCACATTACAAGCGTAGATAATACAATAATACTTGTTTACAAAATTACAATAGCAATATAGACAATACGCTAATACTAAGTAATGTTACAACAATATTATAGATAATACAAATATATAACCTAACAAAAATAATTATAACTAGCTGATTACATAATGTTAATTATTGCAATGTAGAGTTGTAGATATGCAACATACAACAGTCTACTAGTAATGTATACTAACGTGTAATATACAATACCATATATAAAAATAGATATTGCTTACTATACAGTATATATATATATATATATATATATATAGACAGTAGTTCAATATATTATACAGGAGTATGACTTATTGTGACATTAGATATCAAATATCTATACTTAATATTTCATACTATATGTTAGTAAGCCTAGTATAAATAGAAGTGTACTTTAGAGATGTGGAAGAAAATATCTTGGGTCTAGCTGTCCGCTTAATTTAGGCGGCCTGTTAAGCGGGCAAAACAGGGAAAGAGTGGGCGCCGAATCACCGCCTATAGGCCATATAAACCCACCCATTCAAAAATGTTAAGAGTGCAAAATACAGCCCACGCAGAATGTTTCTAATCCCAGAGACATTTCATATTGCCTACAGTTTAATACCAATTTTTCAGAATTTGCTAAAAGGGTGTCAATTCCCGTTAAATTAGGCCACAATTAAATAAACAAACTTGGAACTAATAAAATATAGAGAAAGAAGCAAGAGTTTCATTACCTTTTCTCATGCCAAAAGGAGTTTGCATCTAACTCAGGTAACACCAAGGTAGCATTCATAATTCTTGCTGCAAGAACAGCATTGCATATCTACAGCAAGACAAGCAAACAATCAGAGTGGAGAACCCACAAAGTTCGAGAAAAGACGATTCACAATCCCATTCTCTCATATAACAAGCTAGAGAAAAGACGATTCACAATCCCATTCTCTCATATAACAGGCTATGTGGTAATCCTTGTGATTTATAGGACGCGGACAATGTATTAAAAATGAAAACTGAAGACAACATAATGGTAAGAGTAAATATAAGAAATATCCAAAAACATAGCATAAATGTGTCTTAAAACGAGTATCACTTTTGGCAATAGAAGATAGGTATATAGAATCTGATCAGAAGCATGCTGAGACCATCACAAATCTGGATCCGGGTCTTCAAAAAGATTAATTAAACTTGATCCTCACAACATAAATATCCGGGTATTAAGAAAGGGACGTGTTGTTGGTCAAAATGATATGAGGATATATACATCTAGGTTAACAGGACCAGAAACAAACCTTGAATATATTTAATTTAAAATATAAAGGTCAATTTATTTACTTTTAGAATTAAACAAATAGTTTCTGTGTTATTCATTCCTATAAAGTCTTATGATGCCGAATGCAAAAGGTCACAATTAATGGTCTCAATTAAAAACTTGGGTTGTTTAATTTTATAAGTTAATTTTTCTCCAACAATGCCTTGAGTGAAATTGTGGAAAATAAGATGAGAGGATAATGGGATATTTTCTTATGGATAGAAGGCAACCTCCTCTCCGATATATAGGAAAGGAGACAAGTACAAGGGAAGTAAACATAAACCTAATGGGCCAAGACAAGTAGGCCCATATGACATAATAAACTAAATAATAATAATTCTAACACTCCCCCTCAAGATGGAGTATGGGTGAAACACACACCTAGCTTGGACAAAAAATTGAAAATAAACATGTCACTCCCCATACAAGATTCCACTCCCCCTTAAACATGACTCTCCAAAAAAAGTACGATTACGCCAACATTTGAGTTGTATTCTGCAGGCTGGAAAACTCGAGCTGTGGAGAAGGTCTTTTGAAGTGCATCTAGAATGAAGGACGTCTGATAAATGGAAGTGAAACGCGTAGCAAAAAACTTGTCACAATCGAACTAGAGTAGACAATAAAAAATACCCGACTATGCCATCTTCATTGGAGACAAATGTTCGAGTGGTATAAGCGCACAATCAACACATTTGACGTACATAACTGGCATGAATACGGAAACACAATGTCGATGTAGCAATAGAGGTATCTTCAAATCGTCTAAAAAGTGTAGCCAACTGGAATTAGCACAGAAGACCGTATACATGCATAATGTGGCACGAATACAAGTTGGGCGAGGTGCTAATGGCTGACATACATGTTCCATAAATCTGGCACATGAACCTTGGGAGCTTAATAGGAATGAATGGCACAAACAAGGAGGAGCCCAATTAGACCAATAGAAGGGCCATGTCAATAGATGCAACTAAGAGAAGATGTAACAAAAGTAGCTCGGTGAAGATAAATCCAGATGAATCCTTGCAGATACAGAATGCACGAGCTATAAACAAGCTTCTGGGAAATCTGATGTGAGGAAGCAACCATTTGTCTCATAAGAATGTAGCGAGAATGATCAACTAAAACATCATTATCACCAGAGGAACAAGAGGCTGAAATAAGCACAAACAAGCTCCGTCCTGACGTATATAGTGTGGTATGAATGTGAAAAGTTTGGTGTCAATGTTGCAATTGAGATCCTTCAACACATGAAAGTGGTAACCAACTAGAAGAAGCGCAGATAGCCAACCTACGTCCATATCGTGGCATGAACACGAAGAACAGTGTCATTCGAAATGAAGCGCCAATGATGCACCGGAAGCACGATGCTTAGTGGGAATGACGAGCCACAAAAATATCAGAAAGACAGATGTGCTAACAACAAGAAGCTTCATAGAGATCTGAATAGTCTAGACTAATACATATAGTCTCTCTCATATTCTTTCTTCATACATTTTCTCTCCTTTATCCCCCCCCCCCGGTACACCAACTACTAAATGATTGAGTAGTTGGTGTAAAAAAGAGACAATACCCCTGCATGTGGAAATTGATGCACGCATTAGGGGTGGTAGGTTTTTTTAATGTAGAGGAAGAAGAATAAAAAGTACAATGCCCCTTTTTATTGGAGCTTTATAAACTACTGTCAGGTCTTTGTTTCTCTTGTTTTTGTTTCATCTTTTTTTTCGTCATTTCCTTTTTTTCAATTCTGTGAAGAATAAGACTAAATTGAATTGAATGTAATGGGATGAGATGAATACAAGACCGGACGCCCTCTCCTTTATATAGGAGAGGGGAGACGCCCTAAGACTTAGGACACAAGTAATCTAAATGGGCTGAAATACAAAAGCCCAATAACTAATTAACCTATTAACTAAATAGGCTAATATAGACTCTCTAACACTCCCCCTCAAGCTGGAGCATGGGTGAAACACATGTCCAAAGCTTGGAGGTTACCTCGATAAAACGATAAAAGAAATGATAAATGAAAGATAAAAGATAATTATCACTCCCCATACAAAAATTGATACTCTCCCTTAATTAATACTCCCCCTGAATCATACGATGACAATGCCTCTTTCCTTTGAAATTGTATTCTGCAGGCTGAAGATCCTCGAGCTTTGATGAAGGTCTTTTGGAGTGCATCTGGAATGAAGAACATCTGAAATGGAACCTGAATACTGCAACAGTAATTCGCCACTTGGAGCAGACGATCCTTAACACCATCACTAGGTCAGCTTCATTGGATTACGTACTTAACGCGGCACGAACGGGGATGTCCAATGTCGATGTAGCAGTAGCGGAATCTTCGAATTGTCTGAGAAGACGTGCATAATGTGGCACGAACATGAACGAACGATATGTTGGTGATACGATGCAGGTACCATAACTCTGACGCATGAACCTTAAGGGCTTGACGGGAAAGGAGATCATCCATCAAGGAAAGTTCCAAGTAGATCAGCGGAAGGTGATGCCGTAAGAACGGATGCAGCTCAGAGAAGACGTAATGAAGCAGCTTGGTGAAGATATCTCTGGATGAACTATCAACCTTACAGATGTAGACTTGGCAGGCTTGCTGAGCTTCTGAAATCTGAAGAAGCACCCATCTGTCTCATGTTAATGGAGCGGAAGAAGTACATCATCAACACCTGACGTACATAACGCGGTACGAACGCGGATAGCTCGGTGTTGACGCTGAATGAAGATCTTTCATTATTGTTTAGAAATAGAGAACGGATGTGTTGAACAATGCGAAGCTCCATGAAGATAATAGCCTGGAACATATATAGCCTGAATACATATATCATCTCTTCTCATACTCTCTCTCATACATATTCTCTCACTCTCTCTCTCTCTCTTCTCATCTCTTCCTATCTTATCGATCCCCCCCCACACCAAATACGATGATAGTGAGTGTTTGGTGTGGAGAAATGGATATATGACCCCCCCCCGGTACTGTGGAAAGGGATACACACATGATATGGGTGGGTGGGAAAGAATTTGGTGGATTTGAGAGGATTTTGTGTATAAGGAGATGTGTAATATGTGGAGAATGAAACCGATAACCGGAGAGAATATGCTAAATGGGTCAATGTAAGATCCGGATAGAAAAATTAAATGGATCCAGCCCCGACCCGAAAAGGGGATATGTTTGGCTCGTTAGGGCAACAAATCCGGGGGTGCGGGGGCGGAACCCCCCGCGAAAAATCCGATTAGGCTGAAAAAGGATCTGATTAACCGAGAAAGATCCAATTAATGATCCAAATAACAATAGGCATATAGAAGGTTGTTGGGGCATTTTGAGGAAGACGACGGTAGCTGGCAGCACGGTGGCGCAGCATGGCAGCAACAGGTGAATCCAAGGACTGTTTGATAGAGAAGAATAATAGCCGCAATAAGGGCTTATAATATCTCCCTTTAACGAATCAATAATTCATAGTAGGAGTCTTCTTCAAGTAGGAACTCCACACATCACGTCCAAAGGAGGAAGCTGCAAAACATAATTGCCCCTTTAAGATGCAGATCAACATGGTGGAGTCCTGTGACCGGTGTTGTTGTTTTCATCTCATCAGAATAGCCGGCAGGAGCAGCGGGCAGTGACCCGAGTTGCAAGGCATGGGCACGGAAGGGACAGGTCTAGGCTTCAGTGGGCACAGGAGCAGGCGCAGTGCAAGGAGAGCAGTGGTTGCAAGCGGTAGCAGCGAAGGGGAAGTAGGTGAGCTCCAACGGCAACAAGCAGGGAGAACAAGGAGACTGGCGGGGCAGGCGGCAATATAGTGTGATGTTGCTGACCGGCAGCGATGGACGAAGGTTGGATCAGCGGCGGCCTTGGTAGGCGATAACGGACATAAGAGGCAGCAGCGGCAAAGCAGCATCCAACTGACAGGACAGGTGACGTCAACAACGAACAGCCAGTGCAGCGGACAGCAGTTGTACGGCACAACTGGCTGCTGGAGATCGTCGGAGGATATAGCGCCGACGTAGAGAAAGAAGCTTGATGTTTAAGAAAGAGAAAGAAAAGTCATGGAGGCCGGGAGATGCCTAGCGGGCAGCCGGCCTAAGCCATGGAAGAGGCGGGGAGAGCCCGCGGTTGTTCTCTCTCGAAGAGAGGGGGCGGTGGCTCTAGGGTTGTTGTTGTGCGTCGGGGAAGAGAGAGCGAAGGGAGGACGGCTGCTAGGTTTTCCTCAGGAGCGAACACGCTCTGATACCATGTGAAGAATAAGACTAAATTGAATTGAATGTAATGGGATGAGATGAATACAAGATTGGACGCCACGCCCTAAGACTTAGGACGCAAGTAATCTAAACGGGCTGAAATACAAAAGCCCAATAAGTAATTAACCTATTAACTAAATAGGCTAATATAGACTCTCTAACAAATTCAATATGTCCTTATCAATTTATTTCATTCAAAGTCGACAACTTTTGTTTCAACTTTATGTTCTATTTCCTTTTTTGTCTCACCAACCCCTTTGACCCGATCAACAAATCTTTAATTGGAAATGAGAAAACAATCGACAAAGCAGCATACTAGAAAGAAGCTTCGTCAACGTAAGAATAATTCAAGTTTGTTGGTAGGACGTTTTTTAAAAATGGAAACACTAATGGACGATGGTTTAAATTAATAAAATGAGAAAAAGAAATATTGGTTGGTAATAATGACATGAGAAAAGTAAAAGAAAAGAGAGACTTTGACCGGGCAAATAATGATAACACAGAGTAAACCGGACCAATAAGAAAAAAATGACGGGTGTTGTTATTAGAGAATGAAATGAGAAAATGAAACCCTAGACCAAAAGGAGGATTTCCTTGGCGTTACGAGCTGTGGGAGATGAATTCCACGCACGCCAAGGCAAGGAGGATGTCGGGAAGCGACGACTAGATAAATATGACTCGGGAAGGAAGATAAATATTGATGATAGTCGGGATGGAGAGCGCCAGCGTAGAGAAAAAAAGATTTGATCTTAATGAAAGAAGAAGAGAGAAGACGACCATGGAGGCCGGGATGATGCCTGACGGGCGGCCAAGACAAGACTATATGACGGCCGCCCACAGGCGGAGGCTCTCTCTTTTTCTCCCTAGACTTAGGATCGATGCTTTGATGCCATGTGGAAAATAAGATGAGAGGATAATGGGATATTTTTTATTGATAGAAGGCAGCCTCCTCTCCTATATATAGGAAAGGAGACAAGTACAGGGGAAGCAAATAAAAACCTAATGGGCCAAGACAAGTAGCCACATATGACATAATAAACTAAACAATTATAATTCTAGTAGAAATATTAACTGTAAGCTACAAAGATATCAAATACTCCAAGAAAATTTCCATCCACGTTATAATCTAGCACCTTTAGTTTTCCGTCTCCCTTTAACCTAGATCACTATCTTTTCTCTCATATTAGTGGAAAAACTCCGGACAGGTTTACAACAATCTAACTTACTAAATGATGCTCATCAACAAAAAGAATCCTTTGATTGCATTTTCTGTAGTTCACTACTTCCTGACATTGTGCATTTCAGGCATCCCTCTTAATAGTTTCATCCATAGTTTTTTAGGCGGCCAGACGGTGGCTGTCCCTAGATGGACGCCCAGCCCGCCCAGGCGGTGTTTTTTTTAACACATAACAATATACATATGTAAGTTTATACTTATATATATTATCTATGCACTATACTATGTTATGTATATACCTATGCATGTAAATTAATGTATTATTTATACTATGTTATATATATACCTATGCATGTATGTATGTATAACTTATCCACCCCTCCCAAATGTATTGAAAATTTGAAATAACACTTTTTATAAGTCATTAAGGCAATAATCAATAAAGAAAATGAAACATAATCAATACCAAAAAGAGATAACAATAAGTAATTAAGTATACCATAGTAGAGTTTGTAAAGTAGAATTAATAAAATGTTGAAAGGCATACATGATGGTTCGTCAATCCTTTAAATGCACTATCAGTAGCAGACTAGCAGGGCTGTAATATTGAGTATGGAAAATTAAATAATAAAAAAGCTACGGCATGATCAGATGAATAAGAAAAGGCGCAAGATATTCCATACGAAAGTCTCGTTGTGGTTGGGTTTAAGTAAAACAAAAGAAAACAAAATAATTAAATAGGCCACTGGGTCCGACAGCCCAAAAAAGCGGCCGCCCATCACTGTTCTGGGTCAACCAGGCGGTCTAGGCGGCTGACTAGTCGCCCGGGCGGCCCAGGCGGACGCCAAATGTGAGGCTGGATCAAAGCGATTGGCTGGGCGGATCCATGTTTGACGCCTGCTCGACAAGGCGGCGCCCAGGCGTCCGCCTCAACAACTATGGTTTCATCTTCCTATTCTAGATTTACACCACGATCAGGAGATTCTTAACCAAGTTCAATGATGCTCCGTTTCTAATTTATTCAAGTTTTGTTATAGTTCCGTGTGTTAAACATTAGTATCATAACAGAGAGCAGATCCTGTTCGTTTGAAGGAGGTTGCCTCAAAAACTTTCCATCTATATGAACTTGGAGAAAGGTGCCAACCTAATTACAGAAGCGAGAAAAAAAATCTAGAGAAGCGGTATAAAGATAACTAATAGCTACACATTGGATTAGACCATTATATACAAGTCAGGAATCAGGTAATTTCCCGAAAGGAATTGAGGCCCCGAAGTTGCACATTTATTATGACCAAATGTCATCTGGAAATAGACAAACCATAGGGGCACATAATACATGTCACAAATAGGTAATTACTAGCAAATAATAGATAAAGCAAACTAAATTGAAGTCATGAAAGTTGAAATCAGCAAAATATGGATTATGTGGGCAGCTCTTGATGTAAAGTGCGTGAAGTTATCGTACCGCACTACGCTGCTGATTTAATCCACCATTGCAACGAACTCTTAGATAGCCATTACTGTCATTTGGAGGAGCTACCAGGATGTAGTGATGGATACAAACAAATAAGAAAGTCAATTCAGTAATATACACAGATTTACACCAAATACATTGTACTGAACGAGGCCAACATTATGAGTGAATAATGTGAAGAGGTCTAACATACGGGGCCAATCTGTTCGTGGGGCAGAAGATGGTCTCCAACCATTTGAATCTGCAGTTTTCCAGAGCTTGTCTAAGTCAAATTTCTAGGATTTTCGACATCAAACAAAATGGCACACTAGTTAGTGACAAAACGATTAGAGACGAATAGGCTTAGAAAAATTAAAGCATTTTGGGAACTGCAAATATAATAGACCATTAGACACATGGTTAACTGAAGAGAAAACACTTCGAACTGAATATCAATACAAGAAACCTAGATATAACCAATTGTGTGGATGTGAAGATTTATATTTTCTGAAACACTTTGATATATCAATGAAGATTAATATACATTACAAGTTCAAAGTGCTTCAACCCTCTTCCTGTGAACTATATACAACAAAATATAAAACTTCCCTATTACTTAGGAATGATCTTGGATGTCAACAATTATTCAAAGATTTTGTGACTGTCCATCCCTATTGACAGTGAATTTGACTGAACCGTCAAATTCAGTTTGTAGAGGATTATGGATGATGAATGTTGGTGGACTATTTGTCAAAATTGATCTTGCAACTTGTGAGAAGCATGAGGATCAGCATATGACTCACCAAGGTTGACACAGAAAGGGGTTGCGGACTTGCATAATATTTACGTTTCTAAACCAAGTAAGCTGAAAAGGATAAAAAGTAGGAAAGAGAATAGACCAATCTATGTAGCAATGGTATAAACTAAAGGAATTAGACAACTGTGTGGTTTATTTAATTAAATGCTTGAATAGTTATAATGTTAAAAGATTGCCAGTGTCGAGATAAGCAGGTTTTTTCTCAGGAGACAGATCTAAGATATTCACAGAAAAACGCAATGCAACTGGAATAGAGGAATATAGAACTTTACTCAAAACACAAAACGGAAAGCCTTCTGCTCTAATGAAATTTTAGTTCCTGATTGCCAATGATTATATTGATCTAATTATGGACGCGGTTAATAATCTAATTTTGTCGCGGAATTCCTATCTTAAACAACTTGGGATAGATAGAATCATGGGACCATAGTGAGCATAGTAACAAAAGTCCCCGAATTTTACGAAAAATCGACGATTTCTCACGATGTTATAGGCTGCCGAATGTTCATCACGATTAATACGTCAGTCGCCGATTTTTCGTGACTTTTATGATTTATCCCGTTTTTTTTGTTATTTGCACGGTTTTTCACGATTCTTCATGACTTTTCATGATTTTTCACGATGTTTTTCTTTTAAGTCGCTTGCTGTTTTTTGGCCAAACCATGTACATAAAGCTCCTGATATACACTAAACCTCCAACCCCTCACTTCTCCGGACAGTTCATTGTTATTGCTCAACTATTTTTTACGTCTTTTCCTTCTTTTTCACTCATTAAGATTGTATGTCTTGTGACATTAATAGTTACATATCAGAGATGTATGTATATACATACATACATACATTTATATATATGTATATATACATACATATATATATGTATATATACTCATATAGCCGTACAGACATACATATATATATATATATATATATATATATATATATATATATATACTCATATAGCCGACTTATTCTTGAATATTTCCGAATAGTTGACCTAACTTTGACCAAAATTTATCAATTTTTCACGAATTTTCTCAATTTTTTCCGAATTCCGATTTTTTCTATCCAGCCAAAAAATTGCCGAATCCCAAACTTGTCACTATGATAGTGAGTATCAAGACCATAGGAATGACTAAACCAGATCCATCTGACTCAGCCACCCAATATGACACAATTAGATTGGCAATCCTGTTCTCTGGCTGAAGGATCGTGCATGTGATAGAAAATGCTTCTGGATATAGTTAGCACTGGATAAGCCTAGCTGAAAATCCTTACCTGCATGTCCCTCTATTACAGGTTATGGATCCCAGTAGGGTCATGACCTTCTTGTCCACCCCCTTGACACTGTTACCTTCTCTTCCACCTCCATCTTCTATGCCTCTCCTCTGATGGATGTGCACCAATTATCAGATCTATGAAGTTTCTAAAGCAAATAAGAAGAGGCCATAGGTTTTTTCTTAGATGCACTGTTGCAAATGACCTAGTGACATACACCCCAGCTGCAGATACGAACTAGGTGGGGTGAGGACAGTGGCTGGAGTCCATGGTGAGTCTCAGACCACACATTTGCTATACCATGGTGCCAACACAGTGAACCATTACCCACTTGTCTATTAAGGAGTTGTACGAGAAAGCAAGGCATTGAAGCTATAAATATACAAGTGCAAGAAGCACAAGGATTGCTGGGATTGCGCTCTTCACATGATGCCGTACAAGGAGGCCACATGCTGTTGCCACTACTATTACTACTTTACAGTCACAGTCACAGTCACAGGCATCACAGATCCAGAAAAGGTTCACGCGAAATTCTCATAGAAGCAGTGAAATAGAGCTTTCCATCAGCTTATCCCCATCTTGTACATTGGTCCTCGGCGAGGCAAATGCCAATCAAAAACCTATGAGGAACTTAACACCCTTTTCATATATGTTAAAGTGTATATTGGGTATTCTAAGGTCACTGAGTCTACTTACAGTGCTTTTTATTGACACCCTTCAGGGTCCTAGTATTCAAGCTAAATATCATGCCCATGTTAGTAGACTAGTACACTTACTATTAGGGATTGAAAACCCAATGTTCACTTTTAGGTCTGCCTTGGCGTTGGTGTGAACCCCAAATCCATTTTCTATAATAGGGACTATCTTGTCCTTATTTGGTATATATGCTGCATTGTGAAGGATCATAACACTTATACAGGCCCTACAATATATTTAAGGAAATTTCCTGAAATTTAGAGTTAAAAATAATAAAAAGGTACCTAGGGGTACCAAGGTGTCAAGATACTCAATGGAAGAGTCTTGACATCTTAAGAACTATAGCCTTTTCTGCACCATCGATTTTACCATTATAAACATCTTAATGGACTTCTCCCTGCCATCTCCACTCTCATCTTTAAAAGCACCACCTCCCAAACAAACCCCAATGGCCTATCAGCATTATTACCTAGGGGTACCAAGGTGTCAAGATACTCAATGGAAGAGTCTTGACATCTTAAGAACTATAGCCTTTTCTGCACCATCAACCCTTCCATTATAAACACCTTAATGAACTTCTCCCTGCCATTTCCACTCTCATCTTTAAAAGCACCACCTCCCAAACAAACCCCAATGGCCTATGAGCATTTTCACTGTACTCCATAATCTCGCTAATATCACCATTTCAGCATCTTGATACGGAGGTTTACTACAAGCATCCAAAAGGAGGCTTGTACTTGTACCACAGATATGGCATCAACACCTCCATAACTACTGTTATACTTTCTTGTTTGCATGCACCTAAACGTCAAGCCAGCCAAATTCCTTATCAGATCCTATCTCCCTAGCTCTGTCTTTGCAACTTTGAGAATGTATAGATCGTATCATTTTGCTTTACAAGCCAAGGAAGATCAGTTTTAGCTTGGAGGTGTTCAAATCACATGGGGACATAGATATACACCTCGTCTAGAGAGGTGTAACATCCTGAAGAGTCACGGGCACAGCTAAAACATGGTATCTATACAATTAAGGAGGTTGTTGAGTTTGGGATGTGCAATGTGTTCTGCACCATGGAAGAGGGAAGGAGTACTCAAGAAGCAGGTGCTTAGGTCCATCCGTGCCATTGCATGGAGAAACAAAACATATGGAAAGGAATCTATAAGTACAACAATGTTGTTTACTTATTCTCATATAACTGTTTGGTTTGCTAGACCATGGAGAATCCATTAATAATACAGTTTTAAGAAACTCTTGGTCTTGACCCTTTGAATCTGTTCATCATGTTAGGTCTGAATTATCTAATCATAAAAGATATAGTTTTTTATCGCCCTATCAAGGACTAGGAACAAAGTTCAGATTCAAAAATATTTTAGATATGAACTGCAATCTATTATTATATTGTGCCAGATGATCTCAGGATTAGCCTCTTCTCCCAACTCCTGCAAACCAAATATAACATCCATCTTGGTGAATCTTAAAAAAAAAAACCTCCAGAAAATCAAATTAACCCAAAGCTGTATAATTTTGCCATTGACATATAGATTCCCCATTACAAATGGACTCTATAAAATAAAAGGGTGTTTATTTGATGTCTAAAACAATTATAGTGCTCTCTCTTTTGTACGATAAGAGAGTAAAACATAAAGCAGAGATAAGAAATATGGGATAAAAGAAAAAGGCTAATAGATAAGACAAGTCTAAGCCCATAACACAATAAATAATAAACCCAATAAAATATATGTACTAATACTCCCCTCAAGTTGGAGCATAGATATCAATCATGCCCAGTTTGTCCATCATAGTAGTGAATCTGGTCTGTGGAAGAAGTTTGGTGAAGATGTCTGCTACTTGATCAGAAGTATGTGTATATGGTGTGGAGATCTGGCCAGATAAGACAGCTTCCTACACAAAGTGGCAATCAACTTCAATATGTTTGGTGCGTTCATGGAAGGTAGGATTGCTGGCAATGAATATAGCTGCTTTGTTATCACAGTGCGTAGGAATGGGTTTAGAATAAAAAATACCAATGTCTTTCAGAAGTCCACGGACCCATAAGAGTTCACACGCAGTATGGGCCATTGCTCAATACTCACCTTCAGCATTAGAACGAGCAACGACAGTTTGCTTCTTGCTTCGCCATGTAACAAGGTTACCTCCTACAAAGGTGCAGTAGCCAGATGTAGATTTGCGATCTTGCTTCCCGCATAGTCAGAATCAGAATAGTCGATGAGATTACAATGCCCATGTTTCCTGTAAAGTAGGCCTTAGCCTGGGGAGCTTTTCAGATACTTCAGACTATGGCATACAGCTTTCCAGTGACATTGTCTGGGTTTATCTCGATATCTGCTGACTAGACTAACAACAGAAGTGATATCAACCCTGGTAACAATAAGCTATATAAGTTTCCCTACCATTCGACGATATTGATGATGGTCAGGATATGAAGGACAACTGTCATCATCCCAGTTAGTATTAGGATCCAAGGGAGTAGCAGCAGGTTTTGCCCCAAGCATTCATGTTTCAAACAGGAGATTCAAAACATATTTTCTTTGTGATAAGCATAGACCATAATACGAGCGAGAATCTTCAATGCTCAGAATGTATCTCAATTTGCCCAAATCTTTGGTGACAAAGTGCTTTTCCAAGTATTCTTTAGTGGCCTAAATGCTTGCTTGATCACTGCCAGATAATATGAGATCATCAACATAAACAATCAGGATCACCAGACCAGAAGCAATTTTCTTGGTAGACATAGAAAGATCAGACTGAGAACGGTGAAAATTTAACTATTGGAGAATGTAACTCAGTTTGTCAAACCAGGCTCGGGGACTCTGTTTTAGTCCATAAATTGCTTTGCGCAGAAGACAAACTTTGGATGACTTCCCCTGAATAACAAATATGGGAGGTTGCTCCATGTATGCCTCCTCATGCAGATCCCCATACAAAAAAGCATTTTTGACATCTAATTGGAATAAGGGTCAGTCAGAATTCACTGCTACAGAAATAAGTACACGGACAGAGTTCATGCAAGAACAGGAGAAAACGTCTCAAAGTAATCCACTCCATATGTCTGAGTGTAGCCTTTGGCTACAATGTGAGATTTCAATCGCTCAATAGTTCTATCTGGTTGATACTTGATCATAAAGATACAGAGGCAGCCAACAGGTGAACAATCAGTAGGCGCATCAACCAACTCCCATGTATGTCGATCTGTAAGAGCCTGCATTTCAGATTCCATGGCTTGACGCCATGCAGAATGCTGAAGAGCCTGGGTAGCAGTTTTAGAAATAGAAACAACAGATACAGTAGAAGTGAAGTTGGCAAAATTTGTTCCCTAGTTAGGAATAGAGCAAAAATTCACAATGGGATGTTGAGTGAAAGACTGAATCCCTTTGCGTAAACTGATAGGAATATCCAAGTCAAAAAATACCTGAGGTGGAGATGGATCTGCCGACGATGATGGAGGACTTGGAGGGACCATGGAGGGAGTTGGAGCTTTCGGTCTTCTTTGATATACTTTCAGCGGAGGAGTAGGTGCAACAATTGTATCTGGTAAATCGGTATCATTAGTCATAGGTAAAGGAGTATCCACAAGTAAATCAGATGTCTGAGTGGAGCCAGTAGTAGAATAGAATGGCATATGCTCAAAAAAGACTACATCGGCAATTCAGCACTAACCATCCACTTTGTAGAAGGATCATAACAACGATACCCTTTTTGTACCCTAGAGTACCCCAAGAAAACACACTTGATTGTATGTGGATCCAGTTTGGTCATGCCAGGGCGCAAGTTTCTCACAAAGCAGGTGCTTCAAAAAATCTGAGGGGGCACAGTAAAGAGAGGTGCATCAGGGTATAAAATTTGATATGGCACTTGATTTCTAAGAACAGAAAAAGGCATGCGATTAATGAGGTAACACGCAATGGATGTTGCTTCCGGCCAGAAAAATTTGGGGACATTGTAGTGGGAGAGAAGAGTTTGGGCAACCTCAAGAAGATGACGATTCTTACGTTTGGAAACTCCATTCTGTTGAGGTGTGTATGCACAATAGGTTTGATGAATGGTACCCATTTTCCGGAAGAAAAAAAAACTAACAGAGGTTTGCATAAATTCAAGGCCATTATCAGTCTAGAAGATTTTTATAGGTTTATCAAACCAGGTACGAATCTCAGCAAAAAAAGATGTGATGGTATCAACTATGCGAGATCCTCCTTTAACAAAAATAACCAGGTAGTTCTGGAGAAATCATCAATAAAACTCATAAAGTATCGAAAGCCAGAAATATTGGTAACAAAACATGGGCCCTAAATGTCAGCATGCAGTATTTCTAAAAAAGTTACAGTAGTGTTGCTCAGTCGAGGCATCGTCGTTGTCAGATGAGTAAGAGTCAAGGGACCCAAGGAGTAAGATCCTCAACCAAGCCCACCAGTAGAGCGACCACAAGCACGTCCACGACCGCGGCTTCGATAATTATCATTAGAACGGACGGCAAGGGCAGCTGCATTAGAGGAATCGAGAGATACCATAGCGACATATAGCAATCATTGAACTCGTTTAAGAACATCTCGCAAGGTAGGCAGAGGATCACTAGACAGGATTTGATAGACAATGCCAGCAAAGGAGTGTGGTAACCCAGCAAGAAACTGAATTAGTTGAAGTTCGTTGCGCTAACGTTGGATTTCTTTAATGGGAGAAGGGGAGGAAGGAGGTTGCAGCAAGGGGGAAGAAGAGGAGCAGGTGGCAGCGGAGGGAGAAAGAGGGTGGGCGGGGGGGGGGCAGCAAAGAGGGGATACGGGGAGAGGAGGATAGTGGCGGCATAAGGCTTAAGCGGCGGAAGGTTGGGTGGCGGCAGGCTTAGGCGGCGACAGGTTGGCGGGTGGGGGGTTAGGGTTGCACTGCTGCAGGAGGGTGGATGGGGAGGAAGGGAGGCGGCGGTGGGGTGGAAGAGGGTAGGGGCAGCAGCGGTCAACAGGGGGGGCAGATGTAGAGAGGAGGAAGAAGTATAGCGGGTGGCGGTTAGGTTGGAGGCAACATGAGGGTTAGGGTTGAGGGAAACAAGGCCAAGGGGGATCGAAAGGCTCTGATAAATAAAAGGGTGTTTATTTGATGTCTAAAACAATTCCAGTGTTCTCTCTTTTATAGGATAAGAGAGTAAAACATAAAGAAGAAATTGTTGGCTAAATTGGACATTATGTTAATCCCTTTGTTTTGATAATGACAAACATTTCATTCTTGTGGTTTTAACGTGCTATTTGAGTATTTCAGGAACAAGTATATAAGGTGGTGGATAACAAAGACTTGGAAGAATAATTTGATAAAATCGCTTTATTTTCATGATTGTAATCAAATGTAAAAGCTTGTACAAGTATATAATGTACAAGTAATTAGATATCATGTAAATCAAGCGTTTAGATCTTCCCTATCCACTCACAACACTTAGATAGGTTTTCCCCAAGATAGTATCACAATTGCACATTGATACACACACTTAGTAAATGAATACATTGAGTCAGTAATATTCTCGGTCGACAAATCGTCGATCGAAAAAATATCGGTCGACAAAAACTTCGACCGAGAAACTCTCGGTCGACAAAATCTTCGATCGAGAATAGACCCTACTAGCCGTTAGACCCAGCAGACAAGGTGGTTGGGAGTTGGAAATTAACGTTGTAAACACTTGCTCTAGGAAGTCCCCTCGGTCGACAAATCTTCGACCGAGAAGGACTCTCGGTCGACAAATCTTCGACCGAGAAGAGTTCTGTCTGCAGTTTTCAGGGTCAATTAACTAGCCGTTGCAAATGCAATTAGTGGACACATAACGGCTAGTTGAGCACTAAGAACCCCCAGAAAGTGTCTAGAACGTCCTTAAGCACTTGTAGGTCATTCCTATAAATAGGACATGCCTTAGGACACCTAAACTTACTCATATACACTTGTGCTATACTTGAGCTTACACTTGCAATTGGCAATCTATTTTGAGAAATTGAGCAACACTTGCATTGGCTATTCTTCTCCTTGCTCCAATTTCGTGTCCTATAGGCTAGCATCTCCTATCCACAGCAATTACACTTCTATATACATTGGTTAGGAGATCAAAACGCTTGATATAGGAAATCAAACCTTGAGCTGCAAAGTGGTATTGTAATTTCTATTTTTCCTTCTTGTTCCTTTGTATCTTTTGTATTCTCCTTGCTACTCCTAGGGTTGGAGGCTGCGGATTGGAGAAGGTTCTTCTCGGTGGAGAAGGTGGACTTCGGACTACTTCAAGAAGGCTGTTGCAACGGGAAGCTACTTCAAGAGGAAGGCTACTTCAAGGGGGAGCTTGAAGTTACTTCAAGAAGGCTGCTTCAAAGTTGGTGCAACTACTTCTAGGTGAAGGCTGTTCGAAGGGTTTGGTGAAAGAATTGTAATTTTATGTAAAGTCCTTGCGAGGTAATAAAATTTGATTCTTTCAAAATCCCGGTTGGGTAAGCAACCGGGTAGTGGATTGACTGCCTTAGTATTTGCTAAGGTTGGAACCACTCTAAATCCTTGTCCCCTTGTCCAATCTTTTTGTGGTTGCTTAATTTGGTTGAATTATTATTAAAATATCATAAAACCCTATTCACCCCCCCTCTAGTGTTTTTTCAATTGGTATCAGAGCAGGCTTCAAGGAGCTCTAATCGAGTCTTGAAGAATGAAGGGCGGTGGTGTCTACAACTGCAAGCAAAGGAAAAGAATGGACAAATTTTCAACAAGCTGCACATGGTGCTTAGGAACAAGCCACTCAACACTTAGTTGTCCTTGGAGGAAAAAGAAGGAAGATGTGCATAAAGGATGCTTTATTGCTACAATAAGTGAAGAAGAAGAAGAGGTAAGCCTTTTTGATTTACCTAAAGAAGATTTAATTTCTAGTCTTCAAGAAACACATGAAAAATATATTGAGTGTAAGAAGAAATTAAAGAAATCAAATAAAGCAAATGATGAGCTACATGCTAAAATTCTTGCTCTCACATCTGAAAATGAAGATCTCAAAAAGGTTATTGAAGATCATAATATTAAGCTAAAATCAGTAGAAGCAGATTGCAATCTTCTATCCCTAGAAAAGATAAATTTGCAAACCCAAGTAAATGATCTTCAAAAACAACCCGTTTTGTGTACACATCTAGATTATGATACTATTGTGAAAGAAAGAGATTCTTTATTATCTAATCTAGATCAAGCAAAGCTAGACATCAATAAGAGAATGGATGAGATTGTCAAGCTGCAACAAAAGATTAGTAGTTTGAATAACAATGATACTCTTGATAAAATTTTAAATAATTCTTATCATCAAATTGGAAGGAGAGGACTAGGTTATAATCCTAAAGGAAAAGCTTATCAAAAACCTAGTTGGAGAAAGACACAAGCACATGAAAATCAATCTATGTATATACCTAAAGGCAAATATACATATGTACCCAAGAACAACCTAGAACAAAATCATAGAAAGAGACATGAGGTTGATTCTATATGTTGTCATTATTGTTTGCGTCTTGGACATTATTCCTTCTCATGTCCTTACAAGAAAAAGGATGTTGAGTTAGTATGGGTTCCAAAACCCTCAAACTAAATGAATAAGAGATATGACCAAAGACTCTAGTTGTAAATCTATATGTCTATCTCAACTTAAACATAATGAGATAACAAATTGATTCAAGTAATTAAAACTTCTAAAATTGAAACTACACATTTTAAATAAATCTGCAAAGACACATCTTTACAAATCTGTTTTAATTAGGGTCTTCAAAACATAAAGATTTGTAAATAATTAGTTGAGATTTGATCTAAATGTTCCTTTGATACTCATATGTTCTATCTCAACTAAACTGAGTTTCAAATTGCATAATTGAATTGAAAACGATCTATGATTTACTTGTATACAATTACTTAAAACAATTCTGAAACAGTACAGAAACATTCTCGGTCGAGAAACTGTTCGACCGAGAACACTATCGGTCGAGATATCGTCGACCGAGCAGGTTTCTGTTGTCAAGTCTGCAATAAATCTGCTGAATATGTTTTCAAGTAATCTATTTGCTATCAATTTATTATTAATGACTGATTTTACATGCAAAACAAGAATAAATGCTGAAGACCATTCTTGAAACAAAATATTTTTTAAGATAAATATTATGAATATGAAAATCCTTAAACATATTGCAAAAGTAACATATGAAGACTGATTGAAAAAGTTTATTAGGTATGATCAGTTATATAGCTTATCTTAAAATTAAAAACTTATGAACCTAAATGTAGATTATTTTGGTTTATCCTCTAAATAGTTTAAAACTAAAAATCATGATTGGTTTAAAAGAAATTACTGTTTTATCATTATCCACATGGTTTTCCTAAAGTAATTCTTGGTCTATCCATATAAGAATCATGTGTTTTGATACAAATGATTATAATCATTAAAATTATATGCTTCTACTGTTCTATCAAAATCATTGTACCATGATCATTGTGTTTCAGTTTTACTTGGTTTGTCTAAAATAATATTGATCTATATATACAAACCATAAATGGATGATCATTGTGATTCAACACATTACAAATATAGATGATGCTATCATTGAAAGTGCCCTTTTGCATAACAGTAAAATTCTATGGCATAAATGCATCTTGACATAATAGATAATGATTGTTGTGAGAATGGCTTGAAATAAATGAATGATGATGCTATGACCAGCCAAACGGTGTCTCTTAGAACAAAAATATTAATGTTTTTATCTATTTGTTTGTTCTAAGAAATCAAAAGCAAAAATCTTGACTTTAAGATATTAATCTTGCCTTCAAGATATATATTTCCAAAGAATCTTATGATTAATCTGAAAATAAGGGTACAAGAAGAAATGGGATTTGATATTTATGTACCCATAGCAAAGCTTATGAAACATCATTCACAATGAATGTAAAACATACATTTCAGAAAAATCAAGGTCAAAGACTTCACTATAATGCCCATATTAAGTCTTCATAATAGGTATCTCTTAACATGCTTCAAATTGATATTTATGTAAAGCTATCTGCAGAAATTATACTTCGCATATGAATGTTTAAATTGAAAATCTGCAGAATTTGCCTCTTGGTTGAAATTAAATTTGACCAAGGGGCGTTATGGTCGAAGTCAAGGTCGACCTAAAATAAGCTTGACAAAATGCTTATTTGTACATCATTTTAATGCATTTAATCTTAGTATCTTGACTCAAAATGAGTTTATCATATTGAAAACATGGAGCTTTAATAAAAGGTCAAAATCAAAAAAATCATTTGTGACCTTAGAATCCTTAAATTGTCTTAATTATAAGATTAAGGGGAGCTCACAAAAACAAATTTGATTATAAGATTAATAAGTTTACAAAACTTTGAAGCTTGTTATGACCTTAGTATTCTTGAAAGTAATTTTTGTTATGAAAACAAAGAAATCTACAAAATTCATGAATATGACATATATCTTGATCTTAATGGAATTCTCTAAACAAATTTGGGCTTAACATCCCATGTATTTGGTTAGAGATACATTATGGCTAAATTCGACAATAAATGGATAACATTTATATTAATCCCTTGACTTTAAATTGAATATCTCTTTAAGGGGGAGCATAGCATAAAATTAAGGGGGAGAAATACAAAGTAAACTTGGATATCTTTTTGAAATGACAAAGGGGGAGAAATAATATAAAATCAAAAACATAAAATAAAATGAGTTTCATAATATCTCAGCCAGCACCCACTTGCAAAACACAAGAATGGCTACAAAAGGTAAACTTCAGGTATGAAACTCATATGATTTATATTTCCTTATTTTATATTTAGGAAATGTTTGTCATCTTCAAAAAGGGGGAGATTGTTCACTAAATTGGACATTATGTCAATCCCTTTGTTTTGATAATGACAAACATTTCATTCTTGTGGTTTTAACGTGCTATTTGAGTATTTCAGGAACAAGTATATAAGGTGGTGGATAACAAAGACTTGGAAGAATAATTTGATAAAATCGCTTTATTTTCATGATTGTAATCAAATGTAAAAGCTTGTACAAGTATATAATGTACAAGTAATTAGATATCATGTAAATCAAGCGTTTAGATCTTCCCTATCCACTCACAACACTTAGATAGGTCTTTCCCCAAGATAGTATCACAATTGCACATTGATACACACACTTAGTAAATGAATACATTGAGTCAGTAATATTCTCGGTCGACAAATCGTCGATCGAGAAAATATCGGTCGACAAAAACTTCGACCGAGAAACTCTCGGTCGACAAAATCTTCGATCGAGAATAGACCCTACTAGCCGTTAGACCCAGCAGACAAGGTGGTTGGGAGTTGGAAATGAACGTTGTAAACACTTGCTCTAGGAAGTCCCTCGGTCGACAAATCTTCGACCGAGAAGGACTCTCGGTCGACAAATCTTCGACCGAGAAGAGTTCTGTCTGCACTTTTCAGGGTCAATTAACTAGCCGTTGCAAATGCAATTAGTGGACACATAACGGCTACTTGAGCACTAAGAACCCCCTAGAAAGTGTCTAGAACGTCCTTAAGCACTTGTAGGTCATTCCTATAAATAGGACATGCCTTAGGACACCTAAACTTACTCATATACACTTGTGCTATACTTGATCTTACACTTGCAATTGGCAATCTATTTTGAGAAATTGAGCAACACTTGCATTGGCTATTCTTCTCCTTGCTCCAATTTCGTGTCCTATAGGCTAGCATCTCCTATCCACAGCAATTACACTTCTATATACATTGGTTAGGAGATCAAAACGCTTGATATAGGAAATCAAGCCTTGAGCTGCAAAGTGGTATTGTAATTTCTATTTTTCCTTCTTGTTCCTTTGTATCTTTTGTATTCTCCTTGCTACTCCTAGGGTTGGAGGCTGCGGATTGGAGAAGGTTCTTCTCGGTGGAGAAGGTGGACTTCGGACTACTTCAAGAAGGCTTTTGCAACGGGAAGCTACTTCAAGAGGAAGGCTACTTCAAGGGGGAGTTTGAAGTTACTTCAAGAAGGCTGCTTCAAAGTTGGTGCAACTACTTCTAGGTGAAGGCTGTTCGAAGGGTTTGGTGAAAGAATTGTAATTTTATGTAAAGTCTTTGCGAGGTAATAAAATTTGATTCTTTCAAAATCCCAGTTGGGTAAGCAACTGGGTAGTGGATTGACTGCCTTAGTATTTGCTAAGGTTGGAACCACTCTAAATCCTTGTCCCCTTGTCCAATCTTTTTGTGGTTGCTTAATTTGGTTGAATTATTATTAAAATATCATAAAACCCTATTCACCCCCCCCTCTAGTGTTTTTTCAGAAATAAGCAATATGGGATAAAAGAAAAAAGCTAATAGACAACACAAGTCTAAAGCCCATAACACAATAAATAATAAACCCAGTAAAATATGTACTAATAGACTTATTAGTATATACACTTTACTGTTGTTTTTACTTAGTGTATTTTGGTTATTTGTCTTTTAGTCACTTGTTTCTTTATCCCATATTGCTTATCTCTAAACGTTGTACTACTCTCTTGTCTTATAAAAGAGAGAGCATTGTATTGGTTTTACTCAGTCAATAAGAAGCAATACTTTCTATTCTAGATGGTATCAGAGCGTCCCGATCCTCCCTAAACCCTAGCCGCCTCTCATCCCCCCCCCACCCTAGCCGCCTTGATAAACTGAGCACCATTCTTCAGAAATTTCATTTTAGACGTTCTCAATCTGATCATTCTATCTTTGTTAAACAGACTACTTCTGGCATTGTTATTCTGATTGTATATGTTGATGACATCATTCTATCAGGGAGTGATCTTGCTGGCATTCAGGCGACTAAACGTTATCTGGAGAAACATTTTGTCACCAAAGATTTAGGCACCTTGCGCTACTTTCTTGGGATTGAAGTTTCTCGGTCAGCCTTTGGATTGTGCCTATCTTAGCGTAAATATGTTCTGGATCTTCTATCTGAAACAAGTCTTCTTGGTGCAAAGCCTGCTAGTACTCCTCTGGATCCAAACACCAACTGGGATGATGAGAATTCTCTTGCTTATCCTGATCACCATCAGTATCGACGCATGGTTGGCAAGCTCATCTATCTTACTGTCACTCGTGCTGATATCACATCTGCAGTTGGACTTGTTAGCTGATATCTTGACAAACCCCGACAATGTCACTGGGATGCAGTCTGTCACATTCTCAAATATTTGAAGAGCTCCCCTGAGAAAGGTCTGCTGTATAAAAAACATAGTCACTGTAACCTTGTTGGGTATTCTGATTCTAGCTATGCGGGGAGCAAGGTCGATCGACGCTCCACCTCCGGCTACTGTACTTTTGCAGGTGGAAATCTGGTTACCTGGCACAGTAAGAAACAGACAATTGTTGCTCGTTCGAGTGCTGAAGCAGAATATCGCGCCATGGCGCATACTACATGTGAACTGTTCTGGATACGAGCATGTTGAAAGACTTTGGCATTTCTGATTTTACTCTTATACCTATGTACTGTGACAACAAGGCTACTACCTTTATTGCCAGTAATCCTACCTTCCATGAACGAACAAAGCATATTGAGGTTGATTGTCACTTTGTTCGAGAAGCTGTCTTATCTGGCCAGATATCTACACCCTACATACATACCTCAGATCAAGTGGCTGACATCTTAACCAAAATACTTCCGGAGTCTAGATTCACTGCTATGACTGACAAGCTGGGAATGATTGACATCTATGCTCCAGCTTGAGGGGGAGTATTAGTATATACACTTTACTGCTGTTTTTACTTAGTGTATTTTGGTTATTTGTCTTTTAGTCACTTGTTTCTTTATCCCATATTGCTTATCTCTAAACGTTGTACTACTCTCTTGTCTTATAAAAGAGAGAGCATTGTATTGGTTTTACTCACTCAATAAGAAGCAATACTTTTCTATTCTAGAAGACTCTATCATGTAAACCAAGCAAATTCTTGTTGTAAAAGCCAATAAAATATACAGATTCATGAACACATTTCAAGTGGGAAAAGGCTATGTATGTGACCCGATATAAGAAATATACTGCAAAATTATTGAGTATTCTAAAACTCGAACTAGACCGTCAGTATTTCAGATTAGCAGGTTGTAAAATGGTTCTTTCTCATAGACCTCCTGCATGTGCCAGCAATCTGTATTTTGAACAAGTATATACAGAACACATTATTAGGGCTTTAGACATCCCTTACAAAATGATAAACAAAAGCATGCTTCAATGTCTCATAATGCAATATAGCTAGCAGGCTTATTATTTCAAGGCATTCACAGAACTGCTACGATCAGATTCATCCAATACGAACCACCCAGCTCTCACATGCATAGAATAGGGAGCATAAATTCACATATAAGTTCAGCACCAGATACAATCATTGCTGCTTGTTTTTAGCCGTGCCAATCTCACAAATTGCCAAAGCGGCAGCCTTATTGATTGAGATGATTAGGAACAAAGAATAAGAGTGACATTTGCAATCATTTTATTTCTATGCAATATCTACCAATCTTTTCTCAGAGTATCTTTTGATATTAGTCAGTCCACGCACAGTGCTTTCCTAGCTACATCACAGCCAATATGTAAGATTTTCCCAAAGAGTATTGGGGAAGCGAGGTGATTCATTACCTAAACCCTTCATAGAGTGGAGAAATGGGTTAATATGACATTTGCATGAAATTTTCAAGAGAATAAGAAGGATCTGGCATGAATTGAAGGTATAAAAAGGCACGAAATTCAAACAATATCCCTAGCCTTACAAATATCAAGCAAGGCTATCGAAATTAGACCATAACCAGCCATGATGATCTACCCTTAACCAACTTTTAGCCTATAATACAAATGGACTTGGGGACGAGTGAGTTCAATTTGTGGGTAAGACAACACAACTGTGGTTTAGAGGGTCGGCCCTATTGGCCCCTAGAACTGTTCACCTAAACCTTTAAACACCATAAGCTCGATGATACAATCTCAGTACTCCCAGTTTCCACTAGTTGGATACTCTATCAGAAAACAAAAAAAATATTTTCTAACAATACTATTCATATCACCCTTATTTTAAGATATTCAGTATATTACATTAAGTTTTGTGCCTTATGGTTATTTACTCTTATGCTACTATCTTATGGATTAAGGTTTATTTGCTTCCATGTGTTCAATGAATAAGTGTTTCCACATAGCAAACATTATTGGTTTTAGTTTTCTAGATGGTATCAGATCGGGAACCGACGTCATCCACTAGTTTCTCCTCTTGCCTCTGCCCAACCATCATCATCATCATCTAAGCCTCAGTCCCAACTATGTTGGGATCGGCTACATGGATCCTTCGTTTCCATTCCGCTCTATCATGGGCCATATTCTGGTCGAGATGTAGAGATTCAAAATCTCTCTTTATAAGTTCTTCTCATGTAAATTTAGGCCTTCCTCTTCTTCTATTCATTGTGCTTGACTCAATATACTTTGTATAGGCACATTAGTCGGTCTGCATTGCACATGTCCATACCATTTGAGTCCGCCCTCGCGCAATTTGTCCTCAATGCTCGCCACCCCCACTTTATTCCTAATATAGTCATTTCTCAAGCGATCTTTTCTTGTCTTCACCATACTTGTTAAGGCTATCGCCTAGGCGCGCCTACCGCCTAGGTAGCAAGGCTTTCTAGGGGGTGCGCTTTGCCTTGTGTTTTACCTAATTTGTCTCCTTATGTTATATTCGTGCATTGTTTTGCATATTAGTGATTTTTATGATCTAATTCTGTATGCTAGAGTTAGAGACGTACATTCTTGCGATTTAGTGACCATAGTATTAAAGATAATCTATACTTAGTAATTGAATCATCTTTATTTAAGTACTAAATCTCAATCTCTTACATTATTTGGAATTATCTTCTTGTATTCGCAATGCTAAGTAAACTTTTTTAGAAAATGTAATTTGTTCATGCCTATTACCAAAATACATATGTATGTCATTGAGTTAACCATAAGTTTACGTACTTGCACATATAATTGTGAAACAAATGTATATGAAGGGAGAAAAATTTCTTAAAATCATTAGATATACGTATACCTACAGGTTAAATGTACTAATATTTTAGCTTTATTGAAGCCGCCTAAGCGGCGCTTAGTCGCGACTAGTCACGACTAGTCACAAGGCTCTCTGCCTAAACGTCGTGTTGCCTTGCCGCCTTGACAAGTATGTTCTTCACAGCCCAACATTCACTCCCATAGAGCATGGCTGGCCATACAGCAGTTCTATAAAACTTGTTGTTTAATCTGAGAGGGATCTTCCGATCACATAATACTCCAATTGCACTCCTCCATTTCAACCATCCTGCAGTGATCCTGTGACAAACGTCATTTTGGACACCCCATCTATTTGAATAATCGAACCCACGTAACGAAATTTATCATATTTTGGTATGTATACTCCGTTCAACTTGGCTCCACCATTTATACTGCGAGATTGGATGAAATTGCAATGCATATACTCAGTTTTGCTCCTACTAATCATCAATCCATTTGATTCTAATGCCTTTCTCCAAAGTTCAATTTTATCATTCAATCCATCTTTAGTTTCATCAATCAATACAATATCATCAACAAATAACAAACACCAAGGAATGTCATCCTGAATATTCTTTGTCAACTCATCCATAACAAGAATGAACAGATTTGGGCTGAGTGTGGATCTTTGGTGTACCCCAACAGTGATGGGAAAAGTTGGTGTCTCTCCTCCAAGAGTCTTCACACTTGCAGTAGAGCTATCATACATGTCTTTAATTAAGTCAATGTATTGGATTGGCACACCCTTTTTTCTTCAAAACCATCCACAACACTTCCCTGGGTACTTGATCATAAGCCTTTTCCAAATCAATAAAAACCATATGAAGATCTCTTCTGCTTTCTCTATACTTCTCCATAAGCCTCCCTATTAGAAAGATAGCATTTGTTGTTGATCTTCCAGGCATGAAAACGAATTGGTTATTTGATATTTGTGTTATAGATCTTAGCCTCTGATCAATAAGTCTCTCCCAGAGCTTCATTGTGTGACTCATCAACTTGATACCTCTGTAGTTTGTGTAGCTCTGAACATCACCTTTGTTCTTGTAGATGGAGACTATAGCATGGTTGTATAGGCGGCCAGGCGGCCATGTTCCAGGGGGATGCCCAGACAGCCTAGGTGCCCAGGCGGAAGCCCAAGCGTTTCCATGCGTTTTTATATATTTTTTATTTTAACAGATATATGTAAAATTCCTAAAAAATGCAATCCTTACACATAAATATACATGATAAATATGCAATCAATGTACATAATATAATACTATTATGTAGAATTTAGGCTAAATCAAAACTAACAAGACCTAAACTAGAACTGATTGGCCCTAATTTGAACTCATTTGATCCAAATTTGACCTAATTTACCCTAATATTTGCTTATACCAGACCTAATTTTGTATACCATGACCTAATCAATCCCAATTTCCATAAATTTTTCATATATTCACCTACATGAGACAAAATTTGGCCAAATAAGACCTAGTCATCCATTTTAGAACAATTTCCCCAAATCATACATGTTTCCCCTAAATTAGACCTCATTTGCCCAATTTTGACATGATTTGGCCTAAATAAAACCAAATTTTGTATATTATGATCCAACCAGACCTAATTTAATTTTCCCTATATTGACCTAAACAATACCAAATTTGGCCAAATTAGACCTAATCTCACCATATAAGACCATTTCCCCAAAACCAGACTTGTTTTCCCCAAATCAGACCTAATCTGCTCAAATTTGACATAATTTGGCCTAAAATCCAACCTAATTTGCATAACATGACCAAATCAAACCTAACTAACCCTAAATTTCCCTATGTTGATCTAAACAAGGCCTTACATGACCAAATCAGACCTAATTCCCCCAAATTAGACCTGATTCCCCCAAATTAGACCTAATTCCCCCAAATCAGGCATGTTTTCCCGCAAATCAGACCTAATTTACCCTAAATTGACCCCGTTTGGGATAAATCAGACCCAATTTAACCATAAATGACTCAATTTGATCAAATTCAGATCTAATTTATGCTAAATTAGCATTGAATTGGCTTAATTTGGGCCTCAAAAGGCCTTAGGCAACAACTTAGGTCAACTAGGGGTCTGGGCGCCCAGTTTGAGGTGGGCTAACTTAAGCCTAGGCGCCGCCCAGGCGGGCGCCTGTACAACACAGGACTATAGTACTATTTCTCCATTGATCTGGCATCTTCTTGGTCTTCATGATCTTGTTAAAGAAATTTGTTAACCACATAACTCCTTCATCCCCCATACTCTTCCATACATCAATGGAAATCACGTCTGGTCTGCATGACTTTTTCATTTTCATCTTTTTGAAAGCATTCTTGACCTCAAATAGTGAAACTCGTTGTGTGCAAATGATACTCTTGTATTTATGTCACACGAGTCGTTAACATTATTTATAGTATCTCCATTGAAAAGCTTATGGAAGTAATTTCTCCATTGATTTTTTATATCATCGTCCTTCACCAACACTCTACCATCTTCATTCTTAATGCATTTTACTTGACTCAAGTCTGATCCTTTCCTTTCTCTTATACGAGCCATTTTATATATCTTTTCCCCTTCTCTTGTGTCCAACTTCTTATAAATATCATTAAAGTATCTAGACCTTGCCTCCAAAACAACCTTTTCAGCTTCTTTCTTTGTTGGCTTGTATCTCTGGAACGTTGCATCATCTTGAAATTTGGGCAAGCTCCTATAGATCTCCCTTTCCAGTTTAATAGCCTTCTGGTACTTCATCATTCCACCACCAAGTCTCTTTCTGTGGAGGCCCACAACCTTTGGACTCCCCCAAAACCTCCTTGGCAATTTTTGTTATGTAGGAGCTCATGTTATGCCACATAGTATTAACATCAGACTCCAAGTTCCAAGTTCCCTCGATGAATTTATCATGAAAAGTCAATTTCTTTTCTCCTTTAAGATTCTACCACTTTATCCTGCTATCTTGGTTTCTGTTATGCTTGCCTTTATAGACCTTCATGTCAATATCCAAAACCACCAACCTATGTTGGGTCGTGAGTTCTTCACTAGGAATCACTTTACAATCCCTTGCATAGTTTACGATCCACTCGACTCGTAAGAAGATAATCGATTTGGCTACAATTGTGCCCACTCTTGAAAGTAATCTTATGAGATTCTCTTTTCTTGAAATGGGTGTTTGTCAAAAACATATCTTATGCAACTACAAAGTCTAATATCCTCTCTTTGTCGCCGCTTTTGCTGCCATATCCAAAAACACTATGAAGTATGAACTATCTCATATTCATCATAGCTACTCCCCACATGGCCATTTAAATCACTCACAATAATGATTTTCTACCTTGTTAGTATTCCCTGCATCAATTCATCTATGTCATCCTAAAAATCCTTCTTAGCCTCCTCGCTAAGGCCAACTTGGGGGGCATAAGCGCTAATAATGTTAAAAATCGTTCCTCCAAGAACAACTACTATGATTCTATCACCCATCCTCGTAATCTTGACAACGTCATCCTTTAAAAATATTATCAAAAATAATACCTACACCATTTCTATGTTTAACAATACTTGTATGCCAGATTTTGTATCATGTGTCTCCAATCTCTCTACAACATTCCCCTGTCCACTTGGTTTCCTGCAAGCAAGCTATATTGACTTTTCTTCTCATCATAGGATCCACTATCTCCAAAGATTTCCATGTCAAAGAGTCTCTTCCCAACCATGCTTTATGAAAAACAAAGAGGTAGCATCCTTTGTACAGAAGCATCTAGGGGTCATTCATCTGCCAACATTGTAATGGTCGGCTGCTCCTCTAGTAGCATAGAGGGCGGGTGCCAACCCGACAACAACCCTCTACAGGGATAGGCAGTAGCTCGTCATCAATCTTCCCTTGATCTCCAAGGGATCACACCCCTTCTCCTTGTTGCAAGGTGACTTGTTGATGTCGGGTTAGGCCCGAGGTAGGTTGTCGCTCCCTATGACACGCATAGTAAAATAAAAGGGGGTCAGCCCTCCTACAATATCTTCTGCAGCACCAAAGACTACCCCTCCTTTGTGGCACATGTAGTTTAGGGAGGGGGTGCCTCCCACTTACTCACTAATGGCATATGAGAGAAGTCAAGGCTTTCCCTACTCTTGTGTGTTTGTTTTGGATGTCCTATTGGTCGTGTCTGCTACCTCTTCTGCATCTGGTTTATTCATGGGGAAAACCAAGCATTTGCTTCCTATTTGCTTCAGTCCCTATGTATTTGCATTTTCTTCGTAATTGACTGTGAATATATTAATCTTGGATATGATATTTTCTGTGTTAAGTTCTCAGGTTTAACTTGAGCACAGAATTTCTTACTAGCGGCCTAGTTCTTCCACTCGTATATGGATCATGGAGCCTCTGCCTATAGATAAGGTAAAATGGTGGTTGTTTCCACTATGATAAGATACGAGCACATCCACCAATGATATTTTTTTGGTCGGTATCCACCAACTAGTAATCCACCAATGATATTAGTTGATGGTCATGTTGAGACTTGAGAGTTATTCAGTTATTGGTTTTATTATCTAGTTAGTACATGTGTCCAAGTGTTTTGACCCATATGGGTTTGATCTAAGTATGTAATTGTTTCCACTCTCTTATATATAGGAGCAGGGTTTCTGTAATAAAATTTTATTGATCAGCCGTCTATTTACTCTCTAACATGTTATTAAAGTAGTAATCCATCCCCAACTATAAAAGAGAAAGAAAGAAAAAGAATTTCTCAGCCTACGAACGGTCCCTACCCCTTCTTGGCTTGGTCGCCAGCCAGGCATCTCTCGTGCCTCTGTCGATTGTTGCAAGGAATAGCCATCCACATTGTAGCCCTATCCCTCCCGCTACTCTTTCGGTCTTTCCTGGCCTCGGCTCCACTCTTTGCCATGTCGTAGAAACCCACCCAGCCACTGACCTCTTTCTCCCCCACGTAGTCGCTACCCAGCTGTTGGCTAAATGGACATCATCAAAATCTCTTTGTTTTGAAAATGACAAACATTTCATTCTTGTGGATCTAACGTGCTACTTGATTGTTGCAGGAACAAGGTGGATGACAAACCTTTAGAAGATCTATATGCTCAAAATGCTTTAATTTCATGACTGTAATCAAATGTAAGAACTTGTACAAGTTTATAATGTACAAGTACTTAGATATCATGTAAATCAAGCGTTTAGATCTTCCCTATCCACTCACAACACTTAGATAGGTCATCCCCCAAGATAGTATCACAATTGCACATTGATACACATACTTAGTAAATGAATACATTGAATCAGTGATATTCTCGGTCGACAAATACTTCGACCGAGACACTCTCGGTCGACAAACTCCTCGACCGAGAATTGACCCAAATAGCCGTTAGACCCAGCAGACAAGGTGGTTGGGAGTTGGAATCGAACGTTATATACACTTGCTCCAGACCATCCCTCGGTCGACAAACTCCTCGACCGAGAGACACTCGGTCGACAAATTCTTCGACCGAGAAGAACTCTGTCTGCACTTTTCAGAATTAATAAACTAGTTGTTGCTAAAGCAATTAGTGGATACCTAACGGCTAGTTAAGCACTAAGAACCCCCTAAAAAGTGTCTAGAACATCCTTAAGCACTCATAGGTCATTCCTATAAATAGGACATGCCTTAGGACACCCAATACACACTTGTGCAGCACTTGAGCATACATACTTGCAATTGGCAATCTGTTCTTGTGAGCAATTGAGCAACTCTAGCATTTGCTAATCCTTCTCATTGCTACAAGCTCGCGTCCTATAGGCTAGAATCTCCTTTCAACCATACTTACACTTCTATACACATTGGTTAGGAGATCAAAACGCTTGATATAGGAAATCAAGCCTTATGCTACAACGGTAATTGTAATTTCCATTTTTCCTTCTTGTTCCTTCTTATTGCTTGTACTCTCCTTGCTACTCCTAGGGTTGGAGGTTGCAGATTGGAGAGGGTTTGATCTTCTCGGCGGAGAAGGAGGACTTTGGACTACTTCAAGAAGGCTGTCTCAACGGGAAGCTACTTCAAGAGGAAGGCTACTTCAAGGGAGAGCTTGAAGTTACTTCAAGGAAGGCTGCTTCAAGGTTGGTGGGACTACTTCTAGGTGAAGGTTGTCCAAAGGGTGGTGAAAGTATTTGTAATTTTATGTAACATCCTTGCGAGGTAAAAAAATTTAAATACTTTCAAAATCCCAATTGGAAACAATTGGGTAGTGGACTGACTCCCTTAATTTTTGCTAAGGGTGGAACCACTCTAAACACCTTGCCTCTTTCTCCTTATCTCAATTGTGGTTGTTTGAGTTGAATTATTGTTAAAATATTTATAAAACCCTATTCACCCCCCTCTAGTGGTTTTTCACCAGTAACTCGGACACCACCTTGTCACCCCCTGCTAACTCTCATCCTAACACTGTCATCAAACCCCTTCTACCAAGTCGCTAACTTATTGCCCCCTCTCAACTAGCTGCATACCCAACCCCTTTTGTTGCCATGTTTTCTCCCTACCGTTGACTCCGCTCCACCCTTCCCTACCACTATATGTCGTTATTTTGCCTCCTACCTGTCGTTATACCCACCACAACCCCTTCCCTTTTCAACACCGCCTTCTGCGGCCACACCCCTAAGGTAAATCCCTACCGACACCCGCTAGTCCACCTCCCTGTCGCAACCGCCACCCACCTAGCCCCGCAATCGACGCTAACCACCTAACTACTGCACACATCCACAGTTGAAACTTGTTGCCCACCCACCATCGTACAAAATTTCGATCGAAATTGCGAAATTTCGACCGAAATTTTTGATTTTTTTTCAATCGGACATCGAAACGCATGTACGCAGAGAATGGGACGTCATTTCGCAGAAATTTCACTAAAATTTCGCACCTCGCTAAAATTTCGCCCAGTTTGGGCCATAATTTTGCGAAATGGCACAAAATTTCGATAGAAGTTTCGAGATATTTGTTCCTAGGACTGCTGCCACTACATGTTAGGTATTTTGGCGATTCTCTTTGTATCTTTTGCTTATAGAGGCTATTTTCTTTGATTCTAAGGTACGTTTCCCCTATCCCTAGCCCATGTATACCTCTTTCTATGTTTACACTCTTCTAAAAGATGTGAAGAGATACTATGAAAAATAACAAAGTTCTAAGTGTTGTTGCTACATGTTAGGTATTTTGGCGATTCTCTTTCGAAAATCACATGAACTACAAACAAACTTGAGGATCTATGAAATAATAGTATTAAGTCTGCAATTCTACAATAAATTTGTTATTATTACACATATTTATACATAAAATGACTTAAAAATAATGCATTTTCTTTGATCTATGTATACATGACCCATGTAATCTAACTAAATTTTAACACTAGACTTATATAAGTTGTAACATGTAAGTTTGTAACTTGCAACTGTAAGTTTTAAGGTCTAAGTGGTAAATTGTGGGTTTGTAAGTTGTTTACAGTCTAACGGACTTGACAATTCTGTTCATTTGTGCACTCACTCATCAAGACATGGATCCCACCCTAACCTCTAAACATATAGATTTATTATATAATCTAGTGTGTTTATGTCTAGACTTTGTGTTTGCAGAATTTCAAAGCTTAATTCCTTCATTTTGCCATCGAAATTGCCACCGAAATTCTGTCGAAATTGTTCAGCTTCCTTCACTTACAAATGTGGGAGACCCCCCCCATATCCAATATGAAATATTATTGCATATTTGAGTAGATCTTGGTGTTTAGATCATCCTGGTAAATTTTCATGATTTAATTCGCTTATTTGGTCGTCGAAATCGTTAGGGCCGTAAATATCGAAATTTAGTGCGAAATTTCAAAAAATTTCTATTTCTGGGCCATCAGACACGGCATCGAAATCGGACATTTAATTCTATGCCACCCACATCACTGCTAACCCCCAACCGCTTTTCTGTACCACAGCAACCCCCCCTTCCCCTGTAATCGCACCGTAAACCCCCGCTAACTCTTGCTTCCCCGCAAAGCTCGTTACCGCCAACACGAAGCCTTTATGGATGCAAGCTATAACATCGGCACCCAAAATGCTCACTCCCTCATTAGTGAGTCCCTTCACCAGACTCCCTAGAAGGTGATTGTGCCACTCTTCCAAATTTATTTGTAGATGCAATAGATACATCAGTATGAAAGGATTGCAAATGCATAGAGAATGACATTATGATAACCATTATATATGGATTTCTTGTATCTATCCAGGTCGTGCATCGTGTACACATCTCCCTTGCACATGAGATAATGTTCCTTCCTTCAGTACAAATCTAGAAGTTGAAAAGTGAAAAAAGGTATGATCCTCGTGTTAGGTTGCAGCAGCAAAGACACCAAGGCCACTAACTGTCCTTCATGGCCTTCTATGGCGGGACGGCAAGCAGCAGTGCAAGAGCTCCTTCATTGCCCTCATCATCCAGTTTGGGTGAAAGGCACTCACGTTGAGAAACATGATTAAAAGGGGAGATGAATAAAGGGAAGAGAAAGAGATGATATGATATGAAGGAGGGAAGATGAAGAATGAAGAGGGGAAGAATTTATTTATTTTGCCATCTTTGTGGATCTTGCGGCTGCTCTATAAATATTTGTGGATCTTCACTATTGTAATATGTACTTCTTAGAGAGCTTGTGGACTTCTACTACTACTATTTGCATCTTGAAGTTTATTTGTTGCTATATGCTTCTTGAAGACCATGGTATACTACTACACAACTTGGAGTTTGTTTGTTGTCTATTGACACGTGCATGCGGTAGTTCTTTTCGGCTACGTCGTCTCTACTTTTTGCTATTTGTCTATTCTCTCTTATGTACGTTAACTCCTTGCTACTGTGTTCCAACACTCATTGGGATTGCTACTTGTGAGCCAGCACTCTCTAGACTACCGTGTTTCAGCACTCTCTGACTTGTCCATGCTCTGTTTGCATGTTGACTCTCTACTTGTTTGTGCTTTGTATGCATGTTGACTACTGCTTGTTTGTGACCCGACACTATCTAGGGATTGTGACCCAACACTCTCTAAACTGTGACATCGGCAACTGAGATGGAGACTACTGCGCGCATGTGTTGATATCTACTGCTACAGATGCTACAAGTTTTGGGAGACGCTTCTGCTATCTACTTTGGCTTTACTACTATGTTCTTCAAGAATAGTCAGCTTATCTGCTACTACCTTCACTCTATCTACTATAGGGATGAGAAGACTTGCTTGCTACTTATCTTGTGGTATCTTCTCACGGAGGAGTGTTTGAGTATTTGTATTATATGATTTAGGGGGAGAGCAGATTTTGTATGGGGTTTTGCTGTCTTGTTTGATTTTCTTGAGTCCATCTTGGCAAGTGTTTCACCTATGCTGCAGCTTGATGGGGAGTGTTGAAAGTTATTTAGCTATTGGTTTTATTATCTAGTTAGTACATGGGCCTAATTGTTTTGACCCATTATCGTTTTGTCTAAGTGTGTAATTGTTTCCCGTCTCCTATATGTAGGAGTAGGGTTTATGTGATGAGATCATATGATTAGTCGTCTATTTACTCTCTGACTGGATCAACTTCCTCTATGGTCAGAGTTGGGACATTTCTATTACCCCTATGCCCCGGCCATTGTTTTATTTGTTTCAAAACTCCCATTGAATCTTGCATTTATAAGAAAGTTGACAAAATCCTTAAATTGCAATGTCACCTTCTTTTCATATTCCTTTACCATAACAGCTTCCTCTACGAGGATTACGACCAACGAGGAGTATTAACATGGAGATGGTTTGTATACATATGGATGAAACTAGTAATACGCCTCTTCTGTCTTCATCATCTTCTACCTATTGTACTAGTGGTGTTGTCACTAAGGTCGTACTTCAATTTAACGTCAAGTATCATTTGAAAAATTTTTGGGTAGTATCATCATTGTGTTTCCCAAGCACACTCGCAATCAAAATAGTTTTATGTTAGAGTTAGTATGTTCTAATACTTGGGGTCTTCGTCGACAAATGGTCACATTCAACTTGGGTTTACTTGTAAAGAACCGATATTGAATAAAATTCAGAATCAATTTATTGCTACTCAAAACTATCCACACTAAAAATGATGTTGATGTAGTCTTGCAACTAAATATTTGATCAAACATATGCCTTCATTGGTACTCAATAGCAAATTCTCATATATATTGTTTTTCATAGATGAGGCTCATTTTTCTTTGCTACTTAAGACTTTTGGTTGCATATGGTTTGTTCATAGATGTTCACCCTAGTCTTGATAAGTTGTATTTGCCATTGTTCGGGAAATCAACCATGCAGCCGCATTTACTCCGTCTTATACATGATCAGTCACCATGTTGCATAGCATGCACATCATATCACCAATTCGTTCAATAAGTAATCTACAGCCGCATATGCATCTAAACTATGCTTTTTGAAAAACACATCCCATACACACATACAATGGAAAATAAGATATGAGAAAATAAGATCATTTCATTAGGCAAAATTCTACTCCAAAATATGGGAGAGAGGACTAGTACAAGCATGTGATGAAACCCTAATGGGCCAAACATACTTAGGCCCGTATACAGAATAAACTAAATACTTAATAACTCTAACACTACTCAAGCTAGTGCATGAGAGGAACACACACCCATCATGTCAAGACATACTTAAAAGAAAAATAGTACTTCATAAGAGATAACAATTGTCCACACAAACATTGACTCCCCCTGATCTTGTAAGAAAATTATTGAAGCAATGAAACACCCCTCGAATAAGATAGCATGTAGTACACAAGCCTACTCCCTTTGACAAAGACAACACACCATGTAAAGCAGCATATGGTGGAAAGCATTTGCATAAGCTAGTTGAAACACCATTGTTATCGAAATAATTTCCCAAGAGAAGCACCACTACCAGAATGACGCATGGTAGTTGGGAAAAATGCACTGCTACAGTGATATAGAGCTATAGCAGGTCATCAATGTGCATGAGACGCATTGCTACAGGAAAGATGTACTGTAGCATGTGTCAATCGAGTTGCGAGCACAAATGAATAAGTGGGACAACATGGTCGGATGAATGGTCTTCTTTTCTTTTCTCCTATGTATCTCCCCCTCACACCAAATATGGAGAAGAAGAGAGTGGTATTGGTGGACAATGATTAAGCTGACTCCCCGATAACTTATAAAAAACCTTAGCAGTGAAGAAATATAGAATTATTACTTCATAGATGATCAACTGCAATACTACTAGGGTTTGGGTGGCGATGCCCCCCAATGGGTGGAAAGTCGAAGGAAGGCGCCCCTAGAGGGGGCTTAGGGGGGTGTAGCCCCCAGGTTAAAAGGTATAGGATGATTTCCAAGGGAATATCAAGTATAAATCGTGTAAAATAGGTCTTTGAAGTACATGAGCAGTGGGGAGAGGTAATATGTCTTGATGGCGTGGTGGCAAATAGAACCTACGCAATTGTGTTTCAGTGCCAACGGGGTGACTCAGTTCATGCGGATGGGGAAGATTCAATAGGAGTTGATGTTGGTGGTGATGGCGGCCTCTCTTTGTGGTGGTTGTTGCCCTTAGGGTTGCTACGGACGCTAGTTGCGGCAGCAATTGCCAGCAAGGGGCAGCGACCCTTGGGACTAATGTTGTCACTAGTGGCGGCCATCGCTAGGCTATCCATGCTACCAACCATGGTGGTAGCCCCTATAGCACTGTGAATGGCAACCGCTAGGCACAACTTGGATGGTGTCGGTGGGAGGGGGTGGTGACTACTACAAAATCAAAGGTGCAACAAAAGTCTTGCATACAACACACATCAGATCGAGTTGTACTAATCAGACTGATGTCCCCACCCGCATAACCCGACCCACACCCAGTTCATATAGTTTACATGGGTGGGCCAGGCCTAAGATTTGACCCATATTTTTATACGAGTAGGACTAGGGCCAAGGCAAACCCAGGCCTAAAAACCTGGTTATCCAAAATCATTACATATACATGTATATATATCCACTTTTTCATGCACAAAATGTATCTTTTGTAAGATACATATGACTCAAACTTTCCATATTCAATTGTTCTGAAATATTTAAGTCAATGACCATGACTAAAGGAACAATGTACTAGAGTACATTTAATCTATATGCACCATTTTTAACTTTAACATGTTTGCAATAATCTATAACATAGTCTAACCTTAATGATTGGTTGTATACTAATTACATAAGATGTGTTTCAAAAATTATCTCAACTGGACATTTGTAGATCATTCACTGAAATGTAATATGTATTTCGTAATCAATGGTAATTGTAGAAATTCAATAAATGCTTGGATGATTCTTATCATATTTCATACATGGGATATGAGTGAAATTTTTGAACATGTCTAATCAGGACACTATTCTTTTCATCCATTAGATTCAGTGAACAAGTTGTAAGTGTAGTAGTTTTATGAATGATACATATAGAATGCGTGTATCGGTCGGTACACATTTTTAAAACACCATTAATAACTTTTTCTATGCATATTTTTGAAAACATCACATTTTAGTATGTTATCCAGGCCGGATCAAAGTAGAGCAGAAACTCAGGTCTGTTATGCGGGTTGGGTATGGGTTTTTTAGATATTATGTGGGCCTAGACCCGGCCCGCAACTCGCTTAACAACATATGTTTGGGCATGGGCTTGGCAGAAACCAGTATGACCCGGCCCGATAGTCATCCCTACAAAGGGGCAACAGTCTGCCGACTAGGACTTTGTTTTCTTTTCTTCCTCCAACTTGATCTGATACATGTGTAAGTAAGATAGGAAATTTAATACATTTGATTTCCAACACATACACACATACATACATATATATATGGGTATATGCATTTCATTGTATATTTTAAATATATATATATATATAGTTGTATAATTACATGCATATGTGTTGACATGCATATAACAAATTTTGACACATATTTGAGCATTGAAATGTAATTATGTATGCCTTTTGATATATTCTTATGTATGTGTCCATATATAATACACCTACATATACATACAAACTGCACATACATATTTGTACATTTATGAAGAAACTTCATTTATTCACATATATACACACACTTTACACATATATTAGTACATTTAGATGTATAGTAAATTATGTATACATAAATAACACACCTTTATACACAAACCTATCATCCATGTATAATACTAAATTTACATCAAAATTTACATGTTCCAGATTTTAAATGTATAATATTTATAAGCTCAAAATATCATTTTATAAGTATATATGATTAATTTATCGTAGTAAAAAAAATCAAAATAGCATATACCCCATGTACAGCATATATTATATACAATACCCTCTCTGCACGTACACTGCATACATCTTTTCCAAACATGGTCTCCGCATATTATACTTTAACTTTGTTGTCTACTATCACTCCAAGAAGCAGTATCATTTGTTTTGCATAGTTGCTAAAAAAGATGCATGCTTGTGCAAATGTAACCTTTAAGAACACGCCTCTCCTGCTACACCTATTCTTTCTTTGTCTCTATATATCCCTTTTCCTATGATTATTTTCCCTTCATCTATTTCTCCACGTGAATCTTCATCTCTGATTGTTGCAGTTGTCAAAGTTTATGAGCACAAGAAGAGAGACATTGCACCCAAAATATTCCTCATTGAGGTTCTATCATCATCAACAGGTCGTTTTTTGCTCTTGATGTACCAACACCTCCATCTGATTTAGATTTACCTAATGTCTTGAGGAAGCAAATCCGCACTTCCACCGAGCATTATATTTCTCATTTTGTTTCTACCTCACATCTAGGATATAAAGTTGTATGGGGCGTGGGCGGCGCCTAGGCAGCCACCTGGCCTCCAAAACCTGAGCGGCCTGGGCAGTCGCCTAGGTACCTACTGGGCCTGAAATTTGGGCCTTTTTTCTTCGTATCTTTTTTTTATTTCTTTTGATATTTATTCTTCCTCCTTAATCTTTCCTCTTGTTTTTTTCTTTTCCTTTACAGCTCCATCAAGCAGCAAAGTTGCTACAATGTTACTGCATTCCTCTTTATTTTTCTCTTCTTATTTTTGCATTACCAAGCAGCAAATTGCTACCATGTTATGGAGTGCATTCCTCTTTATTTTTCTCTTCTTATTTTTGCATTACCAAGCAGCAAATTGCTACCATGTTATGGAGTTACTGTTACCGCACTATTATGATATTATCCATTTATTGCTGCTCCACTTACTGATTTGCTATATACTACAATGGGCTTTTTTTCTTCATCCTCCTATTTCTATAATCTGTTTATAAATCTCTTGTATGAGTGTACTCACATTAATACAATGCTACTTTCTTGTTTGCTCAGTTTCTACTCTAGCGTTCGTATTTTTTATTCAAATCATATCTATACATAGTTACTTTATTGTTTCTCGTCTTTTTGACCTCCTTTCTACTCTTTTTTTTATTTGTTCTTCTTCCTCTACCAATCTTCTTTTGCTTTACTTTTTTCTCTCCATGGTTTCACCATACATAAGGTTCCTTCTGCATGACGCTCTACTTTTTCTTTTACTTTTTTCATTCTTTCTTTATTCATCGTCTTCCTCAACCTCATTGTTTTCTATTTGAAATTTGTTATTCTTCCTCAAGTAGATCAACGTTCTTTTTTACTATTCTGTCCTCTTAGTAACTCCTATTGATTCATGTATCACTCATAGGTTAATATATAACTATCTATAGATATGTATGTATATGTATATGTATATCTATATATGTAAAATATAAAAAGAAAAAGATGCCTAGGAACGCCTAGGCTATCTGGGTGTCCTAGGCAACGCCTAGCCGCCTAGACAACCTAAGGATATATAACGCTAAGCTTTCTTCATTTTATGGATTATATTTGTTGTGACAAATGTTTTTTTGTTATTAGAAATGTTCCAAAGACATTACCTCACCCTATGGCTAAATAAGCTACAGTTGATGGGAAGGATGTCCCACCCAAAAAGGCAAAAACCTTGTAGCACGCCGGAGTTGGTTCCTCGTGCTTATGGAGTAACATTGCAACAACTTTGCTAACATCGTGTGCAGCAGCTTTGCGCAACATTGCAGTTGAAGAATGCATATGGAACAGCAGCAAGTACGTGTGCTGGCTATCTTCATAGTTGCTAACATTGTCGAGTAGTCCAGAGAGTGTTGGGTCACAGTAGCAAAGCCACAGAGTGTTGGTTCCCAATAGCAGAGTCCAGAGAATGCTGTAACACAATAGTAATGTGTCGATGTGCATAAGAGAGCATCAACAAATAACATTAAGTCAATGTGCCAATAGCACAGACATAAGACAGTGGGACAACAGAGCTGGATGATATCACTTCAAAAGAAACAAGTGTGCAAAAATGCAAACATAGGTAACTCGATAATCTCACTCAAATAACAAAGTCGAAGCTCCATCAGAAAAAAAATAACACATGCACAATCTCCAAACAAAGTTTTCATCATCTCCTCACTTCACTTCATCACTCCACTGTCCTCGTCTCCTTTATATCTCCATCTCATCCCCAAATACATATAGAATCTCATATGAGCCAACAAATACAAAATCCCACTTTGACAAGATATGGATGAAGAGACAAGGGGAATGGGTGCAAATACAATAGGTTGAAGAAATGGAGACAAGGATAAAGGGAACGAAATATATTAAAAAAAACTGTTTTGAGGAGAGGAACCCCTGAAAATATGAGTGTAAGTAGCTGAATTCAGCACCTGCAGACCTGGAGTTGAACGTTATTGTAGACATATGAGGAAGCACGGACACTTCTAGACAGCCCCCGTGTCCGTGTCGGACACATTTCGGACACGGACACTTCCCGGACACGGCCCAAAACGTTTTGGACACGGCTGGGACGTGTCCAGTTCAATTTAGTTTTTTTCAGCACACCGGACACAGCTGGACACTGCCCGGACACTTCCTGGACACTTCACTACAGCAGATGCTGCTGTAATACCATATTTGACGATGCAAATTTTGAATATACAGCTGCTGTTCATGTCCTATCACTGAGAAAATGTCACATAGAGCTAAGATCTGATCACAATTACAAGCAAATCTGTTGAAAGAAAAAACAATATGTAAAGTCTAAGCACTGAATCAGATACTATGAATCAAATTATGGTCTAATAAGCTGGTTAAATGAGTAATATGAACCTCATATATATAAATATTCTGTAATATACTATATTTACAAAAACTATGTGTTTAGTTTTGTTCTTCACATTATATCTACTACACACACAAAGACACACCTCTACATGCATATAAGATTATATATATAAATATGAATCAAATTATGGTCTAATAAGCTGGTTAAATGAGTAATATGAACCTCATATATATAAATATTCTGTAATATACTATATTTACAAAAACTACGTGTTTAGTTTTGTTCTTCACATTATATCTACTACACACACAAAGACACACCTCTACATGCATATAAGATTATATATACATAGATACCTTAATCTGGACAAACTTAAAAATAAATTCCAGTTCATACATCATACATCCACACATATTGATATATTAAAAAAGCATTTTCCCCTCATCCAATGCCGTGTCCGTGTCCTACATTTTTGAAATTTGCCGTGTCCCGTGTCCGTATCCGTGTCAGTGTCCGTATCTAGAAACGTGTCTGTGCTTCCTTGGTTATTGTAGCTGCTACATAAACCGTGGCCTTAGATGTCTGAAAAAATGTTGCTAGATCTCTTCCTCTTTACATTAAAGTGGAGAAAGGTACTATGGAAGAAAGGCGCGGCCCTTGGAAGATGATCTTGTGGGGAGAAAATCCGTATATCCATGCAGCAACTTTCAAATCAAATCTCTATTAGAACAGGCCATTGGTGAGGAGAAAGGTTTGAAAACCACCTCTCCATGACACAAGGAAGAAACCCTTCATCTCCTACTCTCCTACAGGCTGCTAGGGGCCAAAGGAAAAGAGGAGGTTGTCGGAGGCGGCTAGAAACAACGAAGGAGAGGGCTAGAACCTCCAACAGTCCCGTCATGCAATTGTAACATATTGTAGCAGTACGGCTACAAGTGAAGAATGTGCCGTTTGGTGAAACATCAAATCCAAGTAGCGATGTAGAGAAGACTTGAGGCAATGATCTCCGGGCAAGCAGCAGCGGGAGGAGGAAGCATCAGCAACAATAAAATGGAGAGGAAGGAACAACAGATGCCATGGAACAGCCTGTAGGCAGCCAAGAAGGAAGAGAGGTGGTCGCTCGCAAGCCTTTCCTTTCTTTTTCTTTTCTTCTGTAGATTTAGGGTTTGCCAAGAGCTCACTGCTCAAATACCATGTCAAATAGTAAAGAGACGACTAGTCAACATATTTCATTAGTGAAACCCTACTTCTATACATAGGAGAGGGGGCACAATTGCAGACTTGGACCCAAAACTAAATAGGCGTGCACATTTAGGCTCATTTACTAAATTAACACAATAAATCAATACTACTAAATTCTTAACAAGTGTCGTCGTTAGAAGTCTATGGGAAGAAGTTTATTCTATAAGAAAAATGGGCATTCAAATCTAGTTTGACATTTTGATGTTGATTATCATGTCAGATGCTCTAACATGAGATCTTATGGATAATACATTATGTTTGGTGGTTATTTCGTAACATGGAAAAGCGAAAAAAAACAGTGTAATGGTTGGGTCTAGAGCAAAGGGTGAATACAAGGCAAATACTTGTACGACCTAAATTATTATGGGTAACAGCTCTCCATTTCAAGTTTGGACTCACACTGACAATGTAAATGTACTACGTCAATAGGAGCCACCTTCATTGCTAGAAATCTGTTTTCCATGAGAGGCTTAAGAATATTAAGGTAGGACTTCATTTTGTTCATGATATCATGAAGTCCAAGAATGTTTCTTCTTTTTTACTAAAACGCTAAAATCTTTACTAAGCATCTCTCATGGAAAGACTTCAACATATATGTTGCAAGGTAGACATGTATGTTACATGTGCTCCAGCTTGAGGAACGTGTGTATATATCTAGTATAATGTGTTTAGTATATCAGAGCTTGCACGGTTCCTTCTAATGTATAAATGAGCATGTCTCGCAGTGAATTATATTGGTTTTCCTTTTCTAAAAAACTAAATGATATGTTCCGTATGAGAGCTATATATAGAAGACAAGCATGTTCATATTATGAGTAAGCGCATCAAGTTCAAAATATTTAAATGTCTCATGACGGTTATCAATAGAAATAGAATTTATTACATGATCATTAATTTCTTATCAATAGAAATAGAATTTATTACATGATCATTAATTTCTCCTCTGAACTAAGCCTTTCTTTGCATAGAGGTTTTCTAACCCAACACAAGTTGCTAATAGATCAAATATTGAAAACTCTATAATTAGCGAACACCCCATACCAACTATTTACTTAAAAACATGCTTTAAAAATAACACGCTGATTATTTTCATCCAAGTCATCTGGGCAAGGATCTATCATTCGACCTCAGAGTTGCAAACTATCGATCTAACCAACTGGGTGTCATTGTTTTGGCACTTTAAGATGTGCATTGTTGGCTATGACTGTACTGTTTATAAGGAAAACACCAAACACTTCTCCCAAAACAATTTCACATATAACTTGGTACTCTAGAAAGAAGAAGAAAAATAGTAATTTGAACCCACAGCAGCTCAAGTCAAAGGTTAGAGGCCTCATAATACAACCTTTTTCCCACTGCTACTTGGTGCACTTCATTTCATGGACACTCGAGTACATCCAAGTGAACATCCTCACAACATCAAGTTTCCCACTAAATTTTGCTAGACCTAGAAGTGACCTTGCTATGATCCAATCGAACAAGTCAAGATGAAGTTGGTAATTGCCCTGAGTTGCTTAGGAGGACAAAGGTGCAAAGGAGGTCAGCAACTATGAAAGCATTCTCTAAATGAAATAGAAAAACTAGGCGTCTATTGATGATGTATCATATATATATGCAAAAGTCTTGCCAACTAAGAAAAAATGATTTCTTATTCATTCTGATTCATACATTCGAATTTTTTTAGAGCATGAATACAACTTGTGGCATTTAAAAAGGTTGGAAAATAATATTATAGGCTTCATCTCTAAAGTCTATATTGAATTATTTGTGTCCGTTTATGAGCTTAGATCTATATGTTTACTTAAAATAATCAAAACCCAACTAAAAGCAAGATTGTTTGATTGCTTAAACTAAGTAAAAACCTTCCCCGTGTTGTGACCTTCTCCAGCTAGCTTCACTGTGCAGATCTGAAAAAGTGGAGCGCAAAATAGAGGGGTGAGAGAGACTGGTCCAGTCTGGGACTTCCATGTGAACACTCACATGGGCAATTATGCAACCATAAAAAATTCCACTGAAACTAGAAGATATATTTCAAAAATTGGTTGCATAGCCATCCATATTGATGGTGATAAATAGTGGACTGTGAAAAGTCAGGGTGCCCGCAAGATGAACGTGGCCAAAAACGAGAACTGTAGGGTGGATTTGTGGAAAGCCAATGCAAGATCACATCTTAAAGGACTATATAAGATATTTTCTGGGAGTCACATGTATGGAAAATTAACCATTAGAGTAATGTTGTCAATTTAGAAAGAGTTAAAATGGCTGGAGCTAGACCTTAAATAACTTGGGAAAGCTTTTATAATAGGACGTATTACACCTCAGTGAAAATACGGCCCAAACCAAAGCTGAAAGCAAAAAAAGGATCCATGTTACAAACCCCAACATGGTCAGGACTGAGGCATACAAGTCATGATTGTTAAACGGATTACATACATATACATAATATAACTTACTCCTGCATTCTTCTCGCAGCTAATTGACCACATATTTGTCAAACCTCCGCTAGATACCTGGTTTTTCAAATTATTTCTATATTTAAGTTTTCCAGCTCTCAGACCAGAAATGCATGACTCCATAATTCCATGCTTGTGACTATAGTTTTCAAAGAAGAAGACAGAAATCTTGTAAAGCAGATCACCCAGAAAAATGGTTCCATTTTACTTGCGAAAAAACATCTCAAAACAACTAAGTAACTAAATTAACAGAGCAAAAAAAATAATCCAGCCTATGCAGTTGGTAGTTGCCTTTATCGTGAACTGTATGCATTGCCATGGTCCACCGAACTGAGATGGAAACCTATGAGCTTGCTAGCTGCTGAGCTGGGGCAACAGCGGAGCTCGTAAGCTTTTTTCATTGAATGAGAAGATTCAATCATTTTTCAATTGTTACGTGGTTTAGTGATCAACAAGATACTTCGTAACAAATAGACTCATTTCCTCTAAAATCCTTTGCTTAACAACAATATTGCAGAACTATAGACTCACCTCAGCTAGGTAGAGTGATCGGTTCCCGCCGATCCGTGAGAGGACGGAAATCGTGCATATGACAAGAACGGCAATTGCCACCGACAGCCGTCCTGCAAACCCCTTTACACCGCCGCCAATGTGCCTCAGCTGTCTCAGCTTACCAGCACCGCCCCTCCTCATGCCCAACCCTTCCCCGTTCCTGCTGCGGCAAGCAGAGAGGAAAGAATGCGTTAGCGAACCTCCACTTTGGTCGCGTGGTAAACGTCAGACGAGAAGCTATAGATCAATCTTAGCTCGGATACCTCCGCATGAAAGAAAGCTGTCCCGTACTCCGCTTTTTGGCCTCCTCCGGCTGGCTTCGATGCGGAGATCTGGAAGAGTGGAGTACAGAAGAGCGGGGTGAGACCGTGAGAGTCTGGTCGGGCTGTCAGCGCCCCGCGGGAGTAACGGGAAACGTGATACGCCCAATTTGGCGTAGAGACATAGTATGTTTTGTCGTGTAGGACAAGTGCTGAAAATTTAAATGGAACGCTTGAGAACTCAATGCTAGGATACTTTAAATTTATGTATGTGGTAACTAATTTCTTAAATCGTCAAATTGTCCCAACATTTGAACATTATTATTAAGCGCCCATAACCAAAAATGCCCTCAAAAACTGATCAAAATGTACTATCAACAACCATATTATCATCATGTTTCCTATCTTTAATTCCACCTCTCTTTTTTTATTAACCCATCTCAACATCTACATCAAAAATGGGTAATCAGAAATGTAAAGTATCCAAGAGAGAGTGTAGCAAGCCACATAGAGTAGAGGGATCAAGAAAAAAAACATGTAGTGTTTCCCTTCAATAGCCCACTAGAAGATGGAGTAATAAATCAAAGTTGGGATACCCTTATACAATCTACACCAGACAATATGCTAAACATGGAAACTTGTAAGTAAGCAAAAAAGGAAGAAAGGCAACAAACAAACAAGTAGAAGTCCTCTTCATGGTTGATTGGCATCCCAGAGAAGTTGATGGTGTTAAGGATGTGATCCACCTAAGCGTGAGGTCAAGCTCCACTGAGAATTGGATGACATGTTGAGTGCATCTAATTTTGTGTGTGGACTCTAATTTCTATGCGAGATGAGTATGGGGAGGATCAGAAAGGAACTGTGAGTAAATCTCATTCATGGGTTTGGGGACTTCCGTGGTCATCTGGAAAAATATATTGTGCCCCCCCCCATATGTCTCAAAAGATACAAGAAGGGACCATTTATTAATATATTATGTATGCATGCATCCCTTATGGTACATGACTTTGTGATAGAGTTCATATTAGTGTAAGTAATGTTGAATGGATGCACAAATTTGATATAAGAAAATGTGTGTTCGGACTATTTTTAATTGTTAAGACCTAAAAGGCAATGTGTGTCTTTTGATTGTTTTGCATTCTAAGAGAAGTATTCTAAGACCAAAGAGCACATTGTTGATAATTACTTGGATGGACAATTGATGTGCCAATATTTTTGTAACACATAAATGTGACTAGAGTATGCATAGAAGTGATATTTAGAAATAAAAGTAGGTTCCTTCGCAATAATCATTCGATTTTGTTATGCTCTTTTGGGTGTGAAGTTGTGTGATAATGAAGATGATTTAATCAGTGGAAAATCCATACTCAATGATATCTCTCTTAATATGTTTAGATAATCATGACAACAAAAGAGCAATGGCTGTGTCGATCTTGACAATCTTCTTCTAGAGATGGTGAGGGTTACCATTTTCTCTTGAAAAGCCACTCTATATTGTTAATGTCAACGACAAGATGCAACAACATATCTATTCAAAGTACATAAGGTCACCAAAGGTGGCCCCAAAAGGGGTGTGGCAAAGTACAAGAAAGATATATTATGCAATACAAACATTGGGAGGGGATGGTTCCCCTTAGAACAACCCACAACTAATATTCAAGAAGGACGGTGATAAAGCTTTAAAAAATTAGGGATGGGATTTCCTTAGTACATCTCATATGTATCAACTTAAAGCATGATAGCAACATAAATAATAATCATCGTGTGCATAAGGAGTCAGTTTTGAACTATAGCAAACAACATTGTTCACCTAGAGAATCAATGGTATACCCACTGTCGCCACCAAAGATAATGGGTCATGTCAGAGGAAGGTGATGTGGAGATTATCTCACTAAACATTCACTAGAGATATAAATCTTTGATTTCCACCCAACAAACATGCTATATTGCCCCTGCAAGCGGACGGGTCTTGTTGCAGTATAGTTGAGGATTGAGATCCAAGGGACAACATTATTAAGAAACTTGTTATTTTTCAACAAAGACTAATATTTGTGACCAAAATTTTGATTGGGTTTAAATAATTTACTTGCAGGAAAAATAAAAGATGAAAATAAATTGAATCTAAATAAAAGGATGGGAAACATTGAGGCAGAATCGAGTTTCACCGCCACTATTCGAGTATGTGCATTGATTCAAACATAAACTCATACAAAGATCTAATTAAAGTTATAAAAGTTTTTCCTTTCGGCTTTAGAAATTTGTATGTGTGGATATCACTGTAAGCTCGTAATCATGGTGCTTACTTATCATTTATCTATTACTCCGTAAACTTTCCATCAGAAGTTCTCACTGGGGTATCAACCAAAACTAATTGATATTCAAATCTTAAATGTTGTATAAGATTATAATAAATTATGTAGACTGAGCCATAAAATATGCACTAAATGATTGATAATGAATTAAATGAGTTTGTGCAAGAACTCAAACAAGAATGAAATTACAACAAATACATAGCACGATCAATCCTTGCAGCCCAATGAGTAAACTACTCGGTCTATATAGCGAGATCAATACAAGATAAGAAACAAGAAGGGGCAATCATTTTTCATGAATGGAGGCACACGGCGGCACGACGTGGCGTGTGACTAGTAGTCTTCTTCCTTCTTCTTCTTCTCTTATCGACCCTGACTTATAGGGACCGGACAGGTGATGAGACAATAGTTGTGGATGGTGGATGGATCAGTTGTCAATGGTGGAAGGAGTGATCGCTTGTTGTTTGGTGGCAGCAAGGAGGTCGATGGGTATGGAGAAGAAAATGGAGCAACGAGAAGAAGTGTGGCGGCTTTTTCTTTGGCATTTGATCACAATGAATATCAAAGGGTAGATCACAAGAACACAAGAAGTATGACCCTTTGTTTGGTGGCTTCCAGGTCTTATTTATACTTTCTGTGAATAGAGTTTAAGAGTCAGGTAATAAATGAGTTGGACCCAGCTTGCTATTAATTGAAATGATCGACCATGATGACCGAGGGAAGTCGATTGATGTTATGTGGTCGATCAACGTGGAGGTCGATAGCAAGAGCTCGATGGTAGGAGATTGATGACATGAGATCGATAGCATGAGATCGATTAAGTGTTGTCGTGGTGGATTGATGCCAAAAATCGATTAGTTTATGATATTGTATTTTGTCAAACGGTCGATCGTCTGAGCGGATAAGAGCTAGATAGGCTTGAAGGCCGATTGGGTATTGAGCTAGATAGGCTTGAAGGTCGATTGGGTACATTGGCAATGCATGTGGATGCCAGAGGTATTACTTCCGATACAGAGATGAAGTGAGGGAACTTGGCTGTGGCGCGTTGTGTTTTGCTTGCTGCTTTGGCCTTGGTCGATTGTTAGTAGTTTTTGGCGCTATCGAGCTTGACCCATCGAGAAGGTGTTGATTGAACTAAGGTGGAGGAGGTCGTTTCCCTTGATATCCAGGTGGAAGGCAGCTACTTGATTGCTTGGATGGGTTTGCAAGCTCGACCGCAAGGCCCTTGGTAGGCACGTTAATTAAGGTGTTAATTGCATGTGCAGCAACATGCGTGGCTATAGGCATTTCCCCGCATGCCTTTGACTTTCCTTAATCAGCAACCACTTCAATTGCGTATGATTGCAACTCCGTTCAGCTATAACACAATTACTGCCTCGAGGGGATTAAATATAATCAAAGCCTTCAATACTCGATAGCTATTTAATTGTCTTCAATACTCCTTAAGTGTTCGATAGCAATCCTTTTTTCAAGTATATTATGTTGTAAATTTTAGATTTAAGTCGTTACATGCAACAGTAACATGTGTAATTTAATTAACAGGTTCATGCCAAATTTAGATAAGAAGTAGAAGAACAAACAATGCGGGAGAAAATAAAAATAAAGTTAGGAACTCAAACCAGATTATTCGTTGAAAAATGGACATGTTACTTAAAGAAATTAGCGGCATGCAATCTTTTTGAATGGGCACCATTTTTCTAATCAACCCGGTCACGAACCTACAATAGGTTTCCGTCGCGCTCAGAGTACACCACTAGTGCAGCTCAACGACCGCAGCCCATACATATCACGTCAGTAAGGAAAGGAAGGAAGATGATGCTTCTCGCAAGAGACGGTTCTCCAGAAGTGATAGGGAGCAACAACGGCTGAGGAACGTATCGCTAGGGTTCACTAAAGGCAGTCACGAATTGTTGACGGTTGTGTATTGGTATGCTTAGAGACATGTCTTTCATCCTAATGACCAGACATATTTATAGACTTAAACATTCCCTAATCTATTCTCATTAAGACGTGATCACTCGATCGCTCTTGTACATGTTGTGAAAAAATCCGTGAAGCAAACACTTTTAAACTAGGATTAATAAATCTATTTTGAAAAGAAATAATTAATTCAATTGATAATTAATTGTGTAGTTGTATCGTAGTATAAAAAGAAGACGGAAGACATTCCCACAACCCACAAGCTCGATCCCGTGCCCAGCCCGGCCCGACCAGGCCAGACAAGGTGTGGCGTGGCATGGTGCGCGCACGTGCGTGTGCGTTTGTATTGTGACCACCATACCCATCAAGGAGGTAAGCATACCCTCCCCTAGGATCCTTTGGACACCATTGTCACATGTGATCCTACATATAAGGACCACAAAAGTTCTAGGAATGAGAAATGTGGTATAAAACTCTTCCTCATTTATATTAGACACAAAGCTACATCTCCTCCATGTACTAGTTGCACTACTTTGGGCTTAACCCATGCTAAATACATGGCTGTTACAGCTATATATCTAACAATCTCTGACAAAGTCTAATGTGTAGTGTGATCTGCCATTCAGTCCTCCATACTATGCTTTCAATAGATACATTTTGGTTTGAATCTACCTAAGTTATCTAACTGTGACCCCTGCAAGAACTATGTGAACAAAAGTCTTGAACTTAAACCTTGGGTGCAAGAGTATAGGTTGGTAACAAAATAATAACAACATGGCAGAAAGAAATCTGATGCATTAGGTTGTGAATCCAAAAGATATATCATGATTGATATCAGGTAACAACTCAATTCTCCTATTGCGGCCTACACCACATCAATCATTTAGTTGGAATCTTCAAGGATGTACTGCTAGCATCTTGTACTAAGACTTGACACCATTCAGAGGCTAAACTCTTACTAACTTGTAGTCATGACACTAATAGGTTTCCCATAGGATAGACACACAAATGCAAGAAGTATTAAATTAAAAAATAGTGTCATCTGATTCATCCAACATCTTGTTATTACCATATTGAACCCAATTTGTGGGATATCCACTCTTTTGGGTTGGGTTACTACTGTCTATAAATCTAAAGGGGTTTCAGTCCCATCTCCAACATGAATTTTTCTACTAAGGCTAAGGTAAGACCTTTAGTGAAAGGATTTGTTGTATTATCTTTGGTATCGACGCAGTCTATAGACAAGACCCCAGTAGACACTAATTCCCTTACAAACTTGAGTCTGACTTGGATATGTCTACACTGTCTTTTATTGTACTTGAAACTCTTTATCTCAGAAATGGTCGTAGTGCTATCACAATTGACTAAAAGTACAAGAAGTGGTTTTTTTATCATAGGTAAATTGGACATAAGTTCATGTAGACATTCATGTTCGAGAATCCAATTTCATCTAAAGCACACAACTCTGCTTCAAAAGTAGATCGAGACAATATGGTCTATTTCTTAGACCTCCAGGCAGCAACACCTCCTCCCAATATGAATACAAATCCTGAGACACAATTGCTCCCAGAGTTCATGGCAATCCAGCTTGCATCACTATATCCTTTGACTATAGAAGGATATTTTCTAGAATGCAACTGAAGGATACAAGCTCCCTTCATATACCTTAAAACTCTATTAAGAGATTCCCAATTGGGTCTTGTTGAGACAACTTGCGTATCTACTTAACTTTCTCATGAAAAACACAATGTATGGACGTGTACAGTTCATAATGTTGACCTAAGTGTTAGACATTGTCCATATTTTGATAATGACTTAACCATTCCATTCATATGTATCTAATATGGTTGTTAGATATTAATTTAAGGCATTAGGTACATGAAAAGGATCAAATTGCTCAAGCCCTAGCTTGACATAGTTCAAGTCAAAAGCAATACAAATGCACTTTTGCAGAAAATACTTCAAACCACCTTAGAACATTTTTTGTAATCATTTGTATTGATGATATGACTTGTAACTAAGATGAGAAATATCAAGGACACTTAATTCCAACGTTTGATCACTTAAATTTTATTTTATAAAATTCATTACAGACACTTTATCGGTCGAGTTACAAACTCGAATGATCCTTAATGGATTTTAGGAATGAATGCTAATCGGTCGAGTTTCATTTTCACAGAACTCGATCGATCCCTTTGTAGACCAACCTCAATTTAAGTGAATCGGTCGAGTTACCCCAAGATAAACTCGATCGATGGTGGTAACTCGATCGATGGTTTAAATTGGATTTGTTGCATAGTGCGATCGATCGGGTTATATCTATTAAAACTCGATCGAATGTGCTATATGGAAAATGTAGAAAAAGTGATTCTAATTGTTGGAGAGTTGCAAAACTCAAAAAAATATCCGTTGCAACCCTCCAAACGGCTAGATAGCATTCAAAAGTGTTCCCACACTCTAGTGGACATCCCCAACTATAAATGGGACCTCTTGGAGTTCATTCCAAGTTTGCTCATTCATGTTATTCAAGGTCCTTGCTATAGTTGAGTGTTTTTTATCCACTTGAGCCCCTTTCTCTCTCTTGATTACACCTCAATTTGTCATTATGAGTGAGATAGGTCATGTGTGAAGAGAGGTACCCATTTTCATGCTTATAAAGCTCTCAAGCTTCATCCTTCCCATCCCTTTCTTTAAAAGTTCTTGATTGGTGAAAGCTTCTCCAAGAGAAGGAGAAGGAGCAAGCTTCTTTATCTAGAGAAGAAGGTGCTCAAGGCTACTCCGAGTGAAGGAGAAGATCAAGGCGGAAGGTCCAAGGAGCTTAGTGGGTTAAGCCTCAAGGTCAAAGACTTGTTTCATGATGGGGAAGACCTTAGTGAAGGCATCTAGCTGATTGCAAGAGTGGGTAAGACCTTGGCGAGGTAGAAGAATAGCTCTTGGGTGGGTAAGACCTTGATTGTAAGGTTGTTGCCTCCCTTGAACTTAAAGGGAAGATGTGTATCCTTGTCCTAGAAAAAGAAGGTCATTTGTTGTAACTCTTATAAGTGAATATAAGGAGTAGACAAGCTTAAGAAATCCTAGAGCTTGACCTCTCTAGGTAGTGGATTGGCTCTCTCCTAGTTTGGAGAGTGGAACCACTCTAAAATAGTTTATCCAATTGGCTTCTTTCAATTTCTCTCATCCTTGCTATGCATGTTTAGATTGCCATCAAATTGACTATTTGCAATTATGCCTAGTTGAAGTAAATCGAAGGTCTAACTAGTTTTGTGTAAGTTTTGAAGCTCTATTCACCCCCCTAGAGTCCTCTGATCCAACAAGTGGTATTAGATCTACAAACTTCTCCAACACATCTCCCACGAGACGAGAAGATGGGCGACTTACTTGGGTCTCTCAACCTAGAGGGAAGCTTCTTTATGAGATCACCAGTCTTTGATAGCACCGACTTCCTCTATTGGAAACGGTGAATGCATTTCTTCATCCAAGGAACCAATCATGACATGTGGAAGGTGGTGATTCTTCCATACAAGGAGCCAACCAGTGATGTAGCTACTTGGGATGAAGCTATAGTCAAGAAGGCGCAACTCAATGCCAAGGAGATTATCATCATCTATGTTGCCCTCACTCCCTTTGAGTTCAACTAGATCTCAACTTGGGACACAACCCATGAGATTTGGAACAAGTTGTGCATCACATATGAAGGCATGCAGCAAGTCAAGGAGTCCAAGATCTACATGCTCAATGGGAAGCTTGAAAACTTCAAGATGGGCAAGAAGGAAAGAGTGGCAGACATGTACTCAAGGCTCAACACCATCATCAACAGACTTGCATCCTTGGGATATCCCTTGGATAGAGGGGCAATCAACTCCAAGATACTTAGGTCCCTTCCCAAGAGATGGGAACCCAAGGTGACTTCAATTGAAGAAGTTAGAAGTCTTCGAGACTTGTCCACCGAGGAGCTCATTGGAAACCTTCAAGCTCATAAACCAAGGCTTCACAAGCAAGAAGAAGATGACAAGCAAGAGGAGAAGGAATCAAAAAATATAAAAGACAATGCCTTCAAAGCTCAAGTGGAGGCAATGATTCTCCAACTACAACTTGGTTGTCGGTCTTCTCCTCCCTCATCAAGTGAAGATGATGGCCCTAGTACTCATGAAGCAAACTACCCCAAGGGAAAGCACTTCAAGGGAAAATCTTCCTCATCCTCAACCGCTAGGTGCTATGAATGTGGACAAAAGGGGCACTACAAGAATGAATGCCCAAACGCAAAGAAGAGCCACCACAAGAGCAGCCACAAGAAGAAGGATGACTACAAGAAGGAAGGCATGTACAAGAGGAAGGATAAGAATGAGAAAAGAAGCACAGATGCAGCTTGGGAGGAATCATGCTCTAGTAACTCAAGCTCCGATGAAGGAGAATGTCATATTGCACTCATGGCCTCCACAAGTAAAGACATTGGTGAGGTAAGTGAGGTAAGCTTGCATGAGTTATCCAAAAAAACTCTTATTGACATGCCTAATGCTACCTGTTCATCTTATTTCGAATGTAAATCTAAGATGAAGAGGTTGGATAAGATCATTGATGATTTATATGCTAAAATTGAGATTCTTGGTCAAAATGAAAAGTTACATCTTGATAGCATTAAATCCTTGCAAGGGTAGTTTCTTGATCTTGATCTCCAATACAATGGAGTTGAAGTTGAGAATGGTGTCTACCTGAACATCACTAGTCTTAAGGAAGAAAATCAAGCCCTAGTAGAAGCTTGCTTTTCCTAAAACTGAAATAAATGATCTTAAGCTTGTCTGTGATGCTCGTAGGGATGAGAAAAATATGTATCTTGATGAGCTTAAACTTCTTAGAACTGAAAATTCTAGGTTGCTTTCTCAAATTAATGATCTATCTTCTAGACCTATTTTGCTTAGCAATGAAGTTATTTTTATTTCTTTGGAAAGAGATTCTTATTTGACTAAATCCCTTTGCTTAGAAGCTAACATGATGCATGTTAATGATGATATTGCTCATTTGTCTTCTACTGTTGTCACTCTTACCAATGATAATCACAAATTGAGAGCCACTTTGCAAACCTTCCTCAAATGGAAGAAGTCACTCATTGAAGTCTTGGATCACTCCACCAAACATAGTGGTACGAGTCATTTAGGATATGAGGGTTCTCCAAAAGGAATAGGTAAAGGCAAAGGTAAGAAGAAGAGCAAGGAATCTCCAATCTTCCATGGAGGGTCTTCCAGCTCTAAGAACCCTAAGGTTTGTGTTCATTATAAGAGTGGTGATCACTATTCTACTTATTGTCCTTACATAGAGAAGGGGATCAACCCAAATATGAAGTGGGTCCTCAAGCTAACCCTGGATCCTAAAGTTTGAATTGGGCACTGATTATCTTCCTTTCTTAGGTAGAAGGCAAATAGATTGTTGATAGTGGTTGTTCAGAACACATGACAGATGAAATCAACCATTTCAATCAATTCACTAAAAAAAGCAGAATTGGTGACATTTGGTGTTACACCCTGATCTCACAATTTCCACTAATCATGAGATTAGGGCATAAATTGAGGATTTAACGTAATATAAAGATCACCCTTAACTTTTTCTTCTCTTTCAAAACTCTTTGTTTTCTCGCATTGAACCACATAAACCAACTTTATAAGGGAATCTAAACATTGATTTCTCTAATCTGATTTCAACAGTAAAAATGCATGTATGAACATTCATTATGTTCCTCATACTTTTAAGCACATAAGACATGCTGATTCACACATATTGCTAAAAGAGGAATAATGTTATACAACATCATTTACAACTCTCTCTTATATCTTTACAAGGACCTAGAGTGACAAGGACTGACTGAACTTAACTATACTTAGACTTAACTCTTGTGGAAGATCTACTCTGATGCAATGATATCTTCTTCAAGTCCATGTGATTTCCCTAAAAATTGTGAGTAGAGGGGTGAGACTACTTGCTCAGTGAATGAGTACTTCAAAGAAACAGTCTAAAGCACTGATATAATTATAGATATACTTTTGAACAATTGATATCAATTATAACAACAGTAAGCTTTAAAGAGTCTAATAATTGACAATCATAAATATGGCTGGATACTCTAAATATCTATAAGAGTGAATCAATATATGAAATGCTTGATTGATCATAAAGAGAACTAATAATTCAAAAATATACAAAGAATAATTGAATAACTGTACACACTTGTTTGATCTCTCATTCATTTTATTATGCCCTGATCATATGCAGTGTACTCTACATATGAAGACTCGTAGTACACTACGATCATACCATACAAGACTTAGTGGACACACCCGGGAAATGCTAAGTCTGACTACTCTCCTAGTATGTAACAGGGAAATGGCTCTCTGGCCTAAACTGGACTCCTCCTCTAACCTGAGCACACAGGCAGAGAGTCAAGCCACCTCTTGGCTTTTCTCTACTCTAGTGCCACCAGGACTTCTGGTTGATGTTGGACACTGCAAACTATAATTTAAGGAGACTTCCACTAGGGCTTCGTCCCCCGTTCCACCTGATAGCACGTTCCGACCCCCGTATACTGGACGCTGTTAGGTCATTTCACCCCTAAGGCACATACCTCACATAGGGGTTCTACGATATTCAGGGCTCTTAAGTCTATTATTTTATTATTCCTAGAAAACTCTTTTCTACATTGTACCTTTCTCTTACTTATACTTGACTCTGGTATCTCTATGGTGTCGCGTCTACTTATTTGAAGTTATAATACAACATGTATATCATTCTAAACTTGGCAGAGCAGTATATTCAAAACACTGTAATATACTGAGTAATCAACATACTATACATGCATGCAGACTAAAATTCTTAAATAAATAGATTACATGTCCACTTGGCACATACACACTAGAATCGTGCAATTTATCATCTTATTACACTGATAAGAGTTAATTACTTGATATATGAGTATTCGTCAATAGCACCTGTAACTTATCTGTAATTTCTTAAAGAATGTGTATATCAACCCAAATCTTGAGTTGTGCATCTCATAACTCAATTAAGAGTTAATTACTTATCATGAAAAAAATTATTAATAATAACTGAGAACATTGATATCACAATACTTGATTCATTGAACACCCTACCCTTAGGGTTTCATTTAATCACAACAAATGCTACAAAGAAAGGTGTAATACATCTATGACGTACTTTTAAAATCTTTACAACACATGATACCTGGGATCTCAATCCCTTATCACATTACTGGGAATTCTCATCCCGTCACATCATTATCATAATTACTGGATCTGGGTATTCAAACCCTTAGATCATCACATAGCATCGTTACCTCTGTAACAGGTAACCATTACCTCTAGGTCCTTAGACCAAGGTATTCATTTCACTGGTTGTACAAGTATTCTCATGGCTCACAAGGCCATCACACATCTTGTCACCACTCACTAGGCAACAACTTATTCCCATGGCTCCCATAAAGATTTCATGCGACATAAACATTCACTGAATAAAGACTACTATCAACAAATCATATAAAATCAATATATGTATGAAACCTTGGAACTGAGATGAATTTGGGTTTCCATGCCATTCACTGGAATATCATGCATCAATAATAACATTGAATAAATAAAAACTATCATGTCAAGAAAATCCCTTCAAATGGATTTCACGATATCTATTCGCAAATATCCAACTTTCCTCGCATCTAGGGTTTCACCCTCTTCACTGCGATACCAAACAAACACTACTCACTTTAAATGAAATCCAAGATAGTATCTTACATATATGTACTATGAATTTAGATAAACAATCATTCAAAACCAAGGGGATCTAGATAAGCAACTTTCTCTATTTACTTATACAGCAAATTTCAGTCATAGACAAATTCCCTATATTTCAGTTTACTCTTATAAACTCTGCGAATAGTTAGGGAATTCTCATTAGAATGCATTGTATACATTTCTAATATGATTTTATCATCAGAAATTCATTCAAACAAAGGAAGAATCCATTTCATATCATTTTACAACAACTTAGAACAAATAGACAATTTAGGGTTTGTAGTCACATACTAAGCAATTAAAGATTATGGTTTATTTAACCAATTTTCGTACAATATACTATTTAAAGGAAGTTCCCACTCACCCTAAGGTGTGCAAATACCTTAAAAATGTATCCCATATCTGAAAATCTCGAATCAATTTAAAAACCCAAGCAATTCACCCAATTCTTCTTCCTTTCAACTCGGAAACCCTAAAAATGAGGGATTATGAAAAAAGAGTGAGAAAAGGAGAAGTTTTGATACCATTTTGGATCAAATCAGAGGAGGGACAGAATTTTGACATGTGAGAGAAGATTCACCATGAAACTATATCCAAAGAAGCTAAACTTACATGATTTCATCATTCCTCGGACCGCAAAATGCTAGGTCAACATCTCCATCAATTTCTCCTCTCAAACCCTAAATCTCTCTCTCTATAGGATCTCATTTCTCTAGATTGAATCATGAATTATTTTACCATATAGATCAATTGAGCTGCTTGGGTTAATTGCACATTGACCCCTCACTAAACTTTTTCTTATTTCAACAGATTTTTTGTCATAAAAAGTTTATGTGAATCCGTGTATTTAAGAGATCAAAACTTCTCCATAAATTATGATAATTTATCATGTTGTGTATAGTTGAGTTGCAAATCTTCAGTTAAAATTTGAGATCATTCTAAGCTTCCATTAAATAGTTAAAAATCGAATAGTGTACTTCTATCCAGAATTCTGCAGAAATGTCAGTTACTGTAATTCGTCTACTGATAAGGTCTAAACACATCCAAAAATTATGAAATTTTACATGTTTTTTATGTTTGAGTTTTAGATCTCCAATTAAAATTTCAAATCATTTGGAGTTACCAATAAATAAATAAAAATAAAACACTACACTGCTGAAAAGCACTCTGTCAGCATTTTGGTCGAAGTATAGTTTGACCGAGAACCACATTCAAAGAACACTAAAATATTCTGAAATTTTTCTCCAATATTCATGATTGAGTTATACATATCATATCCAAAATTCAATTAAATACAAAATTTTTAGAAAATATGAAAAATAATTTACCACACTACTGTCCTGATCAAATTCCATACTCATGTACCATCGAAACCTTAATTTCAGCCAACTAGGGTTTATATTTCTCAAACCCTAATTTCTAAAACAATAGAGCACTTAACATTATTATTAGGTTTAAAACATCATAATTGAATTATCATCATTAATTATATTTAAGCAATGATCAATCCAATTAAGCATATAATCATCCAGATAAATCGTAGTTTACCAATTAAGCTCAGATGCGGTCATAACATTTGGGGACAACAACAAGGGTAAGGTAATAGGTTAGGATGATGTAGGTGATTCACTTTGTATCAAGAATGTTCTTCTTGTGGATGGCCTACATCATAATTTAGTTAGTGTTAGTTAACTTTGTGATAATGGTTATCTTGTTCCATTTACTTCTTTAAGATGTTTGCTTCTAGATTCTCTTTCCTATAATGTCATATATAAGGGAACTAGAAATGGTGATCTTTACATTATTATTCTTGACTATATTAAGCCTATTGTTGGTAGATGTATTGTTACCCATTCAAATGATATCTCTTTATGGAACCATAGGCTTGGTCATGTAAATATGCATCAAATGAAGAAGTTGAGCAAAAAGGATTTGGTCAAGTGACTTCCTAAATTAGATATCGAAAAGGATGAGGAATGCCAACCTTGTACCCAAGAAAAGGAAACCAAGTCCTCCTTCAAATATAAAGGAGCCCTTAGCACCAAAATAGTTCTTGAGCTTCTTTGCATTGATCTATTTGAACCAATGCATATACAATCGCTTCGTGGTAGCAAGTATTGTCTTGTGATTGTCAATGATTTTTCTAGATATAATTGGATCTTCTTTCTTGTTTCAAAAAGCAATACTCTCAATGTTTTCTTGACTTTTTGTAAATGAGTTGAAAAAAAGGTTCTTGCCAGATCGTTTCTATCCGTAGTGATCATGGGGGAGAGTTTGAAAATGATTTATTTGAACGATTTTGTGAGGAATCATGGTATGCACATAATTTTTCTTCACCTCAAACGCCTCAACAAAATGTGGTTGTAGAGAGAAAGAATAGGTTACTACATGAAATGGATAGGACTATGCTTCTATAGTATGACACTCCAAAGAAGTTTTGAGCCGAAGAAGTTGGTACTTCATGTTTTGTGCAAAACCAAGTTTTACTCATCTTTCTTTGAAGAAAACCCCATATGAACTATGGTATGGTAGAAAGCCTTCCATTGACTTCTTTCATATTTTTGGTTGTTCTTGTTTTGTTTTAAACACCAAGGATTCCCTCTACAAGTTTGATCTGAAATCTTATAAGGCTTTCTTTCTTGGCTATAACACTATTAGCAAGGCTTATATAGTATATAACATTGAATTGTGTAAAGTAGAAGAATATATCAATGTTAGATTTATTGAGACTAACCCCTCTTTTCCAAGAATGTTGATGATGATATTGCAGATGAGGTGATCCCTCACTTGAAAGAGTTCAACCTTACTGAAAAAGAAAAGGTGTTACTTGATGGAGAAGAAAAGAATGAAGAAAAGAAGGATCCAACCCCCGCTTTGTAAAGCATCATACTAAGGAGCTAATCATAGGAAATCCTTTTGCAAGGGTGAAGATGCCAACTGCCTACAACAAAGAACAAGCAGATAGCACCTTCATCTCCAAGTTGGAGCCAAAAGATGTCAAAGAATCTCTTAAGGATGATGAGTGGATCATCACCATGCAAGAAGATTTGGAGCAGTTCAAGTAGAATCGAGTGTGGACTCTTGTGCCAAGAACAAGTGATAGAAAGATCATTGGCACCAAATAGGTCTACCGTAACAAGCTTGATGAAAGCGACATAGTGGTAAGGGATAAAGTGAGGTTAGCTGCTCAAGGTTGCAATCAACAAGAAGGTATAGATTTTAATGAAAGACATGTACATGTAGCTAGACTTGAGTCATTTTGAATATTGCTTGCTTTTCCTAGTCATAGGAATTTTCTTCTTTATCAAATGTTTGTTAAAAGTGCATTTTTTAATGGTACAATCGAGTAGGAAGTATATGTTGCTCAACCTCCGGGATTTGAACATGATAATTTTCCTAACCATGTTTAGTTGATGCAAAAAAGCTCTCTATGGTCTCAAACAAGCACCTCGATCTTGGTATGAGAAACTAACATTTTGTTATATAATGGATATATCATGGGAAAAGTAGATTCTACCTTGTTACTAAAGCACACTTCTAATAATTTTTTGATTATTAAAATTTATGTTGATTACATTATTTTTGTCCGAACTAATCTTGATCTTCGTAAAAAGTTTAGTGATCTTATGCAGAGTAAATTTGAGATGAGCATGATGTGGGAACTCACTTTCTTTCTAGACTTCCAAATCAAGAAAACCAAGAAAAGTAACTTCATCAACCAAGACAAGTACACAAGTGAGCTACTATAGCACTTTGGGAAGGAGAACACCAAGTTGATGGACACCCCATGTCAAACACCGCCAAGCTTGATAGAGCCAAACAAATGGAAAAGGTAGATGACAAACTCTATAGAGGTATGATTGGAAGTTTACTTTATTTAACTGCCTTTAGACCTGTTATAATGTTTAATGTTGGCTTGTGAGCCCGCTTTCAATCAAGTCCTAGGAAATCACATCTTATAGCAGTTATGAGGATTTTAAGGTATCTAGCCAAAACCTCAAATTCTAGACTATGGTATCCTAAGTCAAGGGACTTTACTCTTACTACTTATAGTGATGCAGATTATGTAGATGCTTGATTGATAAAAAGTGCACGAGTGGCACTTGCTTCTTCCTAGGACCTTGTCGAGTTTTTTGGTTCTCTAAGAAGCAAAGCACTGTGGCTCTATCAACTATCGAGGCTGAATACATTGTAGTTGGAAATTGTTGTGCCCAAGTCCTATGGATGAAGCAAATGCTCTAAGACTTTAACATTTATTTTGATGATTCTCCTTTCTTTTTTGATAATACTAGTACAATTAACTTGTCATACAATCCTATATCACATAATAGAGCTAAACATATAGAGGTTCATCATCATTTTCTTCGTGACCACATTGCCAAGAAGGATATATATATCAAGCATGTGGATACATGGAATCATTTAGTGCACATTTCCACTAAACCTCTAGCTAGAGAGCAATTTACTTTCATTAGACCAAAACTGCTTATAACTACTCTTGATTATATTGACATGCTTCCTAGCTAGTTTTTATCTTACCTATATGTTTCTTGCTTAGAATTGATCATCTCTTGCTTGATATGTGCTATAGTTGTCTTGTTTCTTTCCTTCTTTTGCTCATTTTGGGTATTTTTTGCAAACACTTGTTTTACCGCAAAATAGTACCCTATGATGAGTAGAATGTGCCTTAATATGTCTAGAATGCATAATAGGCTAAAGAAATAAAATTCATTAGCACCTTAGAGTCTAGAAATTAAGTTTCAAAGTTTTTAGAAATGCAACATGTCGGTCGAGTTGCCAATTCGACTGATCCCAGGCTGAGGTCAAGGGTTTTCTCTTGATCGGTCTAGTTTCCCAAACTCATAACTCGACCGATGGCCAGGCTGGACCAAACTTAAAATAGGTTTTGGTCAACATTTATCCCTCTCAACTAGAGAAAAATTGACCTCTCCATCCCCTCTTGACCTCCAACTCTAGGTGCGACCATCCCTTCCCTGGATTAGCCTTACCTCTCTTGCCTCTTCCCTCACCCTTTTAGGTTGTTAGTCAGCCTGTTGGTGGGGTTCTCTACCTCTTTTGGTTGTTTTTGCTTCTCAAATCCGACCTATGTCATCCAAAAAAAGAAAGAGGGCTGCCCTTAGTGGAGCTAACCCATCCTCTTCCAACCCTCACCTCCTATGCTTTGATGACACCTCCTTTGTTTCCTCTGAAACTCTAAATCGTTACAAGGATCTCCTTCTTAGGAACCTCTTTCCTTTTAGAGCCTTGTTTGAGCCTAATCTCAAAACAAAGGAGGTCATCAATGAGATTGCCGACCTTTTCCATACCCATCACCTAGGTGCTCTGTGTGTAGAATGCCAATGCTTTCAAAATTCCATCACAAGCACCAATGTGGTCCATGAATTCTATGCAAACCTTTCATGGAACTACGACACTTTATTTATAGCACTCAAAAGCCAAGTCATCCTCACTTCCATGATTGTCAAAATCAAATTCACAATCTCTAAAGATTCCTTGAACATCTTTTTCAATGAAACACATGTTACCGACACATGGAGGAAAGAGTATCTTGATTGTTTTGACCTTTTGGACCCCGAGGCTGTCTACAAGCACTTTGATCTTACTCTTCTTAACATCCACAAGTTCTTGAAAAAGCCTCAAGTACCCTATAAGAAGAAATCCACCTTGCCATCCTCTTCCCTCGATCTCAAAAATAGGTTGCTCGCATTAGTTTTAACTGTAATGTCCACCTGAAGAAAAATCCAGTAGACATTACAGAGAACATTGTTGTGATCATGTACTATTTGTTAATGAATGGTGGAGTCAAGTGGTCCCGATATTCCTACATCACGTGACTTGTTTTGACTCCGAGAAGAACACTCGTGGTACCCACCCACCCTACCCTACCTTGATTTGTGGTATGTTTGCTTTTGCTACCAAGAAATCGCATTTCCATGTTCTCAATTACAAAGCTAGTCGGAAAGGAGTTTGTATTAGCAAAACCACAATCAAGAAGACCTTCCTGCCTACCTATTCTACTACACCTGGAGCCTCTGCCTCCACCCAGGCACCTCCACCTCCACCACTACCTCGACATGACCACACCTCCTTCAATGTGTCAAATGAAACCCTTATGGGATCTCTGATGTATCCGTAGGCGTACAACCTTCAGGTTTAGGATCACCTTCATCAAGACTTGTGTCAGATCATATCTACCATGAACTTGTCCTACAACCATGCTTACCCCTCCTACTGGTGCTAACTAAGCGGTGACTATGCTTCCTATGCATACAATCAATTTTACCCGACCCCTCCACCTATTTCTTTTGTTGCCACACATGATGTTGATGGTGGACCTGTCCCTGCCCCTAGAGTGCTTCCTCCATTGGCCTTTCTTACTATCCCTCTTGCTACCCTGCTTTCCATCCTTAGAACCTCTACTCCCGCCTTTCCCTGGTCACATGAGTTATATGCTCTTAGCATGTCTTGGGATGAGATGCCATGTGGCCCAGTTGCAATTTAGGTCCTCCTACCGATGAGGAGATGCCTGACCAGACTGATGAGGAAGTTGTTGATGAGGAGGAGGCCACTGAGGATGATGTCTCCGATGCTGGTTCTGATGACGGCTTTGCTAGTGCCTCTGGTGATGATGTTGAAGTTGTTGATGTTTCTGTTGCACCTTCAGATGGAGATGAGGACTATGAGCCTGAGGCTTGTGATGATGATGTGGATGATGAAATAATTGACATATATAGTTTAGATATAGCTTATATTTCTTAGTTCCTTAGTCTTTATATGTTGATCATACATTTTTTTAGACTCTTATGTATTAAGACATTTGGGCACTATATATGAGATTTACTATTTTATAATCCTGCTATTTTATCGTTGGTTTGTGGTTCTTGTATTGAAGCCATGTTCTAGTGTTGTAATCTTAATCTTATGTACCCTAACTCTTTTATTAACACTATATCTCATGAGTTTGTGGTATGTTGTCCCATATTTTGATTATGACACTGCATTGCTTGTTTCTCTTTACCTTGTCTATGTTTTATGTGTGTTATGTGGTTGATTGCTTTATCTTATGTTTTTTAGTTCTTTCTACCTCCCAGTCTTTGTGATATGACAAAGGGGGAGGAATTAACTCATACATATAGTTCTATCTCTTGTATGATCCTTTTCTTTTCAATTATCTACATATCATGTGACTTGCTAGAGGACCATATAGTATGCATATGTGCTATGGTTATTTTGTGGAAAGACTAACTATGCAGGTTTAGGTAAGCATAAATTGAGGGGGAGCAATTCACATTGTTCAATCATGTATCACCTTGAAATTCACAAGGAAAAAGGTCTAACTTTCTCATCCTATCTCAAAGGTAAATGTTTAATTGTCATATCCTTTTCAATATGTTGAGGAATGGTTTGTCATTATGAAAAAGGGGGAGAATATTGACCTAAGTGTTACACATTGTACATATTTTGATAATGACTTTACCATTCCATTCATATGTATCTAATATGTTTGTTAGAGATTGATTTCAGGCATTAGATACATGGAAAGGATCAAATTGCTCAAGCCCTTATTTGACTTAGTTCAAGTCAAAAGCAATACAAATGCACTTTTGTGGAAAACACTTCAAACCACCTTAGAAAATTTTTATAATCATTTGTATTGATGATATGACTTGCAACTAAGATGAGAAAAATCAAGGACACTTAATTCTAATGTTTGAACACTAAAATTTCATTTTATAAAATTCATTACCGACACTTTATCAGTCGAGTTACAAACTCGAACGATCCTTACTGGATTTTGGGAATTAATGTTGATCGGTCGAGTTTCACTTTCACATAACTCGATCGATCCCTCCGTAGACCAAAATCAATTTAAGTGGATCCATCGATTTACCCCAGGACAAATTCGACCGATGGTTTAAATTGGATTTTTCGCATAGTGTGACTGGTCAAGTTATCTTTATTGAAATTCGACCGAGTGCACTATATGAAAAATGCAGAAAGAGTGGTTCTAACCTTTGAAGAGTTGCAAAAGTTGAAAAAATATCCATTACAACCCACCAAACGGCTACATAACATTCACAAGTGTTCTCACACTCTAGTGGACACCCCCAACTATAATTAGGATCTCTTTCATTCCAAGTTTGCTCATTCATGCTATTCAAGGTCCTTGCTATAATTGAGTGTATGTCCACTTGAGCCCCTTTCTCTCTCTTGACTACACCTCAATTCTTAATTATGAGTGAGATAGGTCTTATGTGAAGAGAGCTACCTATTTGTATGCTTGTGAAGCTCTCAAGATTCATCCTTCCCCTCACTTTGTTTAAAAGCTATTGATTAGTGAAAACTTCTCCAAGAGAAGGAAAAGGAGTAGGCTTCTTTACCTGGAGAAGAAGGTGCTCAAGGTGACTCAGAGTGAAGGAGGAGATCAAGGTAGAAGATCCAAGGAGCTGAGTGGGTGAAGCCTCAAGTCCGAAGACTCGTTGCATGAAGGGGAGGACCTTGGTGAAGGCATCCAGCCGATTGCAAGAGTGGGTAAGACCTTGGTGATGTAGAAGACTAACTCTTGGATAGGTAAGACCTTGATTGTAAGGTTATTGGCTCCCTTGACCTTAAAGGGAAGCTGATATCCTTGTCATAGAAAAGTAAGGTCATTTGTTGTAACTATTATAAGTGAATATAAAGAGTATACAAGCTTAAGAAATCCTAGAGCTTGACCTCTCTAGGTAGTGGATTGACTCTCTCCTAGTTTGGAGAGTAGAACCACTCTAAAACAACTTGTCCAACTGGTTGCTTTCAATTTTTCTCATCCTTGATATGCATGTTTAGATTGCCATCAAATTAACTATTTGCAATTATGCCTAGTTGAAGTAAATTGAAGGTCTAACTAGTTTGTGTAAGTTTTGAAGCTCTAGTCACCCCCCTCTAGAGCCCTCAAATCTAACACATAAGATACATCAAACTTCTAATAATTTGAGAGTATTGTAATTGAGACACTGGAACCACAATATCATTCTTGAACAAGGCCTTGGATGAATCATATGGAGTCTTAATAGGTTTACGTGATGTGTACTCAAACCTCTCCAGTATCTTCTCAATGTAGAAAAATTGTGAGAGAGTTATACCATTAGTAAAATCACACCAGGGACACCCATATCCTTCATCTCAAACTTGCTACACAATAATGATTTTGTCTCATTTATATGCTTTCATATCAAAACGAAAAAGCAAATATTACTGATATATAAACATATCAAAATGAACCTATCATTGATGATTTTACGGTAGAGACACTTATTAAACTCATTAGAAATAAAGAGAAACTATGATATCAGAAAATGAAACTTCTTATGACGATGCTTAGGATCTTGTCTCAAGCCATATAATGACTTAACAACTTTACACACTTTGAACTCATTCCCATGACCCAAATCCCTTAGGTTGTTCCATATATATATCTTCCTGAAGATCACCATGTAAGAATTTGGTCTTCACATCCATCTGATTGATATAGAGATTATAAATGGAAGACAATGCGATAGGCACTCAAATTGTGGTCATAGGTGATTGGCTTAAATCATATGTTTGAAATGGAGCAGATCTATAATAGTCAGACTCTTAAATTTATAAACCGACTCTCAAGCCCCCACAACTATTATACAGGGTCCGATGTAGTAGATCGAGGTCGAACCACGGGGACAAGGAAAGGGTAAGTGTTAAGAACGTGAAAACCTTGCTCAGATACACCAAACAAAAAGGTAGGTTAAGATGGTGTTTCTAATAGAGCGATATTGCTTTAAACAGACAAACAAGTTAAAGAAAGTTAAAGAAACAAAAGAAGAGAACGAAAGCAAACAAGCACGTGTAACAAAATATGGAAGGGAACTTGGATTGGGTTTCACCTACTAAGATCTCCCACCAACATGCAATACTCACAACCCTTTGTGTACCCTTACAACATTACAATCAATCATCATATGTGTCTATTTCCTCCTCTTTCAAGCTAAGGATAGATCTAGATTATAAGATTGTCTCTCTCCTGAGACAACAAACAAACAATCACTATGATAACTATATGATCATTAGCTTTAGCACTCAAACATTCTCATGCATTCATGCAACTCCAAAACACTTAGACAAGGTTAGTGTTACCCTTTCGAGACACTAACAATCAAACATCAAAAGATGGTAGCTAATCATACAAGTGAAGTATTAAGACCAAGCAAATGAAGATAATCTTTGCTAAGGGCATATATATTCAAAAGGAGATAAGTATATACAAGTTGGGAGAGCCTTAGTGGCTACTCCCAACCCAAGAAATGAGTTTATCCACTCTTCATGAGTAGCATTATGGATTTACACATGTGAATATACATCAAGACAGACGAACATGCTAAATGAATCAACATAAGAAATATGATAGATCTAACAGAGGGGGAAGGTGATAGACCAACTCCTTCAGATCTAGATCTGGCATCAGTGTAGAGGATGAATGGCAACTCCTTCTCTCAAAAAATATGATGGCGATCTCTCTCTTTAAGACCTTCGTCTTCAGAGGTAGAAGATCGGCGAAAGTGGATGGAGGTGACTCTGGAATGTGGCAACACTTTGTTGTATCTCTGATGATCTAACCCCCTCATTAGGATGAGGTTGGTGCCTATTTATAGGCATTATCCACTGACTTAATAGTTGTAGCTATCACTACATTGAGTATGTGATGGTCACTACCAGTAGTCAACTTTATCGACCGCAATGCCCAGGTCGTGGCGACTAATGGGAAATCATCAGTCACAAGAGGAAATGTAAATGTAGCTACCACAAAGGATGTTGAATCCCTGATTCATCAATAGAAATAGATAGTGGAAGGCAGCGTTCAAACGATTACTTCTCATCCGGTTGCTACACCTGGTGACCTGTAGAGAGCGTAAGAGCTTTTCTTGTCTTTCGACTGCAAGGGTGCTTTTTGCCTAGCAATTGCTATGTCAACACAATGTTATCTCCCTCTATAGTGACCAATTGAAAAATCTGTATAAAGGAAGGAAGTTTGTGAGTTTAGGTAGTCACATCAACTTTTGTCAAAAGCAACTGGAAGGTGTATGATAAGTCTAAACAAGATTAAAATATGAGGATAAAATAAGCACACAAATTCTCACAAAATTGGATGTTATCAACTCCCCCAAGCTTAGAATCCAGCCTGTCCTCGGGATAACAAATTGAATTAAGGCATCGAAAGACTTCAAAGGGCTTTATTCGTTATTTTTTTGTGAGTCTATATGATGTTATAATGTCAGCCTTAAGTCAAAACTTATGTATCATGACAAGGTGTGGAAGGTCCCTAGATTCTTCCTCTCAGGTTAGAGTTGTGGTACTCATATTGCCTTTTACGACTTTTTTTAGCAGAAAGATGTCTTCTTCATGAGGCGCCAATGGTCCTTTTCTAAGTTGTACCTGCGCAAGGTTCTAGCAGAGTTAGATTTCACACCCATCTTTTATTTCTTTGGGAGTCCTAACTATTGTGTCGGGTAGGCTAAAGCTATTGTGTTTTATACATTTCCCAGGGTTGCTCAACCATCTAAGCTATCTTAAGGACAATGTTTGCCCGATTAGGCCCTAATGTAATGCCATGTGGTTGCATGAGGTCCCCCTTTGAAATGTAGGTGAGTAAAAGTTGGCTTCTAGACTCCACTACTAGGCACATCATATTTACATTCTTGAGTGCAACAATATGTCAGTCTGGAGAAGTCCTTCATCATCTTTCTAGGCACAACTCTCATAATTTTATTCCTCTCAACTTTTATTCATTCTCACAGGCTTTAGGATGATAGGATTTTGGGGAAGATTTGGGTTGTCATGCCTCTTTTGAACCCAAAGTAGGGATTAGTGCACTAGATGGGGTAGTTGTTTTCTCCTTCCCAGGTTTATGCAGTTTCCTACATGTACTTTGAAACATAGTGATCGATCAGGAGCGTATTAGACTGAGTCCTCCTTACATAGAGGTTTTACTCAGGGGAACAAGCATCCTTGTGTCTTCTACGCTATTTTGAGGTAAAATTGACGCTAGGACATGGGGTTGTAGATTAAACAACCCAAATCTGTTATTCTTGAAGTAATTACACTAAGAGTTAGGTTGAAGACAAGAAAGTCTAAGAGTTGGGGTTATGACACTATCCATAAAAGTTGGATTCAAAATTGGCCTTTTTAGGCTACCTTTGCATCAAATATTATCATCATGATATATACATTAAGTCAGAATTGGCCATTTGGGTAGATCAAAATTCCAAAATTTATCAACAATTCAAGGGTTTCTTGAGTAAGCTGATCAACAATAAAAAGTGAAGCAATACAGAATGAGACAGGAGACCTAGGAATTTGAATGAAGGAAGAGGTAGGAGACATAGGAATTTGAATGAAGGAAGTTAGAGAGAAATACCTCTCATGTCCGTTTATAGACCCCCAAACTTATCACGCACTCTGTCCCGGAGTGTCAAAGATAGAGAGTGGAATTAAATGGGCAAAGTTATTGAGATTGTTCATAGACAGCCCATTTGGATTGCAACGACATGTCGGTATATCCTCCTCTGAGTGCATGATAGCATTCATGTTGTAAGCTTTCAACTTTTGTATCCTTTAAAGCTATGATGGTCATCCATTCTAGACAATAAAAGCTGTAGTCATTTGATTGAGTAATTTGCTAGGGGCTTCTGTGATAGAATTGGGTTTTCTTGAAGTCCTTATTATTAACATACTTGTACCCCTTGCCGAACTTGCGGATCATATCAACTATTACCTACGTGAAAGTTACTACTTTTTCTTCAGTTGGTGTCTTTGGTGTAGTCATATTTGTGTATTTTTTCAAAGAAAAAGCTGAACCAGAGCTGTTATATAATATTACAGTCTTTGCCTTTATGTTGATCACTAACATCATCCAGTGGTTGTCGTGGAGGATAGGCAAGAATATAAGTTCTGGGAGTGAATATGACAGACAAATTTTTAGACGTTTCTTCTCCCCAAACATCTTGTTTTTCAGAATGCCATCTACTAGTATGCAGTAGGCCATGTGTACCTTTGGCATATTACCTCCTAACAGTGATTGGTAAGTAGACATCAAACTTACTACTAGGTAACCTCTTGTCTTCAAAGTGTCACAAAGGTCATCTTTAATCACACATATGCCTTCTCATTCAAAAATAATGTCTCCACTTTTATTGTCCTCTTTAAGTCTATCCATAATCAGTATCAGAGAGTCCTAAGATAGATCTTCACAAGCCCACCTACCAAAATCAAGAAATGTGGGCTCTATCAGTCTAGTAGGCCCATCTGGCCTTACATCCTGTGGCCCATCCTCATTAATTTCTCCTGCTTCTATTTGACTGGTGGACATGGCTTGTTTGCTTTCTTTTTCTTACAATGCCTCTGGCTTTTCATCAAATTTCTTTTCATGAGGGTCATTATGTGCATCCTGCTTGCCGTCTTGCTCTACTTTAGGGGGTACCCATCCTGGCTTCCATGTTGATGCTCGAGCTGGTTCAGATGGGTCGAGCCATAGAGTCTTTAGTTGCTCTCTCCAAGACTTTTTCTCGAGTAGGGGGACTTCTGTGTGCAGTCTACATGGTACAACATCAGGAGGTATCGTTGGGTCGTTGAAGAGGCGGCGATCATATATAACTTCCATAGTGTATGTACCACATAGTCTGTGTAGGTCTTCAAGAAAAAGGTTCTCTAGTGGGATGTCATTTTTATAGCCTCTATCATTCTGAGCATAATAAAGGTGCAATCCCCTATCCCCTGTTGTTCTTGAGGACCTTCAGAGGTAATTGAGAAGTTCTTCTAGTTTGGCTTATGGTGATTGCCTTCTGCTTGCATAACTCATTGAATACGGATTGGCACATTCAAAATATCTCATGCTTCCTTATTCTTGAAAACCAGCGATGTGCTGGGCGTCTCAACAATACAACAATTATAAATAGTGATGTGGAGATCATATAGATTTGCGACAATTAGTACCTAGTGCTATACGGTCCTGATAGGAAATGCGATGAAATGGGTTTCTACTCTCTCCACAACATCTTGGAGCTCTCTGACAAATTCTAAATCATATATTTCTTCATACAACATCCTTGCTAAATGTGTTGTGGCATTGAACACTGGTTGTGCCTTATCAGGGTGGAGGAATTCTTCAAGTAGTGTTGCGGAGAGCACTGAATAGGCACTTGTGCACTCGTGATCTACTCTGGAAAATCATGTGGAAGTGTTCTCTTATCAATGAACTCCCCTTTTGCGGTAGATGACGTCCATTCCTGGTAGTTTATCATCCAGAACATCTGTTGGCATGTGAACGTCTCAACAATTAATACGAGATACTGATGTCATATCCATCTCTATTATCTTGCATGGTAGTGGGGATGCCATTGGTTCTCTCAGTTCTACTTCTTGCGTTGGTCTCTGCTCCCTTGGGGGTAATCCAAAAAAGAAAGAAGCGAGGCCACCTTCATCTTCATCGGATGTTCCTTCTCCTATGCCCCTTAGTTTTGTTATCAACACTTGATTGTTCGGGTGCATTGCCAGAATTTTTGGGCAAAGAGGCTCTGTTGTTGTAGTTGTTGCTTTGACTTTGGCTGGCGGTGTTTCTTCATTTGTTGTTTCTAGCATGGCCTCATTGAGTTCCACAAGGGTGGCCTCCATTTTACCGTCGAACATGACATCGTTGTGGACTGTCTCTTGGTGGTAGATGTCACAAATATCCATGCTAATATTCACCCCATTTAGAGTACGATTAAGTGTTGATATCCCACCAAATGTTAACTTCTCAACAGTGGTAGTCTCCTGGCCAATGGAGCTTCCAACGGGTTAGTTTACCAAGATTGGTTCATCTTCTGTAGTTTGGGAGTTTAAATCAAACTCTTGCATGTTGTTGGTTGTGCCCTCAGCAGTCAGTTCTTCGTGGGGTGCTTGCACCTCTTGATTGAATGATTCTTCTTGAAGCTCTCGTGGTTGATGTACAATCTATGCCTCAGCTTCCCAGGACGTGCTTACAGCTTCGTCATCTTTCATTTGCTCGACGTTAGAGGGGCTTGAGGATGCTTGAGATAGAAAAGGGTTGGAGTTCGTCTTGACTCCCTTCTGATCTACCATTCTTCCCTACGATAGTGTTCGTCCTCCATCTCCTTCCGCTCTTCTTCTATCTTTTTGTACTCTTCTTCTATAGCCTTGAGGGCTTTTTTGTGATGTTGATGCATGTCATTCATATCTTTTCTCGTCTCTTCTCGCTCCATTATGAGTTATGTCATCTCCACCGCCATTGCTTGCATTGTATTTAACATTGTTGCTTGGTTGAGGAGTACAGTGGTCATGAAATCTGGGAGCGTCGTAGTTTTATCGTCAATTCTTTGTACCTACATTGTTAGTGTATGAAGGGTTGAGGAAATAAGAATATTTGCTAAAGAAGAATTATTCATTTGCACCCAAATGGCATCGAACTGATGTCTGATTTCTTCGCCAAAAATTGGCGGGCACAGTCGTCGTTCACTTGTAGAAGTTGTTGTTGTAGCTGTCATCGCATTAGAGGTTCACGACATTAGTTGTGTCCTTGTTGCAACTCTTAGTTGATGATTGGGTTGTTTCTCTTGTTGTGCCAGCTGTACGGGTTCTTCTTGTACGCCTTTTTGCGTCGTACCCATTGCCTATTCAGTACCTGATGGCTCAGGTGGGACTTCTATTCTTTCAGTTGGTACATCTGGTGCTATTTCAGTTGTCGTAGGCAATGGGGTTGGTTGCCTAGTTTCTTCACAATGCCCCACTGGTTCTTCTTTTGTCGCTATTATTTGTTCTCTAGAGATTGTAATGATACTCAATTGGTCACCTGGTTCTCCAACGAGTGCTTCTGGTAATATTTGGATGACATTGAGGAGATCGCGAGACAACTTGGAATCCTTTGTCACCATGTTGGGTGGGTTGACGCGCTAATGATGTTTGTTTTATAATTCTTCCTTGATTTTTTTAGCTTGAAAGATCTAAGGTGTATGTGTCATTGCTTTTGAAATGGCCTTGCGGGACCTTGTTGGCAGTTTCTTCCTCTTCTTCGGACGTGCTTGCGTTGTCTCTGGTACTTGTTCTCCTTCTCATTTGACTCTAGCAGGTGAGTGGGGATCTTTTGTTCGTTGGATAGCACTAGAGTACATTTTGTTGACTTCCTCTAGGCTAGCTATAGTTTGAGCGCATATAAAAGTTGTTTCTAAGAGGGGGAGTAGAATTTTAGAATGGGGTTTCTTGTAGAAGAACTTCTCTCCTTTTTGTGCTAGTATACCGATGGTCAATAAAGATTTGGTGTCAATCTTCATGTATCCCTCAGTAGGATGGTAGCTTCTTAATTTCTCAGTGTCCAAAAAGTAAGACGCGGTGAGCGTCATTTGCCCCCCCCCCCATGTAGAAATCCCTAGTCTTCTTGGCTTTTAGTCCCACCACCGTTGACAGCCTAACGATGAGTAGCTCTCCAATGTTGATTGGTCTTTTGTTCAACATTGACCAGATCAGAAACTTGTCTACCTTAGAAACACCTCCTGTCTCAGATTGTGCAAAGATTGAGTTTGTTGTGATCTTGAGAATCACTCTTATGAAGCATGAAGTGATCATGGTTGCCTTGGACTTCCCTAGGTGGTGTGTAGATTCTCTAGTCAGCTGCTCCCACATCTTGTGGTTGTTGTAGCCCACACTATTCCTTACGCCGAGCATTTTTATGCAAGCTTTAGCTTTTTCTTTGCTTTTAGTGAAGATTGTGTTCAAAATAACTTTGGTGACATAGTAATCTCTGCGCCCCATACATACATACATTTTGAACTCTCCTCCAAACACCTTCCTTTCATTGTCACTTAGTGGTACCTTCTCGAGTGAGGATAGAAACTTGACAGTGAATTCTGTTAATGAAAAGACATTGTTTGTGCATAGGGTGCACATATTTTCTCTGCCTAGGAGTTCCATCACCCTTTCAAAGATACCCAATCTTTTGAAGTCTTGGATTTCGATGTATCTTGTCGATTTGAAGGTTTTGGTCCTCATGATCAAATTGTAGAGTGCCTAATGTACCTTGTATCTAGGTATAAACGATGTGTTTTGCTCTTCAGATGTTGTGGTTGGATTCTTCCTTACCATAGCAGAATCAGGTGCCAGGCTGGCTGTTGAGCTAGCTTCTTGCCTCGGGGCTCGAGATCCTATCTCCTTTGTTACTTTCCTCTTTTTGGTTGTCAGTGCCTTTGGCTTAGATGCTTTGCGCTTCCCTTTTGCCTTAGGTTATTCCTCTGATGGCACGTATTCAGACATATTTGTTTCTTTTGTGCCCTGGGATACATCTGCATCTTCTGGTGACTTATGGCCAAGTATGATCTCATATTTCTCCTTGATTAACTGCAAGCAGATCCTCTTTTGTTGTGACATGTTGGGATCATCATTCAACGCTTTGTCAATTGCTTCAATGGTCTGTTGAACCCCTTCTAGAGATGTTGCCTGCTTTTTTAAAAGGTCTAAATATGAGGACGACATACTGCATTTTGAGTAGTGGGTATTTTTTAGGCATTTAATAATCTACTGATTCTACTCTTCAATGGTTCTGTCAATTGTTATGTATAAATAGAATGTAACAACCGACGTACGTTGTATAATATGTAGCAGTCACTATAAGAGGTTAATGTGTAGCGGCCTCTACAAATCACATGTAAGGGTATTGGTTGCTACATGAAAAAGAATTTTAAAGGTTCAAAATGTACCAGTCGATATGAAACAAACACAAAGCAAGAGTAGCAGTCGATACACTGACAAAAAGTTGTAGTGGTCAAAACATCGTTTGCGATCGAAGAGCAAGATAGTTAAGGTCACATAGGGTCAAAGTGTAGCAGTCACTACAAGAATAAGATAGTTAATATTTCAAAAAGTAGCGCTCACTACAATAAAATGACGTGTTCGAATTAAAGGTGGTCATAGTGGTCTCTACAAAGGGTAATGTAGCGGTCGCTACCAGATTAACATGTAGTGGTCGCTAGAGAGGGAATAAGCTGTCGATCAAAGCACACTTGTGGCACTCAACCAAAGCGACGGAGGAGCGAATACACTCAAACTTAGCGATCAATCAACTTAAACCACCATAGCTACTACCTTGGTAAAAGTTAGTGCTTATGTAGTGGCCGCAACACCGCTACCAGCTGTAGTAATCGAAACATCCGTTGCGGTCACTGCACTGATAAACAACTCATAGCGGCCACAACAAGGATGGTTCCAATGGTCGAAACATCTGTTGCGGTTGTAGAGAAGATGAAAGGTTGGGGGAAAAGTAACCAGGGGAAGGAACCAGAGGATAAGAAAGCAGTGCAGGGAGATCTAGTACGTGGTGTCAACTGCTTGGCGGCAACAAAACAAAGAAGGTGGAAATTGAGATGTTGTGATTTTGGAAGACCACGAACGGTTGGAGTTTTGAGCGTAGCATTGTAAACATGTTCACTGGTAAAGAAGAAGAAGAGTATCCAAGGCATACCTTCGAGGTGAGTGAGACAAAAGGGAAAGGGGGCAGAGGTAACCGAGTCTAGAAGGTCTTTGCTATCGCCTCGACTGTGGTTGAACGCTGTCGCACTGTTCGTCGTTGGTGTGCTTCTATTCTTCGACGCGAGGTTTTGATTGCACACAATTCATCAGAAATTGTGAGGAATCCGCCATAATAGGATGAGGGACGGGGGATTAGGGATCTCGATCAGTTTGGCCCCTTATACCTTCTTAAAGCACCCGCGTACCCATCGCCACGACTAAAGAAAGTGTTTTGGTCCAAACACATTAACATGAAGGGTAGTGGTCGGTACGATCGGCAGAAAGAAGGTGTTGCGGTTGCAACACGTTAAAAGAGTTGTACTGGTCATAATGGTTGAAGAGTGTTGTTGCGACTAGGCACTAAGGCTAGAAGTTTAGTAGCAGTCGCTACACTTGTGACATGTAGCGATTGAAACAAGTGTACATTCAAAAGCTAAAACCATCGAACCGTTTGGGTTCAAATTCATTCCTTTGTACACTCCATGTTAATTAAATACTTAAAGATGTAAATGCAAAATTTTAAAAGAAGCAAAATTTACTACTTAGGACATAGTAGTTTAGTATTAAGGCTAGGGGAGATATAGAGTCTAGAGTTTAATTAATAAAAAAGAGAAAATTTGCAAAAGTTAAAGGAAGTAGGAAATCCTTGTGTTGCCTCCCAAGAAGCACTAATTTATAGTCTTTAGCTTGACTCTCATGTCTGGTATTTCATGGTTCTTTAGGTGGAGTGGGTTCAGGCTCTTCCAAGTGGAGTTATGACCTCTTCACAAAGGTCTCGTCTTCATAATACCTTTTTACTCTATGCTCATTTACTTTGAAAGTACCGTTCTTTTCACTGTAATTTTCATCATTCCAGATGGATAGATCTTCACAACAAAAAATGGGCCAGACATTCTGGATCTAAGTTTCCCAAGGAACAACCTGATACTAGAATTCAATAGAAGAACCTTGTCCCCTTTAGACGCATCCTTGCTTTTCAGGTGGATGTCATGTCACACCTTGGTTCTCTTCTTGTAAATGTAGGCATTTTGTAAGCATGCAACATGAGTTCCTCCAGCTCCTGCAATTCCAAAAATCTTTTCTTTCCTGCTTGGTTCAAGTCCATATTCAGAAATTTGATGGCCCAAAAGGCCTTGTGTTCCAATTCCACTGGAAGTGGCAAGAATTTCCATAAATAAGACCAGAAGAAGTAGTCCATGTTGGTGTCTGTATGCAGTACAATAGGCCTATAGTGTGTCATCAAGTTTTATGGATCAATCGGTCCTTGTTCTGCTAACTATTTTCTCTAGGATTTGCTTGATTTGTCTATTCAATACCTCCACTTGTCCATACGTCTGTGGGTGATAAGGTGTTACCACCTTGTGCTTGACTTCATATTTTCTCAACAAAGTTTCAAACTGTCTCTCCCCAAAGTCAAATCCCTGGTCACTATGATGGTGTGCAAGACCTTGAATCTCAAAAAGTTAGTTTTCTCAAAAATCTTAATCACTACCTTTGAGTCACATGTTTTGGTAGAAACAACCTCTACCCATTTTACAACATAGTCCAAAACAACCATGATATATTGATTTCCTATTGAGGATGAGAATGGTCCCATGTAGTCAATCCCCCATACATCAAAAATTTCTACTTCAATCCAGTCCAACATTGGCATCTCATTCTTTCTTGAAATATTTCCTGTTCTTTGGCATTCCTTGCATGCTTTGACAAAAGCTTGAGCATCCTTGAATAAGGTAGGCCAATAGAATCTAGAATGTAGGACTTTTTATACTATACTCTCTCCTCCTAGGTGCCATCCATAAGATGAAGAATGACATTCCTACAATGTTTGAGGTACTTCCTCTGGTATACACCTTCGATATAAGTTGTCAGCACATCTCTTAAATAAGAGCAAGTCATCCCGATAGCAATTCTTAAGATCAGAAAACAACTTTTTCTTCTGATTATAGGTAATGTCAGGTGGTAGTTGCTGACATGTCAGATAGTTGCGGATATCAAAAAACCATGGTAAGTTTGGCTCTACGGACCTTGCCATCACCAGGGCTTCATTGACATAATTGTCGTTAACAGGTAACATATCTTCCTCCATAATCACAATTCTTGAAAGGCGGTCTACAACCACATTATCTGTTCCCTTTTTGTCAATGATCTTGTGATCAAATTCTTGAAGTAGTAAAGCCCATCTTAACAATCTGGGCTTAGTATCCTTCTTTTGCATTAGGTATTTCATTGCTACATGGTCTGTGTACACCTTCACTTTTGAGCCTATCAAGTAAGATCTGAATTTGTCAAAAGCAAACACTATTGCCAACATCTCCTTTTCTGTGGTGGTATAATTAACTTGGGCTTCGTTAAGAGTTTGACTAGCATAATAGATTGTGTGATGTTTCTTATCCTTCCTTTGTCCAAGAACATCTCCAATGACATTATAACTGGCATCACACATGATTTCAAAAGGGAGCTCCCAATCTGGATCCTATAGGATTGGGGTTGTAGTTAAAGCAATTTTCAAAATGTTGAAGGCATCAAGGCACTTATCTGTAAAATTGAACTCTACATCTTTCACCAGAAGGTTCGAAAAAGGTTTGGCAATTTTTGAGAAGTCTTTAAGAAACATCCTATAATACCCAGCGTGATCAAGAAAACTTCTTACCTAAGTTACTATTTTTGTGGGAGGGAGTTTAGATACAACTTCTATTTTTCTAAGGTCAACCTCTATTCCTTTCTCAGAGATTTTATGTCCCAGCACAAAACCATTTTGTACCATGAAATGTCACTTCTCCCAATTGAAGGCCAGATGTTTCTGTTCGCACTATTGTAAGACTAGCGACAGATTAATCAAATTTGTGCCATAAACAGAGAAATCATCGTAAATACTTCCATTATATCGTCTAGGAAATCTAAGAACATGGAAACCATACATCTTTTGAAGGTGGAAGGTGCATTGCATAATCCAAACTGCATTCTCTGAAAGGCATATGTGTCGTTGATACATGTGAAGGTGGTCTTCTCCTAACAATCTGGGTGAATCAACACTTGGTAAAATCCTGAATATCTGTCTAAGAAACATAAGTATGAATGATGCACCAACCTTTCCAACACCTATTCAATAAAGGGTAAAGTGAAATGGTCTTTCCTCATAGTTGCATATTTCTAGTAATCTATGCACATATGCCAACCTATCACAATTCGTGTTGCCACTTCATCTCCATTTCCCCCCTTTACAACAATCATCCCCCTTTCTTTGGTACAACATGAATTGGGTTGACCCAATTGCTATCACTTATAGGATATATGATTCCATCATCTTGCAACTTGATTACCTCCTTCTTAACAGCCTCTTTGAGCATCTGATTTAGCTTCCTCAGTGGTTGAGCTATAGTCTTGGTAGCATCTTCCAGGTTTATGTGGTGCATGCAGAGGTCCAAGCTCAGACCCTTGATATCCTCCACTGAGTACCCTATTACTTTTGTGTGTTGCTTGAGTTTGTTTAACAACTTCTATCATTGATTTTGTATCAAACAGAGTTTATAATAACGGGGTTCCTTTCCTTGTCATCCAGAAATTCATACTTTAGGCCTTCATGTAATTGCTTTAATTTGAGCCTTGGTTTTGGCATTACCTTTTCTTCTGAAGTTTGCTCCAACAAAGCATACTTTATAATCTCTATAGTGATTTCTTCGTCACTACAATCTTCATCTGACTAGTTTAGATAATTTGAAATCTCCACCACCTCAGGATCTTCCAAACTGGGGTCCGGACTATTTAGATCTTTTATGAGCGGATCGACCATGGCATTGTCTTCTTGTACCTCACAATACTGGGTATAGCTATCCATGAAGTAGACCGACTCGAATAGAGAGGGTCCTCTCATAACATCCTAGACATGAAAATCGATATGGTCATTTCCGACACAAAGAGTAATAATTCCTTCTACTACATCGATCAAGGCTCTACCAGTGGTAAGGAAGCGTCTTCCAAAAACCATTAGATATGTCGGGTCCTCAACGGTATTAATCACCACTGTGTCATAAGGTATAAACAATTATCCAACACAACCGGCTAACTCGATCCTCATTCCAGTCTTTACCATGTCTGTTAGTCTAAGATTTTGAGCTAAGGAGAGAGGCATTAGACTTATGCTTTCCCCTAGATATTCTAACCCTTTTCTTTCTACATTATCTCCAATGTTGAAGGGGATAGTAAATGCCCCATGATATTTATTTCTTGGTGGTCATCTTGGCTTAAACAAAAACACTAGACATCTTGGCTAGCTGCATCGTCTCTATATACTATCTTCTTCTTCTTTTTGTGATAAGATCTTTGAAGAACTTTGCATATGCTGGCATTTCCTCAATAGCGTCAAGGAAAGTGATGTCTAGGTGTAGCTTTTCTACAACCTCCATGAACTTCTGGTATCTTTTCTTAAGATGTGAATTAACTTGTAAGAAAAGTGATGCATGCTAATTTAGCACCCTTTTTTACAACCTTTTAAGTCCAGTCACATTAAAATTCCTATCTTTATCTAGTGAAAAGAAACAAATTTCTATCTACTTCCTTTCATCACAATTTAACTTTATTCCCACCAAAAACATGCAATTCTTGCAAATTTAGGACATGAGCCGATCGGTTCATCTGCTCCAGACAACTGGCTCACTTGCCTCATTCGATCATCTCAGCTGCTCTAGACGATCGGCTGCCACCCCTCAGAGCGTGCTCCATTCAAATTCAAACGATCATTTCAAACTCTGAAACAGGAGTTCTCCCGGCCCAGCCGAGCGGGTCAAAACCGCGCCGCCACCCAAAGACTAGGGTTGCTGACTGTCTTCCCTTGATTCTCGCCTACTCCAGCCCCAACCAATTGGCTTCCACCTGAACCGATCAGTTGGCTATGCACAACCAGTTCAAAAATCCAGCTGCTAGCCTCATTTTTGCCCACAACCCTAGTTGTAAAAGCCCCTCCTTCTCGTATAAAAGGGAGGGGGCACTTTCTCCTCACTAGAGATCATCTTTTTCACTAAGGATTTCTGAGCAATCATTCTTATGTTCTTGTGTTCTATTCATCAATAAAGATTAGTCATTTGCAAGCTAAGTGCCCCCTTTAATTTTTTTTTACCTTGTTTGTTTTTAGATCTAGTCTTCTTCTCCTTCTTCTTCTATAGACCGGAGTAAGGAATTAAGAGTAGGCCATTTAATTGTCTCTAGCCTAAGGAACTAATCCTATGGCTAGAACACTTTCTTCATCCGTCTCCCTTTTCTCTACAAGAATGAGCGAGTAGCTTTCCTATCAAGGCAAGGGGAATATCCCCTTAGCCATGGTTTGAATCGACTTAATCCTTAAGAACGACTTCTTCGAGATGGCTTTTGATTTTAAAAACTAATGATCTATCAGAGATATTAATCGATTTGGTCATATGTTAATCTCAGTGGAAATGACCATGGAAGCCCATATTTAGAACACTAAGACCATTCACATAGAGGTTTTAAAATGACCATGGATCTTTCTCTTTTGGGATGATGAACTAAGAAACATGAGCACTATGATCAATGGGCTCATGTGGAGTCCATCTTTTGTGAGTTTTAATTAATTCACATACCTTCCGAATTCGTCGTTTTAAAGGATTTAGTTTATTCTCTCCTAGGCTAAGGTGGTGAAAACCCCTAAAAGCCTCGATGTCCCATCACTTGATTCAATCACCGTTTGATCTGATCTCTTTACATTCTAGTATTTTCATTCATAATAATTTTATTTGTGCTAACAATCATCTCAATTTTCCTTGTGACAGGGCAAATTTATTTCTTGTTAAGTGCAATCTTATTTTTGTGTTTCCTTCTTGCTTTAGTGTTAATCACCAACCTCCAAACCCGATCTTTACTTTATGCTCTAAAAATTAAAAATGCCAAAAAGAAATAAAAAGTTCTTCAAAACAATTGGGATTAGAGATAACAACCTTATAAACGTTATCCTACAGAATTGACCCTTCTATACTAACCTTAATGGGAAGTAGAAAGGATTAAACTCTAGGATAATTATCTTAGTGATTGTACTGCACTTCGACGCACCATCATTTTGGCACCGTTTCCGGGGACAACAGGTTGTTTTCTCAAACCCCAAAAATTTTTGAAAAACTTTTTTTTTTCATTTTTTATGCCTTCTGAGTAACATTCTAGAAGTGCTACTCCTCAATCTATCGAGTTTCCATTTCAGTAATCTATTTTTTCTGCACACGACTAACTGCTTATTTTGTGCATGCGACGCTCGAACGCTGAATTTCAATCATTTGATCTTAAGATAGATAGAACTTTTCATCGTCTGAACCATCAAAATCGAATTAGGATGGATGAGGAAGAAGTTGCTCGTTGGATCAACCAGGCTCTAGCGGCTCAAAGAGAGCACATCTTAGCTGATCAAGCGGCTAGAGAGGCTGCTTTTCGAGCATCCTACATGGCTGAACAAGAAACTCTAGAGTCTAATAGGAGGGAAGCCGAAAGGCAAAAATAATTAAAAGATTTTTCTACTCCCAAATCTTCCTATACCCAACACCCAGTCCTACCGCCTGACATTATTGTCCTCCAATTCGAGATCCGAACGCAATGGATCACCAAGATCCAAGCAAACCCATTCTTTGGCAACAATCGGGAAAGTTGCTAAGATCATCTTCATAGGTTCATTGACCTTTGTTCCTTGAACAAACTCCCAGGAGATGCAATCCGCCTTAGATTGTTCAAATACTCTCTCACTGGCCAAGCTAGTAGCTGGTACAACACCATGGAGAGCGAGGAACATGTTTCAACTTGGGAGGTTCTACAAAATAAGTTTCTTGCAAAATTTTACCCTCCTCTCACCTATGAAATCAGGGGACAAATCACTCACTTTTCTATGTCCCCATGAGAATCCCTAGGAGAAGCTTGGAAAAGGTTCAAGGACTTGTTTAGAAAATGCCCTCATCATGATATATCTCAAGCCCAACTCATAGAAATATTTTATCGTGGTGTTGATGATGATACCAAATTTTTTCTTGATTCCTCATATGGAGGAAATTTCATGCACCAAAGTCTGACCAGCACATGGGAGGTGGTTAAACGTGCTTCTGAAACAAGGGCTAGAAGGGGAATTGGTGGTATCCTTAAGGTAGCCAAGGCTGAAGTTGATCCTGACATCCAAAGCATAGCAGAAAGTCTTATATTAATTGCTCTAAAACAAGATCATTTAGAGTCATGTCTAGGCACCTATAGAGAATTACCCCAACAAATAAAAGTTGTAGACTCTCTTTATGGAATCTGCCAAGGATATGATCACACCACCTTACATTGTCAATACCTTTACAACACTCCCATGCAACCTAAATTAGGACAACAGTTGGAGGACCTAAACTCTATTCACACCATACCTACCTAGAGTTACTACAACCCCAATCAAACTACAAACCATCCTAGATTCCAATATGGGAACCTTGTAGGTGCTGAAAACTCTAGCCAACTCCAATCCCAACAATGGCCTCCCAACCCTTAAAACAATAATCGACCACCACCCGGATTCCCATACAACAATCAAAGGAATTTCGGAAACCTAGGGAACCATCGAGGCAATCCCCACCATATCAAGGACAACAATTTCAAAACTTGAACCTCCCTCCTCAAAATATTAGTCAGCCACCTTCTCAACCACCACCAAATGTTTCTACTCCCTCTCCCTCAGATGATGAAAGGATATCTACCTTGGAACAAATCATCATTGCCCAACAAGCTCATCAAAAGCCAACTGACGCCCATCTTGCTCGCTTGTTCACCCAATAGAAACCCCATGCCGGTACTTTTGTTGGGCAGCTTGAGAACAACCCCAAACACCCTGAACAACTCAAGGTCATTTCTACTCATTTAGGAAAGGTGCACTTCCCTCCCCCTCCAGAAAAACCTTCAGCCACACCTCTAGAATTTGAGGATGAAGACATGGTAGTTGTTGAACCTGAAGCTAAACCTGAACCAACCATCCCTGAACCCCCTCAGGAAGAAGCCGAAGAACCAATCTACAAACCATGACCTCCCAACCAAGCCCACCTTAAACAAACAAGGCTCGATGCCCGCTTCATGAAAGATGCTATGAAAAAATTACACGTCGACATTCCCTTCCTCGATTCTTTAGCAGACATGCCTTCCTGGTCTAAATACATGAAATCCCTCTTGACTAGGAAATATGCTACTAAAGAGTACGAGACTGTCAAACTTACTAGGTCAACTTCAGACATAGTCCAAAGTAAAATGCCTAAAAAATAGAAGGTCCCTGGTTCTTTTGGAATATGATGCTACTTAGGTGATAATTCTTGTAGAAAGGGTCTAGCTAATTTAGGAGCCAATATATACATCATGCCCTACAAACTTTGCAAAAGATTAGGATTCAATGACATGTTATAAAAAACCATGGCCATCCAATTGGCAGACTCATCCATGACCAAACCCATGGGAATCATAGAAGACATTCCAGTTAAGATTGGTAAAGATGCCTATGTCCCTTGTGACTTTGTGATCATGGACATAAAAGAAGATTTGCATTACCCTTTCATTTTCGGTCGCCCTTCCTTAGCCACATCCAGATCCTTGATTGATGTTGAGGCTGGGACCATTCTGTTAAGATTACAGAAGCAAACCCTAGAGTTTAGGGTGTTTGAAAGCATGAAGGGGCCTAGTTTCCAGGAAGATGTTTATCTCCTTGAATGCATTGATAAATTATATCAACAAGGCAGGAATGAGAGTTAGTTGATGACCCTCTACACACAGCCCTCACTACCCCCCAAATGTGACTTTGACAATGAACAATTAGATCAATGTAAGACTCACTTAGATAATTTTGAGGATATCCTTAATGCTGAAATTGAGGACCTTAAAATGATCTCCATCATGGAGGAAAAACCTGAACCACCCAAGACCCCAAAAATGAAGACTCTTCCCATAGGTTTGAAATATGTCTATCTTGATGAACAACAATTGTGCACTGTCATCATAAATTCCGACCTTATCCTTGAATAAGAAAACAAACTTATGGGCGAACTTATGAAAAGAGGAACTACCTTGGGGTACAAAATGACAAATCTAGTTGGAATAGATCAATCCATCTGCATTTACAAAATCCTAATGATATAAGACAACAAACCTTCCCGAGATCCACAATGAAAACTCAACCCAAACATATAGGAAGTTGTCTGAATAGAGGTGATCAAACTTTTGACTCCAGGAATCATCTACCCCATCTTTGATTCCCCATGGGTCAGCCCAATTCAAGTTGTTCCCCAAAAGGGGGGGGAGACCACTGTCATTAGAAATGAGAAGAATGAGCTCATTCCCACTCACACCATCACATGGTGGAGAATGTGCATTGACTACAGGAAGCTCAACAAAGTAACTAGGAAAGACCATTTCCCACTTCCCTTCCTAGACCAAGTTCTTGAACGCTTAGCCCATCAACGATACTTTTGTTATCTAGATGGCTACTCAGGATTTTATCAGATTCCTATTCATCCTGAAGATCAAAAGAAAACCACCTTCAAATGTCCCTTTGGCACCTATGCTTTTAGATGAATGCCCTTTGGCTTGTGCAATGCACCAGCCGCCTTCCAATGGTGTATGTCAGCCATCTTTATAGGATTGACCAAAACCATCATGGAAGTGTTCATGGATGACTTCTCCGTCTATGGAGATAGCTTTGACTCATGCCTTAGAAATCTCTCCCTTGTTCTTGATAGATGTATTGAGTCACACTTAGTCCTTAATTGGGAAAAGTGTTACTTCATGGTTAAGGAGGGCATTGTTCTAGGTCATAAGGTAAGCAACCGAGGCATAGAAATTGACAAGGCTAAAATAGAGGTCATCACCAAGCTTCCACCTCCTACCTCAGTCAAATACATTCGGGCCTTCTTGGGACATGCCGATTTCTATCGACTATTCATCCATGACTTTTCTAAAATCACTAAACCTCTCACCAACCCCCTTTAAAAGGAGACCCCCTTCAATTTTGACAAAGCTTGCATGGATAGTTTTCTATGCTTGAAAAATGCTCTCACAACCACTCCAATCATTCGTGCACCAGACTGGGCCCTACCCTTTGAAATCATGTGTGATGCTAGTAACTTTGCTTTTGGTGCCATCTTAGGATAGCGAGTTGATAAGAAACATCATGTCATATACTATGCATCCACGACCTTAGATGAAGCTCAGTGAAATTACACTATCACCGAAAAAGAAATGCCATCTATTGTCTATGCATTTCATAAATTTCGCTCATACCTACCTGGCTCCAAAGTTATTATTTACACTGATCATGCAACCATTCGCTATCTCATGACCAAAAAGGATGCCAAACCTAGACTCATAAGATGGATTTTTCTATTGCAGGAGTTTGATCTAGAGATCCTAGACAAAAAGGGGTCTGAAAACGTCGTGGATGATCACCTAAGCCGACTTAGCTATAGCCCAATCAATGAAACCCCCATAAATAAACCCTTGACTGATGACCAACTGCTTAAGGTAGACTCCCAATTTCCCTGGTTCGCTGATTTTGTAAACTATTTAGCTATCGGTGTATTGTGCCCTGAATATAAGGGACATTCTAAAGATAATTTTTTACATGATGTCAAAAACTATTATTGGGATGAATCTTATCCATTTAGACTTTGTGCCAACGGCCTGCATCGTCACTGTGTTTCTCAAGAAGAAAGCACTGACATTCTGGAACAATGTCATTCTGGCCCCTATGGTGGACACATGAGTTCCTATAAAATATCCAGGAAAGTCTTATAGTGTGGTTTCTATTGTTCCACCATCTTCAAAGACTCATATGATTATGTTCTCTCATGTGATCAATGTCAAAGGATGGGTAACATTTCCAAATGTAACCAAATGCCCCTAACCTCTTGGAAGGAATTAGAAAATTTTGACATCTGGGGAATTGACTACATGGGCCCATTTCCTTCTTATGGGTTTGTTTACATATTAGTTGTAGTCGATTACGTGTCAAAGTGGGTTGAAGCTGTACCCACTAAAACTTGTGATTCCGAACCTACTAAGAAACTCTTTAAAGACATTATTTTCCCTAGATTCGGAGTCCCACACACCGTCATTTCTGACGGGGGATCCCATTTTTCAGAAAAAGATTTTAAGGCCTTATTAAAAAATATGGAGTCTACCACAATGTCACCACTCCTTACCATCCTCAGACTAGTGGACAAATTGAAGTATCCAACAGACAAATCAAATCCATCTTAGAAAACACTGTTGGTCACACTAGGAAAGATTGGGCATGGAAAATTAACGATGCTCTGTGGGCATATAGAACTGCCTACAAAACACCCATAGACACTACTCCATTCAGGATGATCTACGAAAAACCACACCACCTGTCAATAGAATTAGAATACAAGGCCAGCTGGGCCATCAAAAGCTTAAATTTTGACCTTTCTGTGGCTAGAGAAAAACATTTTCTCCAAATGAATGAACTAGACGAACTTAGAATGAGAGATTATGAAAATTATATGATCTACAGGGACTGAACAAAAATATGGCATGATAGTCACATCAAGCACAAGGACATTAGAGAAGGTGACCAAGTTCTAGTGTTTAATTCCAGACTAAGACTTTTTCCTAGAAAGCTTAAGTCAAGATGGTATGGTGCCTACCTCATCAAATGTGCCTATCCACATGGTACGTTTCCTCTCTAGGATAAAGTTTTGGGTGAAGTTAAGGTTAATGAGCATCAACTCAAAAGATAAATAACCACTGAAGACCTTGTCGCTTTAGATACCATTAAATGCTCATCCTTGGAAGATCTTAACTTAACCGACCCCCAAACTCCCCCAGAATCTCAATAGGCTGATCTATCAACTGTCGGGCCCCGACGTAAAACAAGGCGCTCATTGGGAGGCAACCCAACCCTATCTTCCTTATCCACATTTTACTTAACTTGTTATTTCATTTCGTGCTGATTCCCTTTTTTCTGACAAATGAACCAATCAGTTCACCATCCAACCAATCGATTCACAATCTTTGAACGACAACCTTTCTACTGGCCAAACGATCGGTTCACCATCCAAACCATTGTCTCAAAAATGTCACGAATCTTTTCAAAATGGCCCTCCCCCCTCCCCCACACATTGAGCCGGCCGTTGTTTGAATGTGAGGCATCCCGAAACATTGGATTCCACCCTCCTCTTGTGCCATCCAAACACCACAAACCGACCGGCTCTTTCTCTAGCCGATCGATTTGACACCCTTACGTGGCTACATAACCACCCCTGTGGCGATCTTCACCCTCATCCAAACCTAGACGCCTATCGCCACTTGAGTTGTCGCCCACCTGAGCACCCCCATCGAGCACCACTCCTTCCCACCTGATCTCCCCCTCCCACCACCGCTCACCACACCACGTCGGCCGTCCGGTGGTAAAGCAAGCTGAAAAACACTAGAGGGGGGGTGAATAGGGTTTTATAATAATTTTTAAAATAATTTAACCAACAAACAACCACAAGGATGTTGAAGAAGGAGACAAGGTTTAGAGTGGTTCCATCCTTAGAAAAAACTAAGGGAGTCAGTCCACTACCCAATTGTTTCCAATTGGGATTTTGAAAGTATTTAAATTTTATTACCTTCTCAAGGATGTTACACAAAATTACAAATACCTTCCCAAACCCTTTGGACTGCCTTCACCCGAAGTCGTCTCACCAACTTTGAAGCAGCCTTCACTTGAAGTAACTTCAAGCTCCCCCTTGAAGTAGCCTTCCTCCTTGAAGTAGCTTCCCGTTGAGACCTTCTAGAAGTAGTCCAAAGTCCTCCTTCTCCACCTGTTACGACCCCGTCTCCCGGTAACCCCCAATTAAGGAAGACCGAAAGGTCAGAGCCGTTAACCAAAAACCCGGATCAAAGGTTTGACAAATAATCAATAACAATTAATAAACTTTACCAACTAAACTGAAAACTGGTATAAAATAAAACTTTGCTTACCTTTTTAAAATTGGGATTTCTAAACTTCTATCCCTGAAGACACTAATCTAACTAATCCTCCTGTGCACGTTAATTCTCATTTAATTCCACATATGCCACTTTACTGTTTGTTCTTTCCATTTGTACCTAAAACGCCGACAAACAAAACGTCGGTCAGCAAGAAGCTGGTATGTGGGGGAAACAATAATTGTGCAACTATGATAACAAAGTAATCCGTCAATTATCAATTAACAGCTAAGATTACGTTTTAAGCCATACTACTCAATCCATACCTATCCACAACTCTGTGTTGTCCCTGTAAGGACTTATATAATACCTCTGTAAAGGTAGAGTCGCATGGCACCACCCAAAGGTAGCCCAATATCTAACTCACTGTGACTTGATGGACCTACCCTCTAGGTAGCCATATACTAAGTCATTCCATGACCTGCTGGACCTACCCTCTAGGTAGCCATATACTAGGTCAGCCATTAAGACACAGAGGGGATCAGGATCTGAGCTAGTAGGCACATATATTATGTGATAGTCATATTCACATTATAGTTTGCAATAACTAAATTCATTCAACAGTTTATTTCAAGTCATCGGTGAAAATCTCAGAAAACCTCGGAAATCTATCTCGAGATATTCATAAGCGTAACCACATACCTTTGATTGCAGATTTGAGACAGAATTAACCAGAACAGAGAAATCCCAATCAAGCAACCAATTATGCACAAAATCCTGAAATAAATATACCAATTTCCTTTTATTAATATTTATCCAATATAATCACATTCCTTAGGATTTCTATTCCAATTTTAGGGTTTCCTTGGAAATTAGGGTTTCACTTCATCTTTTATTATTCTAAACCCTAGTTTTATACCATTACTCTTAAACCCTAATCGTCTCATCTATTTTTCAATATTAAAGTTATCTTAACAACATATAACCCTATTTTTGGATTAAAGGCACCATTAACCATTAATTAAGTTCATTAAGCCACTTTTACATTAAAGCTACTATTTTATCCTTTTAATCCATGACAAGATCATCATACATTTTTATCATAAATTCCAAGTTCATTATAGCCTAATCACATATGAACTCGATTTGCCATAATTCTACCTTTTATTCATGAGAAAACCCTAATTACTAAATTTAGGGTATTTATCCATAATTAAGGACTTTTGTATTCAAATAACTTAGAACCATCATTTAACAACATATTTTTGCATTTTTCAAAAAATATATGATCTTATCCTCTTTTACCCTAAATTAGGGTTTCTAAATACTTAATCATTCTCATATGGGGTAAAAACCCTAAATCATGCAATTTTACATCTAGATCAGGTTCGAATCTAACATTATCATTCAACATGTTATTATTACTCAAAATAACCCATTTAGCATCATAGATTTAATCATTAAACTCAATTAGGGTTTCTAACCTAATTTCAATGCACTTTTCATTAACTTGACATACTTTTACAATTAGAAACGGAATCAGGCTTTAATACCATTTTTATTGGATTCCTCTCGTTTTCCTGATAAATTTTCATATATAATATATAGCCATCTGAGTTACCAATTTTGAGTTAAGATTTTTGCAAGAAAATTTATATTCTGACTAATCGCTAGGCGACACGTCAGCACTTACCCAATATATTTAGGCGGCCGGCTGGTTTATTGCTGAAAGGGCATCTTTGCCCTTTTCCATTGTTCTTGATCTACAGGTGCTTGAGGGGAATATTCGTCTTTTGGCGATCATTCATCTTCAACCCCCGATCCTTCCCCCACCTCGACACAGCGTCATGGCTGGTCAACTTCGGTAGTTGACTTCCGCCCACTGGCTTCCACTTCCGTCCGCACAAGGCCGCCCACCTTCGGCCTCCCCTGCTGAACTGATGTGTGCTCTCAATTGGTGGAGCGGGGATCAATGTTGGCTAGGTGGAGAAGCTCCATCTGCCACGCCTTCCTGGCTGACAGAGATGAAGGGGTGGGGTAGCTAGTCCAATTCCTAGCGCATCTTGGCCCGAGGCACTCGACCAAAGCCTCCCACACAAACAATGACTTCGGAGGGGGTCCAAGATCCTATATATATATAGGTCCATTCTTGGCTACCGAAAGCCATGGTTCCTGGTTTGTGCAAAACACCAGTAGGCTACGGAATCTCGCAAAACTTGGGGTAGACCAACTCGTGTCGGTCTCCTGAAGCTGTTGGATACATTTCCCAAAACATTCATGCCTTGGATTACAAGATTTCCACTTGGGAAAGTATCAACTATCGGTATGTGGTTTCCTTTTCTAGTTCAAGGTGGAAGATGATCTCCGGACCATCGGATCGCGATCCCACAGTCATAAGCTCACGCGGTCAATAACAAAGAGTCCATGTCAGAAAAACTTTGTGATATTTAGAGATTATCCATTCATTTTAGGGATTTTCAAAAATCCATATCTCTTAAACCGTACATCCAAATAATCCAAAATTTTGAGGAAAACTTAGTAATGACTTTATGTACATCTCTGCCAAATTTGGGTTCATTATCTAAAAGAAAACGTGCCTTTTTTTTAGGTTCAAGATATTACTCAATTATGAATATTTCTCACCTATTTTCTCTTTCCCTTGCAATACAATTATGATTCTGAGTTCCTTGATCCTCAAGGGGCCTTAATGGCTTGAAATCCTATCTTGGGGATGTACCTTAACCTTTTTCTTATCTCTTATCCATTATTTCCCATTATCTTATTTATTTCATATCAAAATATTTCCTTTTGAGGATTTCTCTTTATTTCTCTTTTATTTTCCTCATTGGTATTCATTTTAACATTAGGAATCCTTGGGATACGAAAATCCACCAAGGATAACTCAATTATACATCTTTTTGCTTATTTTCCACATTTTACCATTATTTTCAATTTCTTTCTTAATAAAGAAATACTTAATTGATCTTTTCATTTTCTAATTGAATTTTCTCATTATTTGGGCCCAATAGCTAATAAAACCCACAACACAATCATTAAGGCTATTGTAAACAAAATCCATTTATTCTACACAAATTATATCATTTGTTGTTCAAATATGAGAAATTACATTTCTCACCAAATGAACCCAAAAAAATTGGGGTTGTAACATCCTTCCCCTCTTATAGGATTTTTTTCCTCAAAATTCTAGTAAGCAAACAAACAATTCAAGATAATACTTTTCCATGTCCATCATTGGCCCCTATGTGGTTTTACTGTACTCATGGCGCTTCCAAAGAACCTTTATCATCACATATTCCTTTCTCTGAGTTCTTTCATCCTGGCGTCTATTAACTGCACAGGTGACTCAGGCCATTTCAGCCTCCCTTGGGCTCACAAGGTTCATTGTTTAGCTCATGGTTTGGGTACCTCACATAGTGCTCTAAATTGAACATTTGGAACTCATCACACTTTTCTTTATCCTGAAGGGTAAGGTTATCCATGACCTTCCCCACCAATCCATCTCAAATGGACCCATGTATCGGGGACTCATCTCTCTTAGTGATAACTTAGAGGGATCAGATTTTCATGTCACATATTCTCCCACAGTGAACTGCATGTCAGTCTACTTTGCATCTGCTCACGACTCTTATCATCTCTAGGCTCCTTTCAGCCATTGCACGATCAAAGCGACTTCATCTACACACACTGTTGTCCCTTTTCTAACCATCACGTGGTCCTTCACCAACATCACCTTACTGAAGTGGTGACCGACACAACCTCTCTTATAGAGCTTCTTTGAATCCCGATATTGGCTATGGTGGTTAACTTCACATCTTGCATAGGACAAGAATTGTCTCTAGCTATCACCCCAAATGATCACATATGCTCTCATCAGACCCTTTAGTCTGGATCATACTAACCATTAGTGAAGGGTGATAAACTGTACTAACATCGAGTTCTTCATGTACCTACTTCCACCTCATGGAAGTGAACCTTTAGGTCAAACTCAAGAACTTTTGAACTCGCATTATGGTGATACTGATCCATCTCTCTCATGGGTAGTTCAACCAAATCGGTCCCTTGACAGAACTCTTTCTTTCTTACATCATCTAGGTAAAGCGATCTACCGTAACCCACATTGCATCTTGACCTTCCTTGGTCTAAAGGAGACTTATCACAACATCCATAGTGATGAACTCTCATTCCCTCTCGAGTACTCTTTATCCTCTATATCAATGCACTGGGTTACCGATGTTCATCCTTCACCTTCTGTCATGCATGGCAACATACCACATGCAGCCTCATCTCTAGCATCCATAGTACTGCTACCACTCATTATCTCAGTAGTACCATGGTGTATGGTGATCTTAAAATCATGATTTCCTATATGTCATGATTCCTCAAGATCAATTCCTCAGAAACCCTAAACCAGTCTCATCAGGGTTTCATCACCTTCCTATCCAAAGAGTGCATTTGGGGTTCTACAACCATCCTTTCATTGCATGAAGGACTAGACTGGCTAACCAAACAACCATTAAATTGATCAATCATTATCGTTACATCTGTATGTTAGCCAAACTTTCCTCTTCTAGCCAAACTAGGCAGCTATATCTCCACCAGAGCATCCATTACCACTTCACATCCTTCTACTAAACCTCTCCAAGTCTAAGAAACTCTTCTCCCTGTCTCAAGAGGTAAACACCTATACCATAGGCACTGAGGTACCAGTAGACTCATCCTCTCTCTAGGGTTTGGTTCCTCTCATGGCATCCAAGACATCATTAGTCTCCAAGGGTCAAGCATACACCAACCACTATCATCCACTTAGGTCACATCATCCTCCACTCCCACTGTTCCTCAAGTTTTGGGGTTTTAGGCTTCCAACCTTCTTGCCTGAGGTCTGCTCTCTCTCTAGAGCTAATCCTACAACCAACCTCTCTATAAGATGTCCTTTCTTCATGAAGGATCAAGCTCATAAGCATGCCCCTACCTGAGTGAAGCCTATACTCGAACTTATGTTTACTCAAGATTGTCCATAACCCCTTATGCTTATCTCATAAGCCATCCATCATGATCCCTTGTCTTGGGTTTCATCCAACTGTCAACACTTCTGACGCACTCTGGGTGCAAGCTATATCCTACTTGCAACAGCCCAACATGTTTCTACAGGTTCTTCTCTAACCTCATCCATGAAGGAGCTATCCTTCGCTCAAACATGCATGACCCTTCCCAGGGTTGGGTTGCCAAAGGTACTCGGTTATCAACTTCTCCTAGTTCATATGGCATCCAAGGTATGTTTATCATGACATCTAACTCATCATGTCATCTCTCTCTCTAACCTTCACTTAGGGTTAGGGTTGACATCATCCTCAAAGGATTTTCTAGGTCTCTACTTTTAATGGAGGTCTCTACCTCAAAGACTAACTCTCTCTACTCATCCTCCTACTAAGGAGGTCTATCCTCAGGTCTCTGCTGAGGGCAATGACAACTCGTGTCATACGAACTAAGCATGTGTCTATTCCTTTACGCATACTCTATTAAGCTTATGTCCATGACATCTTATTTACATGCTTTTAATTATTTTGGTGGAGGATTCCTTAATCCTTATCAACCTTTCCCATACCTCAAGAGGGTGAGGAGAAGAGGGGAACCCTAATCCTTAAGGTCCTTAATAGAATTTGAGTTGAGAAAGGATGAACAAGATGAGAGAGTCCTAAAGGTATCTTATTTCAAATCATACCCTAAGACTTTGGCCAGGCAGTCACACGGTTTCGGGAGTCCTCATATTCCGACTAGCGGTGTGGAGGAAAATATTGCCAGCCCCCGGTCGTGATCCTTTTCTAGACACCTCCATCTTTCTGATAATCTTATAATAACTCCCTTGGGTTCTACAGAATTTGTAAAATTTAATAATTATTAAAGATTAAATGAGGAACCTATGCTCTGATACAAATTGTTACGACCCCATCTCCAAGTAACCCCCAATTAAGGAAGACCGAAAGGTCAAAGCCGTTAACCAAAAACCCGGATCAAAGGTTCGACAAATAATCAATAACAATTAATAAACTTTACCAACTAAACTGAAAACTGGTATAAAATAAAACTTTGCTTACCTTTTTAAAATTGGGATTTCTAAACTTCTATCCCTGAAGACACTAATCTAACTAATCCTCCTGTGCACGTTAATTCTCTTTTAATTCCACATATGCCACTTTACTGTTTGTTCTTTCCATTTGTACCTAAAATGCTGACAAACAAAACGTCGGTCAGCAAGAAGCTGGTATGTTGGGGAAACAATAATTGTGCAACTATGATAACAAAGTAATCAGTTAATTATCAATTAACATCCAAGATTACGTTTTAAGCCATACTACTCAATCCATACCTATCCACAACTCTGTGTTGTCCCTGTAAGGACTTATATAATACCTCTGTAAAGGTAGAGTCGCATGGCACCACCCAAAGGTAGCCCAATATCTAACTCACTGTGACTTGATGGACCTACCCTCTAGGTAGCCATATACTAAGTCATTCCATGACCTGCTGGACCTACCCTCTAGGTAGCCATATACTAGGTCAGCCATTAAGACACAGAGGGGATCAGGATATGAGCTAGTAGGCACATATATTATGTGATAGTCATATTCACATTATAGTTTGCAATAACTAAATTCATTCAACAGTTTATTTCAAGTCATCGGTGAAAATCTCGGAAAACCTCGGAAATCTATCTTGAGATATTCATAAGCGTAACCACATACCTTTGATTGCAGATTTGAGACAGAATTAACAAGAACAGAGAAATCCCAATCAAGCAACCAATTATGCACAGAATCCTGAAATAAATATACCAATTTCCTTTTATTAATATTTATCCAATATAATCACATTCCTTAGGATTTCTATTCCAATTTTAGGGTTTCCTTGGAAATTAGGGTTTCACTTCATCTTTTATTATTCTAAACCCTAGTTTTATACCATTACTCTTAAACCCTAATCGTCTCATTATTTTTCAATATTAAAGTTATCTTAACAACATATAACCCTATTTTTGGATTAAAGGCACCATTAACCATTAATTAAGTTCATTAAGCCACTTTTACATTAAAGCTACTATTTTTATCCTTTTCATCCATGACAAGATCATCATACACTTTTATCATCAATTCCAAGTTCATTATAGCCTAATCACATATGAACTCGATTTGCCATAATTCTACCTTTTATTCATGAGAAAACCCTAATTACTACATTTAGGGTATTTATCCATAATTAAGGACTTTTGTATTCAAATAACTTAGAACCATCATTTAACAACATATTTTTGCATTTTTCAAAGTATATATGATCTTATCCTCTTTTACCCTAAATTAGGGTTTCTAAATGCTTAATCATTCTCATATGGGGTAAAAACCCTAAATCATGCAATTTCACATCTAGATCAGGTTTGAATCTAACATTATCATTAAACAGGTTATTATTACTCAAACTAACCCATTAAGCATCATAGATTTAATCATTAAACTCAATTAGGGTTTCTAACCTAATTTCAATGCACTTTTCATTAACTTGACATACTTTTACAATTAGAAACGGAATCAGGCTTTAATACCATTTTTATTGGATTCCTCTCGTTTTCCTGATAAATTTTCATGTATAATATATAGCCATCTGAGTTACCAATTTTGAGTTAAGATTTTTGCAAGAAAATTTATATTCTGACTAATCGCTAGGCGACACATCAGCACTTACCCAATATATTTAGGCAGCCGGCCGGTTTATTGCTGAAAGGGCATCTTTGCCCTTTTCCGTTGTTCTTGATCTATAGGTGCTTGAGGGGCATATTCGTCTTTTGGTGAGCATTCATCTTCAACCCCTGATCCTTCCCCCACCTCGACACAGCGTCATGGCTGGTCAACTTTGGTAGTTGACTTCCGCCCACTGGCTTCCACTTCCGTCCGCACAAGGTCGCCCATCTTCGGCCTCCCTACTGAACTGATGTGGGCTCTCAATCGGTGGAGCAGGGATCAATGTTGTCTAGGCGGATAAGCTCCATCTTCCGCGCCTTCTTGGCTGACAGAGATGAAGGGGCGGGGTAGCTAGTCCAATTCCTAGCGCATCTTGGCCCGAGGCACTCGACCGAAGCCTCCCACACAAACAATGACTTCGGAGGGGGTCCAAGATCCTATATATATAGGTCCATTCTTGGCTACCAAAATCCATGGTTCCTGGTTTGGGCAAAACACCAGTAGGCTAGGGAATCTCGCAAAACTTGGGGTAGACCAACTCGTGTCGGTCTCCTGAAGCTGTTGGATACGTTTCCCAAAACATTCATGCCTTGGATTACAAGATTTCCACTTGGGAAAGTACCAACTATCGGTCTACGGTTTCCTTTTCTAGTTCAAGGTGGAAGACGATCTCCAGACCATCGGATCCCGATCCCACAGTCATAAGCTCACACGGTCAATAACAAAGAGTCCAAGTCAGAAAAACTTTGTGATATTTAGAGATTATCCATTCATTTTAGGGATTTTCAAAAATCCATATCTCTTAAACCGTACATCCAAATAATCCCAAATTTTGAGGAAAACTTATTAATGACTTTATGTACATCTCTGCCAAATTTGGGTTCATTATATAAAAGAAAACGTGCCTTTTCTTTAGGTGCAAGATATTACTCAATTATGAATATTTCTCACCTATTTTCTCTTTCCCTTGCTATAAAATTATGATTCTGAGTTCCTTGATCCTAAAGGGACCTTAATGGCTCGAAATCCTATCTTGGGGATGTACCTTAACCTTTTTCTTATCTCTTATCTATTATTTCCCATTATCTTATTTATTTCATATCAAAATATTTCCTTTTGAGGATTTCTCTTTATTTCTCTTTTATTTTCCTCATTGGTATTCCTTTTAACATTAGGAATCCTTGGGATATGAAAATCCACCAAGGATAACTCAATTATACCTCTTTTTGCTTATTTTCCACATTTTACCATTATTTTCAATTTCTTTCTTAATAAAGAAATACTTAATTGATCTTTTCATTTTCTAATTGAATTTTCTTGTTATTTGGGCCCAATAGCTAATAAATCCCACAACACAATCATTAAGGCTATTGTAAAAAAAATCCATTTATTCCACATAAATTATATCATTTGTTGTTCAAATATGAGAAATTACATTTCTCACCAAATGAACCCAAAAAAATTGGGGTTGTAACATCACCTGAGAAGATTTCACCCTCTCCACTCCGTAGCCTCCAACCTAGGAGTAGCAAGGAGAGTACAATGCAATAAGAAAGAATAAGATAATAAAAAGGAAATTACAATTACCACTTAAGCACAAGGCTTGAATCCTATATCAAGCGTTTTGATCTCCTATCCAATGTGTATGAAAGTGAAAGTATACTGGGTAGGAGATTCTAGCCTATAGGACACAAAATGCCAGCAATGGAAATGATTAGCAAGTGTTGAAGCTGCTCAATTGCTCACAAGAATTGATTCTCAATTGCAAGTATGTGTACTCAAGTGAGTTTAGGTGTCCTAAGGCATGTCCTATTTATAGGAATGGCCTACTAGTGCTTAGGGACGTTCTAGACACTTTCTAGGGGGTTCTTAGTGCTCAACTAGCCGTTAGGTATCCACTAATTGCATTAGTAACAACTAGTTAATTAGTTCTGAAAAGTGCAGATAGAAACCTTCTCGGTCAAGAAGTTTGTCGAATGAGTGTCTCTTAGTCGAGGAATTTGTCGACTGAAGGTAGGTCTGGAGCAGCGTTCAACTCAAGTCCCAACCACTTTTTCCCACTAACTCTAACGGCTATAAAACTAAGTCTAATGGCTATAGAACCTACTCGAGACACAGTCTCGGTCGAAGTAAAGTTCGACCGAGCCTTTCTCTGTGATGGCTTTTAGCAGGTTTTGCAAATATATTCGTGCTTTAGACTTGGGAGTTTCTCGGTCAAGAAAATGTTCGACCGAGAGTATCTCGATCGAGAAGTTTGTCGACCGAGACAAACTTTGTTTCAAAGCTTTAACTCATATGCTAAGTGTAAGAAATGAATGTGCAATTGTGATGCTCACTTAGGGATGACCTATCTGAGTGTTGTGTGTGGATATGGAAGATCTAAATGCTTGATTGACATGATATCTAAGTACTTGTACATTATATATTTATACAAGTTTACATTTGATTACAATCATGAAAATAAAGCAATTTAAGCATGTAGATCTTCCAAAACTTTGTCATCCACCTTGTTCCTGAAATACTCAAGTAGCACATTAGATCCACAAGAATGAAATGTTTTTCATTTTCAAAACAAAGGGATTTTAATAATGTCCAATTAATCCAACACAAGTCGCTTGACTTGCCTACTCAACAATCTGATCTCTTCCTCCGCAAGCAGGTTCCTCACAACGAGTGACTGACTGCTTGCTCAGCCGCTGATTGTCCCCCCAGCGGACCGACCACCTCGCTTCACACCCGACCTCTGCTAACAGTCCCTCACACTGCCAAAAGATGATCAGATCCTACTCCGACCGATCGATTCACTGCCTTGGCCGACTGACTCTACCCCGCCACACTCGCCTCACATGCTCCGCGAGCTGCTCGCCTCGCGCCCTTACTGCCACCATCCTCGCCTTGTTAGCCGAGCACCTAGGAGCTGAACCGCTCGACCAACTTGTACCCTTTTTCTCCTCGACCCACTATGACAAGCACCACTTCTCCCTTCTTCAGCCTACAGAATGATCATTTTAGATCTGAGCCGCCTGCTTGACCTTCCCCAACCGACCCTCTCACTATTCTGGATGATCGACTCACACTCCACAACAACCATGTTCAACTGATTCTATAAGAACAAAGGGAAGTCCACTGCCTCTTCCTCCCAAGACCCACCTTGCCGATCTAGATCCCATCCCATGATTCAATTTTGCACACCCTCCCCCACTGGTGAGTCCTCCCCCGATCTTAATGAGGAAATGCTCAATGACATCCACGATGCGGAGGCTCTTCTTCGTGAGATGGAGAGCAACCAGAAGGCAAGCAGCGACCCAAATTCCACTACCCCCCATCCACCCCGCATTGCCCCCATTCTGGGTAGCTACCTCCACTTCACCAGCACCGAACACCTTAAACGTTATGAAGATATGTTTTTCTATAGGTGTTTCCCTCCCCCGTTGGGCATGTGGCACTACCCTTGATGCCTTAGGAATTCGTGAAGCCACTGATAACATTCTCTATTAAAACCACATTCTCCTCTTTCCTTACCATGTTACCTCAGTGTATAGCGATCTCACTCTTGAGTTCATGTCTACCTTCCATCACTATCACTACTCCCAAGGCAACTCCAGTTGCAAGATCCAAATTTTGGGGAAAATCTGGGGATCTCTACTAGACACTTCACCTCCTTCATCCTTGACGGCAGACATGACTACTAGTTGGGTTGTTGCATGGAGCGATCTCACGATTCCTACCCTGACTAGTATGACAGAGACAAATTCTGGGCTGAGATCACCGGTCTCATGCCCCATCTTCCCAGTGGGTCCAAGGCATCTAGCATTCAAAACCCTATGGTCTGCTACCTCAATCGCATGCTTGCTTGCACTATATTTAGTACATAAGGTACTTAGGGAGCCATTACTCATGTTGAACTCTACTTCCTCTGGTGCCTCTTGAATGAAGTACCCTTCAACTGGGGGAATGCCATTCTGGAACATTTCAGCACCCAAGATATCCATACCACTTCATCATCCTTCTACATTGTCCATTTCGTAACCCAACTCGTCATCTTTCTTGGCTACACCCACATTCCTTTCACACCACTCCTGCTTAAAAACCACCTGATCGACATTTACTACTTGAAGAGCAACAAGTTCATTTGCTTGGGTGCCAATGGTGTCTACTACCTTCTTTTCAAGGATTCACAGGAGGTTCTACAGCTTCCCTTGCATGCAAGGTTTGTAGTAGCAAACCTTATTTATGAGATCACCGATCTACCAGGGTACATCCAGAGGTACAGTCTGGAGAATCCAGACCCAGATGAGATCCCCGAGCCACATGCCTATAGCAGAGCATTTCTTTGGAGGCTCACGATGATGCCTCTGTTCCACCGCCACCACCCCTTCGTCGCACTAGGCGGAGACCGGATGACGATGCAGTTGCCTATGGGTTCTACGAGGTCCAAAAGTAGTTGGATGAGATTCATCATGAGAAACAGCGCCAAGGCCACCAGCTCAACCACATGTATCTCATGCAGCATTCACAAGAGTCTTGGCATGTGGACTGCAGACACTATGCCCCTAGCCGCCCATCCTACGAGGAGTATGGGGCCAAGTAGGCCTACCCATATCCCACTCCCCTTACTGGGGAAACTGCTACTCCTCCCACCAGAAACATCCACCACCACAATGATCTTCTTCCCTCCATCTCGGTCTAAGGGTTTGCTCGGGACGAGCAAAACTCTAAGTCCGGGGTGGGGGTGGGTGGTACGTTTTTCACCCCTTATCTTCCCTTTTAGCATTTTACTTTTGTATTTCAAAATTGAGTGCATTTTCCTTTTTCAAACTTTGGCCTTTACCTAGTCGGCCAATTGATGTATCTTCTTTTTCAAAAATTAGATAAATTTTTATTTCACAAAATGTTCAAAATTTTGATTTCTTTTATGAAAATACCAAGTTCTCCATACCTAAATTAGCAATATTCTTGGGAAAGATGGCAAGCCTTAGAGTATGAAATAGAATCAAATACAAAATTTCTTATCTTTAGCATTAGATTAACTGATCAATCTTTCTCATACAATGTATCTACATGATTTTTCTTACTGATGCAACAATACTAAAAAAAAAATCGCAGGAAAATAATTCGCACGTCAAACCCTAAGTCTGGGGTGGCATGCTCCTCCTCTCTCCCTTCTTCCATACCCCTCGAAAATTTAATAGGGGCATACTGCCAAAATATGTCAAAAAAGGGAGCACACAAAAAATTGTGGTCAATATCCCGAGTCGAATAGAGGAGGGATCATTCTTCCACCCCTCATAAATGTATTACGGGCACACACAAAAAAGTGTGGTCAATGTAACCACACATCCATGAAATTAAAATCCTGAGTCAAATAGAGGAGGGGTCCTTCTTCCACACCTCACTTTTTCTCATTCCCGAGTCATATATATATATACATATATATATATATATATATATATATATATATATATATATATATATATATATATATGTATATATATATTCGACTGTTGAAGCGCAAGTAGGATTAAGATTGTTTTTACAAAGTATAGGTTTGAAAGAGAAAGTTATGAACAATGTTGTTGTAAGAAATATAGAACTAGTATTTTGTGATTCTAGTATATGGGTTGCTTGGCCATGAAAAGGATAGAAGATACTGCTAATTAAGGGAGGATGAAGATGTTGTTTCAAAAACAAAATTGAATTATTTTGATATTTTAATTGCTTGAGGACAAGAAAAAGCTTAAGTCTGCCACATTTTGATGCGTGCTAATCTAGCACTCTTTTTTATAGCCTTTTAAGTCTTGTCACATGAAAATTCCTATCTTTATCTAGTAAAAAGAAACAAATTGCTATCTGCTTCCTTTAATCACAATTTAACTTTATTCTTACTAAAAACTTGCAATTCTTGTAGTTTTAGGACATGAGCTGATCGACTCATCTGTTCCATACGACCGACTGACTTGCCTCAGTCGATCGTCTCAACTGCTCCAGACAACCCGTTGCCACCCCTCAGAGTGGCACTCCATTCAAATTCAAATGATCATTTCAAACTCTAAAGCAGGAGTTCTCCCACCTCAACAGAGCGGGTCAAAGCCGTGCCGCCACCCAAAGACTAGGGTTGCTAACTGCCTTCCCTTAGTTCCCTCCTACTCCAGCCCCAACCGATCAGTTGGCTGTGCACAACCAGTTCAAAAATCTAGCCACCAGCCTCATTTTTTCCCACAACCCTAGTTGTAAAAGCCCCCTCCTTATCCTATAAAGGGGGGGGGTACTTCCTCCTCACTGGAGATCATCTTTTATACTAAGGATTTTCGAGCAATCATTCTTATGTTCTTATGTTCTATTCATAAATAAACATTAGTCATTTGCAAGCTAAGTGCCCCCTTTAATTATTTTTCTTTTACCTTGTTTGTTTTTAGACCTGGTATTCTTCTCCTTCTTCTGTAGACCGGAGCAGGGAATTAAGAGTCGGCCATTTAATTATCTCCAGCCTAAGGAACTATTCCTATGGCTAGAACACTTTCTTCTTCCCTATCCCTTTTCTCTACAAGCACGAGCAAGTAGTTTTCCTATCGAGGCAGGGGGAATAGCCCCTTAGCCATGGTTTGAATCAAATTAATCCTTAACAATGACTTCTTTCAGATGACTTTTGATTTTAAGAACTAATGATCTATCAGAGTAATTAATCGATTTGGTCATATGTTAATCCGGGTGGAAATCACCATGGAATCCTAGATTTAGAACACTAAAACCATTCACATAGAGGTTTTGAAATGACCGTGGATCTTTCTCTTTTGGGATGATGAACTAAGAAACATGAGCACCAGGATCAATGGGCTCATGTGGAGTCCATCTTTTGTGGATTTTAATTAATTCGCATGCCTTCATCAAATTCGTCATTTTAAAGGATTTAGTTTTTCTCACCTAGGATAAGGTGGTGAAAACCCCTAAAAGCCTTGATGTCCCATCACTTGATTCAATCACCATTTGATCTGCTCTCTTTACATTCCAATCTTTTCATTCATAATAATTTTATTTGTGCTAACAATCATCTCAATTTTCCTTGTGACAGGGAAAATTTATTTCTTATTAAGTGCAATCTTATTCTTGTGTTTCCTTCTTGCTTTAGTGTTAATAACCAACCTCAAAATCCGATCTTTACTTTCTTTTCTAAAAATTAAAAATACCAAAAAGAAATAAAAAGATCTTCAAAATAATTGGGATTAGAGCTAACAACCTTAAAAATGTTGTCCTATGGGATCGACCCTTCTATACTAACCTTCATGGGAAGGAAGAAAGGATTAAAATCTAGGATAATTATCTTAGTGATTGTAGTGCACTTCGACGCACTATTAAAAGGGAACTCTTAGAGAATAAGGATGTTTTGGGTGAAGATTTCCTCAACTGGGTCTAGCTTCTTGGTCTTTTCTCCCTTCTTCTCCTTGCCTTTTTCTTTACTCTGGTCTTCCTTTGTGGAATATTCCTTCTCAAATTCTCCCTCTATTGTATTGGGTTCAGGTTGTGGCTTGGCAGCAGTTCCCCCCTCTTGGTGACTCTCATTTAGAAGTTTCTCTACAACCTTCCCTGAGCGGAGGGTAGCCATCTTTGTTGTTTCCGTGTTAAAGGAGATCTTCCCTTGTGGGTTTTTTACCAATTCAAAAAGTTGTGTGAGTTATTGGTCAATCTGTTTTTGATGCGTCTGCATGTCAGCCATTTGGATTTGCATTGTGGTTAAGAACTCGAGTTAGTGATGGCACTTTGGGTGAGCTAGTAATTCACTGAGACTTGTCTCTTCACAAAATCAAATAGTTGAACCATCATGTTCGGTTGGTTGCTGCTCTTAGTTTGACTTTGATCTTGGTTTTTTCGATTTGTATTCTTGTTTTGATATTGGCCTTTGACCTTGCCCTTGGCCTTGGTAATTATTTTTGTTTTGTTGGTAAGGTGTAGGTTTGGTATACTCACTCTACCCACCCCCTCTTCTAAATCCTGGTGGTGGTTTAGATGAACCGCCTAGTTGGTGAGCGTTCTCAGCAACATCTTTACTTCCATGATTAATACCAGGGTGATATGGTCTTTTAAAGTTTGCATAGACGACCTGCTCAATCTCCTCCTCCTACTCACTATCTTCACTATCTTTTGGGTGTGTGTAAATGCAATTATCAATTCCATGACCTCCTTTGCTGCATGTAACACATTTGATAATTTTTTCAACAAATTTCTTGCCCTTGATTCCGGAGTCTTTCAGTTGTTTGACATTTGTAGCAATCTTTTGAATCAGGGCAGTGATACTTTCTAAATATTTTGATTCCATAGAAGGTCCTTCGAATGTCATTTTTGATGTAAAATCTTTGTCTTTTCTGTCAAAATCCATCCCTACCTACAGAGCTGCCATGTTTTCAATTATTTTCATATTCTTCTTTGGTTTTTTCCCTAAGAATTCGCTTCTCGTGACATCGTTAACGAAGTTCTCTCGGCTGAAGTGAGACAGTTATAAAAAGTTGTGACTAGGTGGCCTTTGTCATAGTTGTGATGCGGACAATCCCTCAATACTCCTGGAACCATTCCCATGTTTCATATAAGTATTCTTTGGCCTTCTGTATAAATCTGATTATCTTTTGCCTATTCACGAGGGTCTTCTCCACCGGGTATGACTTGGTGACAAAAGCATCAACCAAGGGTCCCCAACCATTAATCTTCTTATAGGGTAAAAAAAGGTACCATGTCAGGGCTTTGTCTCTTAGGGAAAAGGTGAAGCCCTTGCAATATATCACTTCTTCTGGAACTCCCCTCATCTTAATGGCGTCGTAGATATTCTTGTAGGCATCAAGATGATGGTAGGGGTTCTCATCTCTATAATGCCCCCCAAAGGACTTGTTTTGAATCATGTATATGATTGTAGGTTCTAGTTCAAAGCTGAGAGCATGAAATCTTGGAATAATAACAAGATTTCTCGACTCAGTTGCTCTTATTGCGACTAGATCTCGAAGGGAAAGGCCTTCATCATCATCTTCTTCATGGTCACAATTATTGTGTTCACGCTTGTGATGGTTCCTTTGGTTTTTTCTAGAATGGGGGTGGCGATGTTCATGATGGTGTTTCTCTTCACGATTCTCTTCTTCATATAGTTCTTCACGATCATCTTCACATCGCTCCTCATGTTCATCCTTGCAACATTCTTCATGTTCCTCTTTACCATGAGGTATATAGTGAGGTATCAAAATGCTCCTTTGTCCAATTCCATCAGAGTTTCCATCATCATTCTCAAATTCAGTTTTTGGTGGAGTTCAGATATCCTCCACACTTGCATTCTGATCTTCTCTAACATCTCCTCCACCTTGTCCACCAGCATGTCCTCCTCTACAAAGCAACATGTTGATGTTAAAAGGGAATAAGGTGTCATCTAAATCTTCTCCTCTCTAAGCTACCTAAACAGTTTGTGCAATTGAGTCAGAAAACTAGACGTATGAGATGAAGTATTCAAAGTAGTTAGATATAGCAGATGTAGAATTTTTGTAGCCAAGTCTATCACTAAACTTTAGGCACCAGTGTATAGTGGCAAGTTTGGGTTCTTAATAGTTCAGTTTGCCTTGTCCCCGACAAAGGCGTCAAAAAGTTGATCGGCTAAATCATACATCCAAAATGGTGTGGATCTAGAGTAGTTAGACTCTTAAATTTATAACCTGACTCTCAGACCCCCACAACTATTATATGGTGTCTGATGTAGTAGATCGGGGTCGAACTACAGGGATAAGGAAAGGGTAAGTGTTAAGAATGTGGAAACTTTTCTCAAATACACCAAACGAAAAGGTAGGTTAAGATGGTGTTCCTAATGGAACGATATTACTTTAAACAAACAAACAAGTGAAAGAAATTTAAAGAAACAAAATAAGAGAATAAAAGCAAACAACCACGTCCAACAAACTATGAATGGGAACTTGGATTGGGTTTCAAATACTAAGATCTCCCACCAACTTTCAATACTCACACCCCTTTGTATACCCTTACCAAGATTACAAGAAATCAATATATGTGTCTATTCCCTCCTCTCTCAAGCTTAGGATAGATATAAATTATAAGGTTGTCTCTCTCTCGAGACGGAAAATGAACAATTTCTATAATAATTATATGACCATTAGCTTTAGCACTAAAACATTCTCATGCATTCATGCAACTTCAAAACACTTAGATAAGGTTAGTGTTACTCTTTTGATACACTAACGATCAAACATTACAAGATGGTAGCTAATCATACAAGTGAAGCACTAAGTCAAAGTGAATGAAGATAATCTTTGATAAGAGAATATATATTCAAAAGGACGCAGGTATATACATGTTGGGAGAGCCTTAGTGGAAACTCCCAACCCAATCAATGAGTTTAGACACTCATATTCATGAGTAGCATTACAGATTTACACATATGAAGATACATCAAGATAGTTGAAGATAATGGATGAAACAACGTAAGAAAGATGATAGATCTAAGGGAGGGGGAAGGCGATACACCAACAATACTCCTTCAGATCTAGATCTGGTGTTAGTGTAGAGGATGAATGGAAACTCCTTCTCTTGAAAAAGATGATGATGATCTTCTCTCTCTTTAGGACTTTCGTCTTCAGAGGTAGAAGAACAGCATAAGTGGATGGAGGTGAACTTTGAATGTGTCAGCACTTTGTCATATTTATGATGATCCGCCCCCCTCATATGGATGAGGTTTTTTTGGTGAACCCAACTCAACTATTGCTATTTTTGTATTTTCTGTAAATGTACAAGTAAGAAGCGTTCTTTAGGGTACAAGGACCACTAAAGAAGACAAAGGCAGAGACAACTATACACAGTGTCGAACCCAACAAATAGGAAAAACAACCTGTAAAACAAACTACGGAACAGAACCATCAAGAATAATAATAATATCATTGTGGATAGAAGACCACAAAAGGTTAGCAACTTTCTCCTTGCCTCTATGCACCCTATTGTTCCTCTCATTCCATACCCCATGCAGAACAGAAAGAGCAACCAACAACAAAGTTCTGCCCTTCAGACCATGCAGATCATCCAACTTTCTCAGACTGTTGAAATTGTAAATTCCACTAGCAATAAACCAGACTTCAGAAGCGTAGGAACATTAAAAAAGAATGTGCTTCGTTCTCTCTTCCTCAGACTTACACAAAGAACATCTAGAAGCAAGAGAAATCCCAAAACGTTTGATGTACATGGAGGTAGGTAGTCTGAGATAGCCAACCTTCCAACCAAGAGTATGCAGTCTACCCGGGACTCTGTGACTCCACGACCACTGGAAATAAGCTTTAGGTCCAACATCATGTACCTTCCGAGCTAAGGTCCAACAATCTTTGAAGCTAGCAGCAGGTTTCCCATCAAAATACAGAGAATCACATGTGCCTTTCAGGTTAGGAAGTGAGTTCAGAAGAGCAGCCAGCTTCTTATGAAGTCTTGAAATCATAGGAGACCAACCACCGTTACTGATCAAACCACTGACTTTCATATTAGATTCAAAACCCAACTGAATGATGCTCTGACTACCTAACACCTCCTCAAGAAACTTCGAACCAGGTAACCAGGGATCTTTCCAAACAAAAGTATTCAAACCATTACCAATCTCAAAGTTCACCACATACCTTAAGATCTCCCTCTCTGCCAAAATTCTCCTGAACAACCAAGAAAAGGAATCCGCTATAGGAACCGACCAGAAGGTGTGCTTATGTAAGTATCTCTCATGGATCCATTTGATCCAGATACTCTCCTTATTCTTGGCAAGATTCCATCAATTCAAAAGAACATAGGCTTTCACAATGTCCCTGATGCTTCTAACACCCAAACCGCCATCAGATTTCAGTTTGACAACAAAGCTCCACTTGACAAGGTGGACAACATTCTTATCCTCAGACTTACCCCAGATAAAATCCCTGCAAAGTCTATCAATATCATCACAAACAGAACAGGGAAGAGGAAACACTGAGGACCAATACTGAGACATAGTGCTCAACGTAGATCTAACAAGCTCGACCCTTCCAGCCATAGAGAGTTGTCTCGCCTTCCAACCCTCCAACCTCCTTTTGACTTTATCAACAAGAGGACTGTAGTGAACTTTTGAAAGCTTTCCTATGAATAAAGGCACCCCAAGGTACTTTTGTGGTAGGGAGCCCTCTTTGATCCCCAAAATATTACCAATCAAATCTTTATCTGCTCCATAGCTGTAAATGATCGAACTTTTATCAACATTAATCTTGAGACCAGTTGAACCCGAGAGCAAGTCAATAACCTTTCTAATAGCCCAGGCACTACTGGAATTAGCTTCCGCAAAAACCAACATATCATCAACAAAGATCAAATGTGAAACAGAGAAATTCCCGGAAGCTCTCAAAGGGGTAAGATTCCCATCATTCTCCTCTTTAACAAGGACAAGGGAAACAACCTGCATGATAATAACAAACATGTAGGGAGCCAGGGGTCACCTTGGAGAATTCCATTGCTAGGCTTGAAGGAATTAGTAGGCTCTCCATTAAGCAAGATCTCATACGACATGGTGTTGAAAAGCTCTTTAATCCAAACAATCCAATAGTGAGGGAAGTTCATGAGCTTCATTACCAGAAAAATGGACTCCCAGTTAACAGAATCATAGGCTTTCGATATATCAATATTGATGCACATTCTGGGTTTCCCCGAATTTATATTGAAATCGTGAACGAGCTCATTAGCAAGGAGCACCGCATCTTTGATGCTTCTTCCTCTAACAAAGGCACACTGGTTCCAACTTATGAGATAAGGGAGAACACACTGTATCCTGTTAGACAGAAGCTTAGTGATAATCTTGAGAAAAACATTACAAAGCGCAATAGGACAAAGATTCTTCATCTCTCTTGAGTCTTTATTCTTGGGAATGAGGGTGATGAAGGTACGGTTAGCCTCTCTAAGCATTCTACCAGTACTAATGAAGTTTAAAATAGAAGGGACCACATCAGAGTAAATGACACTCCAGCTATTTTAAAAAAAAGCTCCATTGAATCCATCTGGACCTGGGCACTTATCAGGGTCAAGATTTTTGACAACCTCAACAATCTCATAAGCAGTGAAAACCCTGTCCAACCTCATCTTGTCCACTTCATTCAGCTTAGGAAAATTAAGCGAACTCAGTACATTCAAATCAGCCTCATGACCAGAATTAAACACATTGGTGAAGTAACTCACAATATGATTTTTGATAACAGTAGAATCCAAACAAAATGTATCATCAATGAGCAAAGCTTTAATGTGGTTCATGTCTCTTCTGACCTTAATAGATGCATAAAAAAATTGGTATTCAAATCCCCTTCCTTCAGCCACCTCACCCTCGACTTCTGCCTAAGCAGGGACACTTCATGAAGTCTAGCTTGCACATCCTCCTTCCTCTTCTCACATACCTCAGACTGAATAAACACATTAGAAGGGTATGCATCCAACTTGAGTTGTGCTTCAATAGCCAGAGCTTCCTTACTTTTAGCATCATCAATCAAATTCCCAACCGAATCTTTATTCCATTTGGAAAGAGCCAACCTCATCCTTCTAAATTTTGAGTAAACCTTAAAGATAGGAAACCCACCAGTGTCTTGCTTCCAGTTAGAACTAACAGTTTCTTGATAACCAGGTTTATCTATCCACACATTGATGAACCTGAAAGGAATGAACAAATTTCTTCTTTCCCCAATGTCAAGCGACATGATCTTATGGTCACTGATAGTATTTGGGAGAAGAGATCCTCTACACTCCGGAAACTGAACAAGAAACTCTTCATTATACAAAATCCTATCCAGCAAAGATGATACATGATTAGCACCACTCTGGTGATTGTCCCAAGAGAAATACGACCCATTGAGAGAAAGCTCAAACAAACCACAGTCAAGCATACAACTATTAAAGTCCTCCATCGACTTCTTTGAGGGGGGATCTATCCCCACCTTTTCATCAGTTCTTCTAACAGCATTAAAATCACCCAAGATGACCCACGCCAGAGTCATAGAGGAATTAATAGCTTCAATCTCTTTCCACAACAAGACTCTATCAACATCTGGATTATGTCCATAGACAGCAGTAAGCCCGAAACTTTTGTTATCATAGTGAACCTCTGCATGGACAGATTGATCAGATTCCCGAATCTTCCTCACTACACTAACATCAGATCTCCACATAACAACCACTCTTCCAAGAACATGAGAAGAGTGATTGGACACCCAGCTGTAACCCGGAAAAAACTTATTCATCAATCTATTCATCTTGCCATCTCTAACTTTAGTCTCATTTAACAAAATAATATGAGGCCTACTCTCAGCTAATTTACTCCTGACTGCAGAGGCTTTCAGATTAAGCCCTCTTACATTCCAGGAGATAATGCTCAGATTGAGCTCATTCATGGGAAACAGTTGAACCCACTACTTCACTGGTTTGAGGCTCACACACAAGAGGGATATCTTCAGGTACTATGTTTAAAATTCCATTTTTATTTGCAAGGGAAACACCACCCTGAATAGTGTCGCGAGAAACAGGAGCGTTCCTTCCTTTGCCCTTACCTTTCTTCCTCCTAATGAGCTTCTGCACTTCAAACCCATCATCTTCCTCATTGGACACTCCAGGCCCTGGGGGGTAGACAAGTCCACCACTACCTCTGAAATCTGGGAGTTAGCATTGGAATCCTCTTCAGACTGTTCGGAATTAGATGACACCATCTCTTCAAATAAATCCTTGGGAACATGGAACTCTTCCTCTTCGCCTTCATCATTAGCACTGATTGACTGCACACCAACAATACTTTCTGTACGCTTTTCTACAAACACAGGATTAGGAATAGGATCACTAGGCTTCTCAAGCATTTTATCATTCACCTGAAAAGATGCTATTGGAGTCGTCTTCTTCACCCAAACCTTTCTCACCAATGGAACAGTAGTCGGCCCAGTACAATCGTTATGACCAAACAATTTACACACAGAGCACACCTTCAGCTTCCATTCATATTCGAACTTGATCAGATGAACAACCCCTTTGTCACTAGCCACCTCCAAGCTGGCCGAAAACTCAGAAGAAGCTGGCATAAGAACCTGAAGTCTAGCGAACTCCAAGTTCCTCAGTTCAAAGGTAGATTTATCTGCTCGAAGAGGGTTCCCTAAATAAGAGCCAATCCTGGAGAACATAGCCATGTCCCACAGCTCCAAAGGAAGGTCATGGATACGCACCCAAATTGGCATATCAGTTAGATGGAACCTCTTGAGCGGATCACCAGGCTTCCATCTCATCAAGACCATCGACTTTCCACGAACAAAGTAAATTCCATTATCAAGAACATCATTAAGATCCGACTCCTCAGAGAACTTAATAAGGAAGAAACCTTGTCCATGATTCATGACCTCAATGGAACCTTTTAAGATCCAGATCTGCGATAAGTATCTTTCCAACGATGGGATATGGGGTCTAAATCCCACAATATAGCTGGCGACACAATTCCTCCATCGTGCGACATTTCTCTCCGCTTCCTCCCCTGGGTAGATAAGCTTCTGATCTTTCACCTCTATCTCAACCTTCTCAAGTGAAGGTCATAAACCTTCGCTTTCATCAGGTCTACCCAGGATCTAGTATTGACATTTGAAGTATGTCTATCAATGGAGCCTTGGGACGCAAGAGTATCACTGACTCTGTGGGAAGACTCCCCAACAAAGCCAGTAACACCATCGCACCGCCGGCCATACGCAGTCGTAGCGCCTCCAGGAGAGTCGCCAGACGAGCCGGACATCTTCTAGGGTTTCATTGGGGTCTAGAATCTTCTCATATGGATGAGGTTGGTGCCTATTTATAGGAATTAGCCACCTACTTAATGGTTGTAGCGGTTCTTACATTGAGTATGTGTGGTTTCTACCAGCAGTCAACTTTATCGACTGCAATACTGACCGATGGGAAATCATTGATCATAAGAGGAAATGTGAATGTAGCACCCGCAAGGGATGTTGACTTCCTGATTCATTGATCGCAAGAGCTAGAGGATGGTAGCGGTCAAACAATTGTTCCCATTCGATCACTATGCCTGGCGACCTATAACAACCTCAGGAGTGTTGGCCTTGCTTGTCTTTCAGCCTCAAGGATGCTTGTCTCCAGCGACCACTACGTCAACAGGGTGTTATCTTCCTCCATAGAAACCAATTGAAAAATATGCATAAAGCAAGGAGGTTTGTGAATTTAGATATTCACATCAGGTTTTGTCAAAAACAACTAGAAGGTGTTGGGTAAGTCTAAAAAAGATTAAAATATGAGGATAAAATAAGCACACAAATGCTCACAAAATTGGATGTTATCAATAGGGGAAACAAGCGAATAGGTATCAAAATAATTTATTCCTTCCTTTTCTGTGTAACCCTTTAGAACTAACCTAGACTTGTACTTATTGATTGTTCTGTTTGCATTAAGTTTCTTATTAAAGATCCATTTCCATCCAATTACAAAACAACTAGGAGGCAAATCTACTAATTCCCAACTTCCATTCAAGAGAATTGATTGGATTTCATCACTAACGACTTCTTTCCAAAACTTAGATTCATGAGAATCCATAGCTTGTTTGAAAGATACAGGATCATCCTCAACATTATGAGTGAGAAACTCACTTCCAACATCTTTGGATGTCCTAGGCTATTTACTTCTCCTTAGTTCAACTATTCTTCAAAATCATTAGATTCAGAAATAGCATGTTCTGAGTCGGCCCCCACATTTTTTAACCTTTCCACGTGTTCGGGAATGAAGCTTATAGTAAATGAATCCTCTTGAGATGCTTCATTGTTCACACCAAATTTCATGGGAAACACATTCTAAAAGAATGTAGAATCACATAATTACAGAATTGTATTGACCTCAATGCATGAGATCTCAGATTTTACAATCAAGAATCTATAGGCATATCTTGTCTCTACATAACCCAAGAAAATGGTATCGACCATTTTTAGTCCCAATTTCTTCCTTTTATGTTCAAGGCAGGTATCTTAGCAAGGCACCCCCACACTCAAAGATATTTGAGACTTGGTTTCCTCCCTCTCCATTTCTCAAGTAGACTAATTTCTTTATGTTTATGGAGAACTTTATTCACAATATGACAAGACATATTCAAAGCTCCCTCCCCCAACATAAAGTTGGGTAGACCTGAGGTTTGGAGTAAGATATTTACTATATCTATAAGGGTTTGGTTTTTACATTAAGCTATCCCGTTATATTGTGGTGAATAAGGAGTAGTAACCTCATGAACTATATCATGAAATTTACAAAATTCCAAAAATAAGTTTGAGATGTATTCTCCTCCCCTATAAGACCTTAACCGTTTTAGTACTTTGCTAGTTTGAATTTCAACTTCTTTCTTATAAATTTTAAATTTATCCAATTCCTCATCTTTACTTTTAAGCAAATAAATATAGAAGTATCTGCTAGTATCTTCAATAAAAGTTATGAAATAACACTTTTGATCCCTATTAGCAGTCCCGTTAAATTCCCAGATATCAATGTGTACTAAATCAATGATTTCCGAATTCCCATTCATAGAATGAAAAGGTTTTCTAAGAAATTTAGCTTGCACGCATATTTCACATACACTAACATTAATTTTAAACTTAGGAATTAAATCAAGATTCATCATCCTTTTCATTGAGTCAAAATTTACATATCCCAAACGATAATGCCATACATCAGACAGTATAAGATTCGAGCAAACATAACTATTATCATTCAAATTTAAAGCTAAATCTGAAACAGGTTCAACAAGATGTTGGGAAATATGGTACAAAGTAGGCAACATAATTTAAAATTTTATTACCATATTACACATAAATAATAGATCGCGTCAATAACTATAATGCAGGAAGGATGGTTTATGGGATATACCTAGTCCTGGAGCAAGTCTAGCGACAATCCTCGTCGTTGTAGATGTGCAACTCTGAATACTAGTTGCACTGGGACTCATCTGACTGCTGCACCTCCTGGTCTACACCACAGACTGCAACCATGAACATCGTCTTCTTTAGTAGCTCCTCTTATCATGGACTGTTGGTTGAAGTTGTCCTCCAAGCAGCAAACAATGGCTTCCCGCCTCTATGGTAGTTTACACAGACTGCCTAGAACTCCTATCATCCTGCTGGACCGTATAGGAAGGAGTTGTCCCTCTCTATCAGTGTACTAGTCACCGACTTGTTCTCCCACAATGAAAATTCTCAGTTGATCTCTCCCGTGGCTATCCCTCCCTTATCGGGTAGGACTTGTCGAGTATCTCATGGTTACCACAACTAGAGAGGACAAAAATTATCATAGGAACTGATTCTCAGTTGTCTGTGTTGTAGTTGTACTTTGAGAAGCCCCCAATACCGCTCTATATATAGGAGGGGTTAGGGTTAAGGTTTCAGTTCCCAACCAATATGAGACTAAAGCGAGAGTGGAAGGGACAAGTAGATCTTCAATTTTCACAACTTTTTTGGAAGTTTCACAACTTGCGTGTGACGGAGCAGTCGTCTCGTTAAGTGAGACGGTAGTCCCACATGTCAGACAGTCATTTCACTAAGAAAAATGATCATCTGGGATGTGAGACAGTCATTTTGTACTTTCCCAGTCAGACATGAATTGACAAATTATTTCCTAATTAAGGCATACATTAATTTACTTACACCCCAAGTATGTGCAATTGAAACGAGTTCGAAAAACTCCAAAACTTTTGTTCATCCCAACTGGGCTGTCTCACACAAGTGAGATGCCCGTCTCACTCACCCAGATGGCTGTCTGATGAGTTTGGGTTGAGTCAATCGATTCAATAGCTCGAACCTATCGACTCATAGGGAAGAATTAAGCCAATTCAATTTCTGATCTACCTGAAAAACCCAAACGGCCGCCTCAACACTTGAGATGCCCGTCTGCTACCCAAATGACTGTCTCACCCAATGAGATGGTTGTTTGGTAGTTCAGTCAGCCAACCTGTCAATCTGTTGTGTGAATTGAGTACTTAAAAACTTTAGTACTTAATTCAATTATCATTCAAGATCAAACTCCTCTTCTAGATGAGTTCCTATGTGTGTGACCCTATAGGTCCCATATCACGTTGGTAGTGAATGTTCATAACAACTTATGACATCACAAGTAAAGAGTGGTGCCTAGTCACACATCATTGCTACCCAATTAAGTGGAAAAGTTGGGGAACAACTTCAACATACAATCTATGTATAGTGTTACAATGTTTGTATAGTTCCTTTGTTGCTGATGTCCAGATTGAACTAGAGGCATGGAACAATCACCCTCATTATTATTCAATCTTGTTTCTTGAACCAAGAGCAGACTGTCTGAGATATATGTAAGCTAAATATTACATATTGACTCACATGTGTATGGCCATGCTTTTCTCAGTCTCGCTTATCAAGAGGCCTAGGACATCACACTCTAGTAGGAGGGACAAATCCCATGTCTATCTCTCACAACAAATCCCCATGTGTCAAAGCCACCCAATCATCACCGTTATAACAACCCATGTTTTAGGACTGCATTTTATGATGTCAAAGTGTACCCAATGACATGTGTTGAGTGCATTGATTTTAGGTCTAAGAACCACAACCACCACCATCTCTGTGAGAGCTAACTATGACTTCCATAATGATGACTTGCACGTGTTAGTCTCATGGTGGGTCTGTCCTATACACTGTTCTCTAACATGTATCTATGTGCTTGGTTTAATATTATCATATCATGACTAATGAGATCTACTCATCAACCAACTCACACTCTGATCTTATGTGTCATTGTTGTCTATCAACCTTCCACAATGACAACCGATCATGGACATAATGAGAATATGTATATGTACTCTTAACATCCGTATGATCTAATCCATAAGGTTAGTAACTTGATTACATCATCATTGAGTAATATAATTCTCTAGACATTTATAATGTTATTTCATTATCTCATAACTGAACAAATAGAATAAATTAGAAGCTTGCCTTTTATTAATAATCAAATCATTTTACATGATATGCCATTACAATCATCACATGATTGGCTCTATGGGCATATATAACCAACATAAGAATCCTAAATAAATTCTCTACATCAGATAGACACCCCTTGCTAAAAAATAAAGAATTATGAAGGTGTGTAATAATAGCCTTGTTACATTTGCAATCTATTCTAAAACCATCCCTAGCTAAAATCACACCACTAAGGATATTGCTTCGAATAGTTGGAACATGTCTGACTCTATGGTGTCAGAACCTTCCCTGAAGGGAACTTCAAGTCCACCCGTCCTTCACCTTTGACTTCTATAGAGATGGAATTTCCCAAAGTCACATACCGACCTCTAGAGGTATGGTAAGACACAAACAAAAACTTATCACCACCAACATGTACATTAGCCTCAGTGTCAATAATCCAATAAAGTGGTTAAAAAGGGTTCATTTTATAGAAACGTACCAATCGTTGAAGTTTAAGGATGCAGTCATCATGTTGACCACAACCTCCTCAGTTGTAGATGCAACGACTTTCCTTGCCTTCTTTGAAGGACAATACTTATTCCATTGTCCAACCTATCCACAAGCCTAACAAGGTTTGTTCTTTGGTTTCTTCTAGATCTTGACCTTAGATTTATGCATATTCTTTATTTGACACTAGGGTTTGCATCAGTTGGTATATTGACAATCTTATCTTTCAAGTGTTCTTCTTGTATATTAATATCCCTCATTAGATCATATATTGAAAAGTCTCATTTGTGATGCTTAAGAGTCAAGCCAAACAATTCCCATGACTTAGGGAATTTTTATATGATGGACATAATAACATACTTCTTAGGCAATTCCATCTTTGCATTTGATAGTTCAAGACATAATAGATGAAAGTCATGTGTTTGATAAGAAACAGACTTACCCTTAATCATTTAAAATTTTAGAAAATTTAGACACGCAGTACTTTTCAGCACCCTAGTTTTTAGTACTAAAATTCTTTATTAGTGCCTCCCATAAGACTTTAAAAGTAGTAACCAGAGGCTTTGAATATGAATCATACAATTTATTATTTAAAGCAAACAAAATCAACCCTCGACACCTCTTATCACCCTTCTTCCAGTTATAAATTATATTTGCATTATTAGGGACAAACTCATCAGATTTAGGTTCATTCTCTTCTATGTATTGATTGTAACCCACCATGTTAAGACAACTTTGTATTTAACTCTATCTATAGGAAAAATTGGTACCAATAAATTTCTCAGACATATTAGCAATATTAGTTTTATTTGCAAAACCAACATGACCAGCCGTTTTTAATTAACGATAGATAATGATTTCTTAATACTATTGTAAACTTTTAGATTTAAGTCTCTACATGCAACAACAACATGTGCAAATTAATTAACAGTTTCAGGCCAGATCCAGATAAGAAGCATAAGAATAAACAACATAGGAGAAAACAAAAATAAAGTTAGGAACTCATATCCAAATCATTGGTTGAAAAACAAAAATGTTACTTAAATAAATCAGCGGCCTACAATCCTTTTGGATAGGCACCCTTTTTCTAGTCGACGTGGTCATGTACCTGCATCAGGTTCTCGTCATGCTCATACTCGATGATGATCCGAGTGCACCAACAATGTAGCTCAATGGTTGCAAGTACCACCACCTGTACAGACCACATCAGGATGGAAAGGAAGGAAGACGACACTTCTTATAGGAGATGATTCTCCAGAAGTGGTAGGGGGCAACGACAGCCAAGGGATGTCTTGCTAGGATTCATCAAAAGAATTCACAAACTATTGACAGTTGTGAATTCATATGCTGAGAGATATGCCTTTAACCCTAATGACCAGACGTATTTATAGCCTAACACACTCCCTAATCATATTCCCATTAAGACGTGATCATTTCACGACTCTTCTACACATTGTAGAAATTTTTTTGAGGTAAACACTTAATCCCAATTAAGATTAATAAATCCATTTTGGAAAGAATTAATTAATTAAATTGATAATTATTTATGTAGTTGTATCCTAGTGCAAAAAAGGATGGAAGACATGAGACATTCCCACAAGCCCAAGCCCGAGCCCGAGCCCGTGCCCATGCCCGACTCAGATAGGCAAGGCATGACGTGACGCATGCGAGCATGCATGTGTGTTGTGGTCACCTTACCCACCAAGTAGGTGAGCATACTCTCCCTAGGACCCTTTCAACACTAGTGTCACATGTGATCCTATATGTAAGGACCAAAAAAGTTCTAGGAGTGAGAAATGTGGGATAAAACTCTTCCTCATTTGCACTAGACACAAAACTACATCTCCTCCATGTACTAGTTGCACTACATTGGGCTTATCCTGTGCTAAATACATGGATGCCACATCCATTTATCTGACATCTTCTTTATCAATTCCTCTATTGCTTTAATTTCTATTGACTTGCAAACCAAGTAATGGGAGATATGGAAATAGAGGGAAAGGAATAATTGTGGAAAGAAAAGACAAAATGGAAGTTTTAGACAGCTTCAACTTGGACTTTCTTGATAGCATGAATTTTGTTTTTGATTTTTATATTAATGCCATGTTTCATGGAATATTTTTTGTCTTGATTGTTATGTGTCAACTGAAAACAATATTCTCAGACCTTAATCGCCATTTGTTTTTCCATATTAGACAAATGATTAGAAGTGGTACATTGTCATACAATCACGTTGTGACCGTTCATTGCGGAAATATTTAATTACGTGCCTTGGCACCCAATCAAGAAAATAACATGATGATACATAAAGAAAGGCAACTATTCCTTTTCTTGATAAATGAAGAAACATGAATATATTTATTTGTCTTCATTTTTCCTTGATTAAATTGTGATTGTCCACAAATAAGTCTTTGATATTGCAAAGCTCTCTGCATAGAAAAAAAGTAGTGTCATTACTAAAAAATATTATACTCATGTCAAAAGTGGTGAAAATTCATGTTTAAATAAAACATCCCATGAATTATCTAAAATGATGAAAAACCGATTTACTAACAATTATGGTAGGGGAAGGCTACATGAACTAAAATATAGAATAAAGTGCTAAATTAGAATGCAATCTAAAAATGCAGTTAAATTGGGATGAATATTCATTAATAAGAAGGCTCTCGTGGTCTATAGATTTGGCAATTGCCTTGATAGTACTCTTCAGTAAAAGATCTTGAGAAGCATCACCCATGAAAATAAGAAATCCGAGAGGATGGGGGTAGCACTAGAGTGTGAATTAACTCAACTTATAAAAAAATTGTGATTGTGTACAAGCCAAAAGTGCCAAATGATTCCAACCACATTGGTGATACAAAGAGAAAGTGTACATCATTTACAAACAAATCTCTTTATTGAAAATTGTGTAGATAATGAGCACATTAACATCATTTAGGTAGAAAACATACTCATAAAATCTTAGAATAGGTATAGTGGAAGAAGGTGCGATCAACATTATCAAAATTGTTACGACACAATATACAAATGACCAAAACACCATTCGGGCTAGATAGTTGTATATGACAAGAAATTTTACTAGATATTTGATGTGCCTGAGTTATATTTGAAGTGTGTTGTGTATCCTGAAAAAATAAAGAGTAGTAAGCATCCTATATAATATAGGAATTGCTACGTAACAGAAGATTTTGTTATTGTTGTATGGTCGATGGAGGAAGTTGGTGAGGTGAGGGATGGTGTGATTATAGCAAGTTGTAGTAATTCTTATTATGATTTTTTTTTCTATTGGAGTTAAGGAATTTAAGGGATTGGTCAAGTGTGATATGATTGTTATTGCTAAGAATCGTGATTTTGATATTGTAATGGTTTAAGAGCCCATAGGTTGACCAACGGTTCACCAAAATTTGTTAGGATGTCAATGGTTAGGTGGGGGTATGGATGGTCAATTCAATGAGGTGTCAACCTATGAGGACACATCATCATAAATGTGAGCATGCTTTTGTATTAATCTAAGTCTAGGTGATTCGTGTTGGTAGTATCTACGTTAAACTAAATCAAATAAGGGGGTGTATTGCTTGCAAATGATAACTACAAGGAATTTATTGAGCATACTATAGGATGTGATCCCAAATCTAGGATACCTCACCCACCCAAAATTTGAGGAAATAAGATATTCAAACAATATACCAGGTATAGATGCATGTTCTCACTATTGCTACACTAATATAAAGTTTTGTTAGTATGTAGAATCTTTTAATGAGGATCAATGTTCAAGCAATTTTTCGAGGCAATCATCAGGGCCTCGATGATTAAACTAAATTCAATAGACTGGTGAGAGAGCATGGAGGTGTCATGATGCCTAGTCCAATAATATAAATAGCTCTCACTAGATGTATCATCAGGGCCTCATGATTAAACTAAATTCAATAGACTGGTGAGAGAGCATGGAGGTGTCATGATGCCTAGTCCAATAATATAAATAGCTCTCACTAGATGTATCAGGAAGGGAGATATACTAAAAATGGAAATTTTCTTCTAGGGAGAATCGTCTTAGTGATATTTTTGGATGACCAAATCATCCCAGTTTGTTTGATGGCCATTAAGGTAAGTTATTTATTGAACATAAATGTGAGAGTGGTGTTAAGTTTGATAATTTCTGTCATACAATATGGTTTTTTAGTGGAAGATGTCACTTCATTTGACCATGTGTTTCATTTTATGCTTTCACTATACCTCAAAGAAAGTCTCTATGCATATTATCCAATTTCCATGTGATGTAAAAAAATTTCAAATTGTGATGCTAATATATGAGGTTTTTGCTGGAAGTTGTGAGTCTAATAACTTTGTATAGGAAACTAGTTTACAATGAAGAGAGATGAAGGGAGGCTTTCTAAATAATAGGTTTCCATGGAGGAAATGAGGTTATGGGGGAAAGGGGGAAGGATCAAGTATTTAATACATGAACTACAATGTAAGACATGGAAAAGTTATGTAGACCTCACTTTTAGCAACCCCCATTTAAGGAAGGCCAAAAATATGAGAGACATTACCTAAAACTTTTCCAAGAATCTAGATTTTAATCAAACAATAAATAATAATAATTAATTTCATTAATTCATAATTATTTTTTTACAAGATACTTACATGAACTCTCATGAAGACAATTACATTATATGAGAAGAAGTATCTATCTAATCCTCCTTTTGATAACTTTAATTCCTTCATGTGGTTTCATCTTTATCTTCATGTCCCTTATCATGTATATCATCATATACCTAAAAAGTCATTAAATAAGAACATGGATCAATATGTTGCCATGTTGTGTTAGTGGGGTGAATGCAAAAGAGTGCAAGTAAACATATATTCCATCAAATACTTACAAATAAGAGCTAACATTCTCTTCACATAATATTTATTTATGTGATACACATAGTGGCATTATAATTTAACATAATATAAATAAACAATCAACTCAATCTTTGAGAAATACTTGGCAAACACTGACAAATTAATGTGTGTAGTCATAGGCGTAACCACACACCTCAATGGTGAACCATGCATATTATGCAATCACACTTCAAGCATATTATCCAATCAAACAAGCAAATCAAGCAATCTACTTTTTTATTTATGTATGTAAATCCTAAAGTGTCACCATCATATTAATTTAATTTAAATCCTACTCGATCCTACCCTAGGGTTTAGATTTCCTTGGTCTCGAGTTATCATTAGGGTCATGTTTGATACTCCAATTCCCATATTTCTTAATTTAATGACTTAAAAACCCTAATTCATATTAAGTGTAGTCATAATGATCATATCTACCATGTTATTGTACTAGAAACACTTATAGCAGATTAGTCATATTAATCAACATAACAAGATATGACCGTGGTTTCAATATCCTATTTATTCACATGTATGGCTATCCACTTTATTAACCCTAATTATCATCATCATTGTCATGGTCATCTTGATTTCTCGTCTTATTCAACAATGTTAAATAATGAGACAAAAGAAAGGTTTTTTAATGATTTCAATATTTTAATACCCAAATCTAGGATTTTTATACACTAATCACCAATTAAACCCATCTCTACACTATTTTTAGAATTAAAAACATAATTAGGGTCTGCAAGTAATTTATTTAGTTTCTTATCATTTTTCTGATCAAGTTTCATATATAACCTGTTTTCATCTGAGCATCCTAGAAATTTCTATAATTTTCACAAAATAGAGATGAGTTGGCCAATCAGAAACAGCCACGTCAGCATTTAATACCTTTTATTTACCTTTTCTTTTTGTCACCTTTATCATGTGATTCATAGATTTTTTGCTGGGATCCATCTAACGGACTACTCAAACCCAAACACTTCCTTTGTCTCCCTAGCGAGGCTTGCACGCGTGGTTCTACCTCTCGTAGGTGCACACACGTCTCCAGGCTGCTGTCAACGTAGCTCCGACACCCACCCTAACGCGAGTGATGGCATCGATCGCTAGGCTTGGTCTTCCAACTGATACCATAACTCCGTGGTCCGCCTCCTCCTCTTCCTCGCAGCTGCGTATCCCCTCTCCCCACGATGGTTGCGTTGGACATACTCCGATGATCGGAGTGAGATCACCCTCCCGCACACCGTTGGTCGTCTCCGACTTCCACCATCACTGTCTTGGTGACTCATTCACTATTCTGGACTCCCAGCTCCTCCCCCACGTATCTCTAGACCGACAACAGCATCCACCCGGGTCCCGGTTTCCACCACAGGGACGCCCTGACCCTGATGCTACCACAAGGGCCCCCTCGGCTAGCCGTAGTTGCACAGCGGCCTCCGTTAGCCTCCTACGAAGTCCTAATGCGTCATCAGGGCGTGGCTGTAGGAGGAGACGGTTCCTCTGAGCCAGCGATGCCAGGCGAGAGGGAGACAATGTAGCTTGACGAGGTTATGACAATGGGCGGCAGCGATACAGGTTCTGGCAAGGGACCAACACATCGACACTGAAAGGGTTGTTGTTGAAGGTATGTAGGTGGAAAGAAGAGGAATCAGAGAGTGTGGCTGAGAGAGAGGTTGCACTGCATCCCCTGGTCTTCTGATGGCTAGGGTGAGAGGGGTACTACACCATCCGTGGAGGACAAGAGGTCTTGTAGTCCCTTACACATGTTTTCGGAAAAAACCCTAGAGGTTTGAATGAGGGAGATGATAGAGAAGAAAGAGGAGGGAATCCCAACGAGGAGGATGGAAGACACACCTTTATACATATATACTTTTATCAAGGATCTTTCAACCAATATTTGCTTCTTTGGAACTTTGTTTCCTAGTCAAGGCGATAATCACTTGCCAATTCCCATCTTTTACGTAAAAGAAAAGTATAAGTTGACTCGTTGATTCCTTTTAAGGAGAGGGCCAACCATGATGTCCACGAGATATAACTCCTTTTCTTTCTCTCTTTTTTGTGGTACATTTCCTAAATCAATCATCCATATTACTTGGTTGGCAAACCAAAAGAAAAACCATATAAATCTATGGTACTTTATTGGGTAATTCGATTATAAATTCTAGATCATTTCTTTTTCTCTCTCTTTGGTATTATTCCCCAAATCACTTATCCCTACTTCAAGGAAACTCATTAATATCCTTTCCAAATTATATTAATTGGGATCTAATGGGATATCTTTCCATTTAAAACTTTCTGCTTTAAACATTATTTTAAAATAGTACCAGTATCTCGTGGAATATTCTCTTTTTCTCCCAGTTCTAGATTTATCTTTCTTTTCATTATTGTTTTCAAGTATACAATGGTTAAATCTGAAATAATATTAATTGTTGCCTCAAACATTGCATTGTCTATAATTGCTAGATAATTACTCTTATAATCATATCAAACACCATGCATTTTATTTTCCTTTAAAAACTTGACTATTATTTCATTTATCATATCAAAAACCATTAGTATTGATTCACATATGTATTTATTCTATTTATTTAATTTGTTCCACAAACACCCAATGCACAAAGATGATTAACATTATTATTCCACCAATAATGTCATTGGAGAAAATTACTTATCAAACCATGGCTCTATATTTATGTAATTCAATTTTAACGAAAATTGAGGATATTACAAGTTACCTCATGTCAATATGGGATATAAAAATTCCATATATAGATGAATTGTTGTATTTAATCTTGAGTGTTAATAGGTGTTAGAAGATACCCAATATGTGGTTGATAGTGATATGGTAAGCGTTAGAGGGTTTGAGGATGACAAGAGTGTCATCAGAAAATTATATCCTTTATAACCTTCCAAAATCCAAATATCAAGGATGTATTTTTTTTGTAGCTAGATGGAGCATTTGACCAATAACGGAGGTGACAATGATGATATGCTAAGTGAGAGGGGGCATCTTGTTTGAGACAATCATGTTTGTAAAGTGATAAGGAAATAAAATTATTATAGCTCCCAGTCCATGATACCAAACGTGAAAGGAATCCATACACTTATAGATGATTGAGGCATGAGTAGTAGTTAATGTTATAAAATGCCTTTCAAAATTCAATTAATACGGTAAGACAATGATTTTTGTGATGAAAAATGTGAATGGTTGGGTGATATTGCTTTTGAAAATCATGAATGTGATATAGATGCATTTTCACAAACTACAATGATTGTTTGAGGTATGCTCTAGCTCTAGTGCTCATTGTTTCATATATGATTTTGAATGAATTATTAATCAAGTAAATAAAAAAAATTGAATAGTTTTATTAGGATTATCAACTTTACTTTTTAGAGTAATGTAAAATTCTATCTTGGTAGATCCAATTTTCACATAGTTTTATTTTATGTGATATAAACAATCTTCAATATCATACATCTCATATGAGTACACGGAAGCTTTTCATCTAGTCTCCTATTTATAGGAATTACAAATTTAATGTTTTAGAACTTAATATATGGTTGGCTTGAACAATTGGCATCTCCTGCACTATTCTTCATGTAGACTCTTTTTAGGTCATCACTCACTATCATCTAGAACCACTTTATTATGTTCATGCATTCGTCCATAGGGATTAAATGGTACAAACAATATACAATGATCTCCTGAGTCATGGTCCTTGGGCAAATATAGTTGTTACCTACTGACTAGATGGTCTTGTGTATTCAGGGATCAATCAACTCCTAATCCCATTGATCCGTGTACCTTTAATACCCCCAGTTTGACCTTAGGATTGACTCAGGGCTCTATCCTTACCAAGGGTTTATTCAGAGCATAATATGTTCATATGTAATTCTTTAAACAAGATTTCCTCCATCTATTATGATGCTCGTTATTCATTTTATATCCCCTTATTGGACTCATGGCAACATTTCTCTTTTGGGCTCAGTCTCATACTGTCAGCCACTTCCATAGTGACCATTCCTCATGTTTCTCAGAGATGGCATACTTGGGTTCAAAGATCATACTCAAAATATGTATTTTCATATTTTATATCCGTAATTAACACCCTTTAGGTGATAGTTTATGTGGGGAACGAAACGACATTAACTAAGCGGAAGCGATCATTTGCAGCGGATTACTAAAAATCACTATAAATTAAAACTATTTTCAAAGAGATCCAAACACAGGAAAACTCTTATAACAAGAACCAAAGTATTACATATACATCCTAGTTCATAAGTACATGTCTTGTACTATTCATTCTCGAGGATTACAAGCATCAAATGCCCTATTAAAACTATACACATGCAACATAAAAATATTGAGGCATCAAGCCAAATATCAGATCGATTCATTAAACTAACTACTAACTCTGAGGACCTGAGAGTACAGAGACGACACATATGACTCTATATATAAGACATGACAACCAGTGTCTCCACCTGGATCTCACTACTGTCCCTGTTGCTGCTGCTGCTGCTGTTCTTCCCTTACTGCATGGTTTCTATTTCTTCTTCTGCGTCTACCTAAAAAGTTGGATCCCACGGGGGTGAGACAATTGAAATTGTCCCAACGAGAGATATAACTCTCCGCCAGAAATATTATTATTACAGTTTAATAGAATAAAACTGAGCAGAAGAATCATAAGTATTCAACAGTAGATAAATTAATGTCTAAACAGATTAGAGCATTATTCTTTATTCAAGTCATTTCAGCTATATCTTGATAAAGCAGCATGTCACTTATCCAATAAGGAATTGAAGAACATATATAACATTTAACTGTCTAAGATATGATAAGTAAGGTATCATCAACCAGTGATTCTCGTATTTCAACCTTAAGCAAATACACTGCATGACTGATTACATTTTACAATCATACTTAAGCCCTGAGGAGATGAGGTATACCACTCTTACTCCAACCGACCATTGCAAAATTGAAATCGGTACCATACATAGGTCAAGGAAGAGCTGGATTCCCATGACATCCTCCTCCTCAGTCAGTATGAGGACAAAATGCATGACATCTTGTGTCTCTGCTTAAATAGCTTTCCAGGGTATTCTGGCAACTTCACTATAGAGTTACAGTGGCAGTTGTACTGTGTTCACAATCGAGAGATTTCATGTGTATCTCACATCGATCCAGTATTAAGATTATCAGGAGATTTGTGATACATCCATCCCGGCATCGGGAGATTAGTGATACATCGATCCTGGTATATATAATGAAGGATTGAGAGATATAATGTTTTTCTCACATCAATTCCTCCATTAGGGTGTAAGGATATTCACGCCCATAACCCCCACATACTCAACAATATGCCCTCCAGGAGTTCCCGTAGGAAAACCTATTTCACCATCACCAACTACTAGCGATGATGGATTTATGGTCAGTGCTCTACATGATAAGATTTCTCTTGATTAATTAAGTACATTACCATATTCTTTTAGCATCAATCATGTTTTCAAATATAATTCATTATAACAAATGCTACAAAGAATAAGTACTACTTCTATCAAGTACTTTTCAAGCTTAATAAAACATTGCGATCTCAATCCCTTATCACATCAGGGGCATTCTCATCCCTTAACATCTCATCATCATGATTAAGGAATATTGGTATTCAAACCCTCAATTCATAAAGAACACTTGTTACCACTTACCAGGTAGCTAATATTTTTAGGTCATCTGACCAAGGTAAACATGATACTTGCAATACAGGTATCTCACATGGCTCTTAAAGCCCATTAATATCTCTTGTTACCTCTCACTAGGAAACACAACATATTATGGCTTACAAGGCCCATAAACAATTTCATTAATAAAACATCATAGCTCATACCTGGCTATGTTCAACATCTCATGATACCTACATGATTAGTGCACATGATAACAGTTATATCAATTACATATCATCACTATGCAATGTAAGAGTAACATCACTATTTCCTCATTAGAATTAAGATTTCCCAATTCATGTCAAAAAGGAATACTCATCCCATTACCCAAATTAGGGTTATGGTTTATCATTGTATTGTCCAGGATTAGGGTTTCATACATTATAACCCAAGATTAGGGCTTCACATACCTTTACCCTATGTCAGGGTTAGGTTTTCATATCAAGGTTTCACATATCATTACATAGCATCACCTTGGGTTAGAGTTTCACATCACATCATTGCATTAGGGTTTCACTTGACATCACCCTTGATTTGGGTTTCACATGACATCACTCTTAATTAGGGTTTCACATGACATCACTCTTAATTAGGGTTTCACATGACATCACCCTTAATTAGGGTTTCACATGACATCACCCTTAATTAGGGTTTCACATGACATCACCCTTAATTAGGGTTTCACACTACATCACCCTTAATTAGGGTTACATCATTACCCTAGATTAGGGTTTCACCTATCATTGCCCTTAATTAGGGTTAGGGCTCATCAACCTTCTCAATTAGGGTTTCATGATCTCTTTATCAAGGATCATACCCTAATTACATATTTATTCATGTTGAAAGTATTGGGGTTTAATCACTACATGATTATCACTCATGTGTAAGTTCCTCTCTCTCATCCTCTCTAGGAGGTTAATTACATCAAACTCAATTAGATTAAGTTAACCCTTTATTCAATTGCATATATTTAGGGTTATCATAGTGTATTGAGGCATTGCTTCCATAAGCATCAAAGGTTAACCACTCAAAAGGTAGTAATCACTTAAGTATCTTGAAGGTACCACCATTGTAATTACCTTTGATAAACATCATCAACAATCATAGGGTTAATTGTACTTACATGGTTTGAGTCAATTAGACCTTCAAAGGGTCTTGAAGTACCTTGACCTTCAAACGGTCTTAAAGTACCTTGACCTTCAAATGATCTTGAAGTACCTTGACCTTCAAATGGTCTTGAAGTACCTTGACCTTCAAACGGTCTTGTAGTACTTCAACCTTCAAATAGTCTTGAAGACCGTTAGGCCTTAAACGGTCTTGGTCCCAAGACCTTCAACCGGTCTTAAGACCATTAGACCATCAAATGGTCTTGATCCCCAAGGTCCTTAAATGGTTTGAGACTGTTAGAATAAAATATAATTAACTCCAAACGATTTGAAACTGAATGAGTAACTCAACATTGAAACCGAATGAACATCAAACAGTTTGAGATCGTTTGCTCCCCAAACGGACTGAGGACCGTTTGATCCCAAATGGTATCAAGACTATTTGGACTCAAACGGTCTCAAGACCATTTGGTCCAAACCTTATTGAAACCAAATGGACCAATTAGGGTTTCCTCCAATCAATCAATTGATTTTAGGGTTTTCTTTATTGAATCACACATCAATTGGACCATTGAAAGTACATCAAATAACAGCCCTTAGATCTCCAACCATCCATCACAGCCTTGATCTCCAAACGGTCTTGAGACCGTTTGACCTCCAAACGGTCTTGAGACCGTTTGGGTTATCCAATTCCCAAAATCAATTTCATCAATTAGGGTTTCAATCAATTCAACCGATTAGGGTTTGAAATTAGTGGATCATCCATACATGGAATCTTTAAAATCAAATCAATTGGTATCATTGGATCATAATCCATCCACATCAGCATTGATCCTCCAAACTGTTTGAGTCTGTTTGATCTCAAATGGTCTTGATACCGTTTACTCCCAAACGGTCTTGAGACCGTTTGGTTTCAATCGATCCTGAAACTGATTGGATCCAATGTTGAAACCGTTTGCTCATGTACTTTGTTGAGGTGTGTGCTTATGATGATGTCATCATCATCAAGCTTCGATCCTTCAAAATATACTGCCATTCTTATAGAAATTTCATCAATTATTCAAAGGAATTTCAAGAAGAACAAAATGATCAACAAGTGATGAAGAATTGAATGTAATAATAACATTTAAGGGTTTAAGTTATATAAACCGCCTTCAAAGTTGAAACCAAGCTTCAAGCTTCACGTCTCTAATGGTGATTGAAGCTTTCTCAACCTCCCAAGGTCCGTCCTCAAGCTTTTGAGTGAAAAGAAATGGCTAGGGTTGAAGATTGAAAGGAGAAAAGAAGAAATTAAGCATTGAATTTCGATTTCCACCATGAAACCAAGGTTGAAGATGACTATGGGGCTTACCTACAGGTTGGGGCACGTCCTCCTGTTTCTCCTAAGCTCCCTTGTACACGGCCAAAGCAAGGATTGAAAGAAGAGTCGAAAAAGCCTTTCATTTGAGTTGGAAATGAGATGTTTATAAGGGAATTTCAATGAGAGAGAACGTGATGTAATAATCTTTTAATTCCCAAAATTGGTTCCACATACTCCCCTCCATCCCTTGCATACGAAGAAATCTCCCCCAACTTGTAATTCCTCTTCACTATCCATGAATTAAAATAAAACAAATTAAGCACCTTAATCAATATAATAATAATATCCAAAATTGAGTGGATATTACTTTTCCTTTAACTAATGTGAGTGGGCTCTCCACTCATATTTAGATATTTCTTTGCCTTGGCAAGGCACAAGGACGTCCATTCTTATAGAATTTAAACCAACACATTTTTGGTTGAAGGTCACTTCAATTAATATATTTATTTTTGCATTAAATTGAATTAGAGTTTCAATTATGCTTAAATCTTGATTATTTTAATATCAAGATTCTCTCTCCTCCAAAGTGATTCAAATGAGACACCCCTGTCATTTTATTTTCTCTAAATGATGCCAAAAAACATGTGGGACTCTCTAGAGGTGGTACTTTTCATATTGAACCCTAGGTTTTGGGTAATTTGCACATTACACCAAAACTAGGTTTTAATGCACAAACATTGCTTAACAAGCTCTTTCTTGGTACTCATGCTGTCACAAGCCATACCTCTGCATCATTTTCATTCTTATGATGCTTCAACACTTGAGGAACATTTTACCATGTAACATTTGCAAGTTAACCCCTCAACTTGGGGGTAATTTGCACTTTAGTCCAAAATAGGCAAAAAATTGTTTCAACATTATTCAAAAAAAGACTAAAATTGAAACATAAGTTCCTCTTGGGCCTTAATTACTTTTCAAAAGATAAGAGCAAGCATATAATTAACTTTATTAAGCAAACCATCTATGGTTAAAGCATAACCCAGGTCAGGGATGTTACAAATTATCCACCCCTAACAGGGATTTCGTCCCCGAAATCATCAAGAGAAAGGAGAAGGGTACTTCCTCCTCATCTCTTCCTCTAGCTCCCACATAGCTTCTTCAATGCCACGATGATGCCAGAGAACTTTCACAAGATATATGTCTTTCTTTTTCAACTTTTTAATTCTTTTATCAAGGATCATCACAGGTCCTTCAACATATGATATATCATCATTTAATTCTACCTCCACAGGTTGCAAAACTAACTATGTATCAGGATGGCACTTTCTCAACATGGAGATATGGAACACTGGATGCAGTTTATACAGCTCAGATGGCAACTCCAGCTTATAGGCTACCTTTACAATCCATTCAATGATTGGATAAGGCCCCATAAATCTAGGAGCTAACTTTCATTTCTTCCCAAATCTAAGGACACCTTTCCAAGGTAAGACCTTGAGATATACTCTGTCTCCAACTTGGAATTCTAAAGGTATTCGCCATTTATCGGCATACGACTTTTATCTATCCTATGCAGTCTTTAATTGTTGTTGTATTACTTTAATCTTCTCAGTTGTCTGCTGCACAAGCTCAGGACCCAAAAGTTGATTTTCTCCTATTTCATACCAACATAAAGGAGATCTACAACGTCTACCATATAATGCTTCATATGGTACCATATCAATACTGTGCTGATAGCTATTATTGTAAGCAAATTCTATCAAGCTCAGGTGTAGATACCAACTTCCTACAAACTGAAGGACACAAGCCCTAAGCAAGTCCTCCAAAGGTTGTATGGTTATCTCAGATTGTCCGTCTGTCTCTGGGTGAAAGGCAGTACTAAACCTTAACTGCATACCCAAAGCTTTATGTAGTAGTTCCCAAAAATGACTCATAAACTGGAGACCTCTATCAGAAACAATAGTAACTAGAACCCCGTGCAACCACACTATATCATCTATATATATCTGTGCAAGCTTCTCAACAGTATAGGTTGTTTTGACAGGAATGAAATGTGCTGTCTTAGTCAACCTATCAACTATCACCCATATGGAATCATGACCTTTGGTTGTTATAGGAAAAGCCACCATAAAGTCCATGGTCACATGATCCCATTTCCATTGTGGTATAGGCAAAGGTTGCATTGTTCCTGTGGGCTTTTGATGTTCAGCTTTAACCTGCTGACACACCGAACACCGCATAACAAACTCAACTACATCCTTCTTCAATCTTGGCCACCAATACATATCCTTCAAGTTATGATACATTTTGGTGCTCCCTGGATGCATTGCATACATCGAAGAATGAGCTTCCTCCAAGACTAACTTCCTTAAGTCATTGGCATCAGGTACTACCATCCTACCATGGTAACAGACTACCTGATCCTTTGACTCATGAAAGCCATCCCGTTTCTCACTACCATACTCTGACCTGATCTGTTGAACCACAATGTCAACTTGTTGTGCTTCTTTAATCTACTGTCTCGGAGTAGGTTTTATGTGCATCTCAGCTAACAACCCGAATAACAATGATACCTTAAGCTGTACATTGTTTTGCCTCAAGGAGATAAGCACATCTCTTTTAAATCACACTAAGGAGTTTAACTGTGCTTTATCTAAGGCTGGTGATGATGATTTCCTACTTAGTCCATCAACCACTACATTAGCCTTTCCTGGATGATAATCAATTGTAAAATCATAATCCTTGATTAACTCCGTCCAGCGGCGTTATCTCATGTTCAACTCATGTTGTGAGAAGATATATTTTAGGTTCTTATGGTCTATAAAAATCTGGAATGTTTATCCATAAAGATAATGTCTCCAGATCTTCAAAGCATGGATCACAGTAGCTAGCTCTAGATCATGTGTTGGATAATTCTCCTCATGCTTCTTAAGCTGTCGAGAGACAAAAGAAATCACTTGATTATCCTGCATCAACACACATCCTAGTCCATTCTTAGATGCATCACAGAAAACTATGTACCCCTTCCCTTGTTCAGGTAACACCAACACAAGTTCACTTGTTAACCTTGCTTTCAACATCTGGAAAGAATGTTGACACTTGTCATTCCAGACAAAAGGAATCTCCTTCCTGGTCAACTTGGTTAGGGGTAAAGCTATAGAACTGAAGTTCTTAATGAACCTCCTGTAATAGCATGTCAGTCCAAGAAAACTACGAATCTCCATCGGTGTCTTTGGCTGTTCCCATTACAGGACATATTCTACCTTCTTAGGATCAACATGGATTCCCGAGGCAGATATTATGTTTCCTAGAAAAGAAACTTCTGGTAACCAGAACTCACACTTGCTAAACTTAGCATACAACTTATGCTCTCTTAGCAAAGTTAAAGCCTGACGGAGGTGCTGCTCATGCTGTTGAGCATCTTTTCTATATATCAAGATGTCATCTATGAAGACTACTACAAACTGATCAAGAAAAGGTCGAAAAATTCTATTCATGAGTTCCATAAATGCAGCTGGTGCATTAGTTAGTCCAAACGACATAACTATGAACTCATAGTGACTATACCTTTTCCTAAAGGTAGACTTAGGTATGTCACCTTCCTTGATATGCAACTAATGATATCCCGACCTTAGATCTATCTTAGAGAAGATAGTTGCACCACGTAACTGATCAAATAGGTCATCAATCGTTGGCAGAGGATACTTGTTCTTTATAGTTACTTTATTCAACTGCCTGTAATCAATGCATAACCACATCGATCCATCCTTCTTCTTAACAAAGAGAACCAGAGCACCCCATGGTGAAGTACTTGGTCGGATAAAACCTTTCTCAAGCAACTCCTCCAACTGTTTCTTGAGCTCTACCATCTCAGCAGGTGCCATCCTATACGGTGTTTGTGCTATTGGTTGTGTGCCCGGGATTAGATTAATCTTAAAATCAATCTCTCGGTGTGGAGGTACACCTGGAAGTTCCTTAAGAAACACATCTTAAAACTCCCTAACTATCGAAACTTCAGAAAGATTAGGTTCTCCATTGTGGTATCAACCACATGTGCCAAGAATGCAAAGCATCCTTGCCTCATCAGCTTCTCAGCTACCATAGATGATACAAGCCAGGTTGGAAGAATCTTTCTATCTCCCTGAAAGATCCATGTGTCACCATTATTAGTGAACACAGCTTGCTTGGACTCACAATACAAGACAACCTTGTACTTTTCTAGGGTGACCATCCCAAGAATTATATTGAACCCGTGCATCTCAAGTGGTATAAGATCCACCTGAATGCAATGTTCAGAAATAGAAAGAGTGCAGGGAGAACACACCTCCCGCAACATTGTAGAACCCAACAAAGGGGTTTCTAACAACAGACTATCTGCTCTATGGCTAACAGTCATATTTCAGTTAAGGATCACTCTTCTAGTGATAAAGGAATGTGTAGCACCCTGATCAATCAAAACAGATACGAAGTAGGATGAAGACATATCAGAATGAAATAGTTCCATCTGACCTGTCACAACTTGAGGGTTGACTACTGCTTCGGGTTGATTCATTGTATAGAATCTCATCATTGCTTGCTGTTGACCCTGTGCTCATTTGTTAGGTGCCAACGAACCAGCTTGGGATGCTTGTCCACGTCCTTTAGCGCCGCTCAGAAACTGTCCCCTCTGAGAGCCTTGTTGACTCTGCCTTTGAGGTTGAGTGACACTTACATCTCTAGCTCGATAATCTTTCATCAGATGTCCCATCTTTCCACAAATAAAATAGCCTCTGGTCTCCCTCTGTGGCCTGGGTGGTCCTGTTACTGACACTGATGCTAAGTTGTGGGCTCCTTCTGGTGGTAAACTACGACCTCTACCCCTACTCGACATCCATTGCATCTGGGTATTGAATCTTGGTGGTACTATTGGTGTAGAAAATATCGGTTTCTTGAAACTTTTGGACCCTTGTCCTTGGAACTGAGTGTACACCTTCTTACCACTGGTCTGTCGCTTCTTGATCACATACCTCTCTATCTGTCTGACAGACTCCACAAATGTGGAAAACCTCTCCCTGTTCTCTAAAGTAGACACATGAGTGGTCAATTCAACAATCAACCCCTTCTCAAAATGTTGAATTCTTTCCTCATCCCTAGCTGCCATATGCGGACAGAACCGCAGAAGCTCCATGAACTTAGCCTCATACTCACTAATGTTCATCGGTCCTTGTCTTATCCTTTCAAACTAAGATATCTTCTCATCTACAAACATCTTGGGGAAATATCTACTGACGAATTCTCATCGGAATACTTCCCATCCGATCTCAACACCTGGCCTCTTGCCCTCTTCTATTGTCCACCAGTGGCCAGCACTCCCTTTTAGAAGGTACACTACGTGCCTCACCTTCTCTGCTTCAGGGATATTAAGGATTCTGAAGGCCTTCTCCAGCTCAGTCAGCCACAAATCTGCGTCTGTTGGGTCAGCTGTACCAGCATATTCTGTGGATCCAACCCGATGAAGTCGTTCAAATGTCTTGCTGGCTCCCAATCCTGCATGGTGAACTGGTGCCCTAGGTGCAGGTGGTGGCATCCTATCTGCCATATGCGTCATGGTTGCCATGAACTGCCCAAACAGATCATGGAAGGTTGGGTTTTTCAATGTAGCTTGGTTAGACTGGGGATGTTTAGGTACTGGTTCTTCCCTATCCTGATCCCTTGCACCTTTTCCTGGTGTAGCAATGCTGCTCTCAACAACATGTTCTTTGTGTGATCTGGACATCTTCAAGTTCTTCTTCTCCTCCTATATGAGTAGAAGACACTATCAGATAATTGGAAGACACTAGAACAGACTCAACAACCTTAATCCTATGTCTCTGTAGACTCAGTGAACCTAGAGCTCTGATACCACTAAATTGTGGTGAACAAAACGACATTAACTAAGCGGAAGCGATCATTTATAGTAGATTACTAAAAATCACTAAAAATTAAAACCATTTTCAAAGAGATCCAAACACAGGAAAACTCTTATAAAAAGAACCAAAGTATTACATATACATCCTGGTTCATAAGTACATGTCTTGTACTATTCCTTCTCGAGGATTACAAGCATCAACTGCCCTGTTAAAACTATACACAGGCAGCATAAAAAACATTGAGGCATCAAACCAAAATCTCAGATCGATTCATTAAACTAACTACTGACTCCGGGGACCTGAGAGTATAGAGATGACACATAGGACTCTATATACAAGACATGAGAACCAATGTCTCCACCTGAATGTCACTGTTGTCCCTGTTGCTGTTGCTCTTCCCCTACTACAGGGTTTCTATTTCTTCTTTTGCATCTACCTAAAAAGTTGGATCCCACGGGGGTGAGACAATTGAAATTGTCCCAGCGAGAGATATAACACTCCGCCAGAAATATTATTATTGCAGTTTAATAGAATAAAACTGAGCAGAAAAATTATAAGTATTCAATAGTAGATAAATTAATGTCTAAACAGATTAGAGCATTATACTTCATTCAAGTCATTTCAGCTATACCTTGATAAAGCAGCATGTCACTTATCCAATAGAGAATTGAAGAACATATATAACATTTAACTGTCTAAGATATGCTAAGTAAGGTATCATCAACCAGTGATTCTCGTATTTCAACCTTAAGCAAATACGCTGCACGGCTGATTACATTTTACAATCATACTTAAGCCCTGAGGAGATGAGGTATACCACTCATACTCCAACCGACCATTGCGAAATCAAAATCGGTACCATACATAGGTCAAGGAAGAGCCGGATTCCCATGACCTCATCCTCCTCAGTCAGTATGAGGACAAAATGCAGGACATCTTGTGTCTCTGCTTAAATAGCTTTCCAGGATATTCTGGAAACTTCGCTATAGAGTTACAGTAGCAGCTGTACTCTCTTCGCAATCGAGAGATTTCATGTATATCTCACATCGATCCGATATTAAGATTATCGGGAGATTCATGATACATCCATCCCGACATCGGGAGATTAGTGATACATCCATCCCGGTATATATATAATGAAGGATTGAGAATATAATGCTTTTCTCACATCAATTCCTCCATTAGGGTGTAAGGATATTCACACCCATAACCCCCACATACTCAACAATATGCCCTCCAGGAGTTCCCGTAGGAAAACCTGTTTCACCATCACCAACTACTGACGATGATGGATCTATGGTCAGGGCTCTACATGATAAGATTTCTCTTGATTAATTAAGTACATTACCATATTCTTTTAGCATCAATCATGTTTTCAAATATAATTCATTATAACAAATTCTACAAAGAATAAGTACTACTTCTATCAAGTACTTTTCAAGCTTAATTAAACATTGGGATCTCAATCCCTTGTCACATCAGAGGCATTCTCATCCCTTAACATCTCATCATCATGATTAAGGAATATTGGTATTCAAACCCTCAATTCATCAAGAACACTTGTTACCACTTATCAGGTAGCTAATATTTTCAGGTCATCTGACCAAGGTAAACATGATACTTGCAGTACATGTATCTCACATGGCTCTTAAAGCCCATTAATATCTCTTGTTCCCTCTCACTAGGAAACACATCATATTATGGCTTACAAGGCCCATAAACAATTTCATTAATAAAACATTGACGCAATTTTACTATGCGCTAAAACGCAAGTGAACGCGTCGAGTAGTACAAGCCTTTGTGAGGCCCGAGTCGAACACATGGATACTCGAAATTGTTGGAGACTCCTACTAACTATTTGCGATCACCTAAGTCGAAAAACAACTTGAGGGTTGTTGTTAAAATTAAAAGAAAATAAAAACAAAATAAACAAACGATCGATTAAATGTTAATTTAATCAATTCAAGAGGGTATCTTTAGGATTGCGGTTTCACCACGGGTTTTCATTGTATTCGATTTTATATAATGCCTCAATCTTATCTCTCTATCCGGGTAGTGGCCTGAAAACAGAATTGCCCACTGTCGTGGTACAATTCACTAACTATGTCTAGGTCGGTTCCACCGTCGTAGTAACCTATACCCTAAACTAGGTGCATTATGAACGATCTCTCAGTATCCACCATTAATTTTACACCACCTTGGTCAAGGGATTTATCGATTAATGTAAATTTCGTCTCTTTTCAGCCGTTAATCCTTCTTTCAAAGTGATTAAGGGCATTAGGTTATTATTATGGTGATCAAGCATAACAATATATTGAGAAAACGAAACTATACCACAAATTTTAAGAGATAAAATATGAATTAATATTATAAAACTGTCATACAATGAATTCCCGGGCTACTCCCGGTCCTAAATACAAAGGGGATTAGCCCCACATGTTCATCTCAAACAAGTACAAGGTAGAGATAGGGGAAAACATGTGAAAAACGTGGAATGGAAGGGAAAACCCCTGAACGGAGAAGAACCGGTTGATCCTTTGCGTAGAACACGTGCTCTCCCACCTTTCGGTGGTGAAATCCATCTTCTGCGGTGTCCGAATCAACAGGTATGAACTTCTGGCCTCCGTTCTCCTCTCTACCGCTCCTCGGTACTCGTGCAATGGCTAATGAGATGATCCTCCCGTCTGGGCGGCCGTCATTAGGTATATCTCGGTCATTAAGTCGCTAATTAACCGTAGCCGTCCGATTGAGATCATTAGAAAGCCAACTCATATCCTACGGTGTCGATACCATCGACGCGAGTCGATGGTATCGACCCGCTGTAGTAGCGACCGACTGCAAACCCTTCCTTTGTCGCGCATGACATCATCTTGATACCATCGACGCGGGTCGATGGTATCGACAGCTCTGTAGCGACGGTTTTGTCGTATTGCGTCGCTATAGCCTCCATGCGTCGATGGTATCGACTTCCGTCGATACTATCGACTGCTTCTTCACCAGCAACCTGAAGGTGACTCGATACCATTGACATCCCTGTCGATAGTATCGACGCTTTGCTGCTCCTTTCGGCTGACAACCTGTGACCATGTCAATGGTATTGACTTCCGTTGATGGTATCGACGGAAGAAAATACTCGTTTGTCCTGAAATTTAAACACAAGATCACATAAATTCACACAAATAATAATAATTTGACAATTAATGCTCAAAACGATGAAATAAAGGGGATTTGACATAAAATAGTAGCAAAGACCAAAATGGATGAATTATGCAACATTAACCATAAAAATGACTAATAAAAGCATAAAACACACATCAAACAGGTCTATAAATGCGACTCAAAATCATCGCATCAAACTCCCCTAAGCTTGAACGTTGCTCGCCCTCGAGCAACTAATCCTTAGAATAGAATTGCCAATGTCAACTGAAAAACAACAAACCACAACCAATCATCCCATATGACTCCCACCGGACGTTCACATACCAGCCCTCTCTAACCACGAAACGGTAATTACCCTAAAGGCGACAGTAATCATCAATAAAAGAAATTGACCTCAAAACTGATGAACACTATCACATAAGGCAGTTAACATAATAAAACTCGTCGATTCAGACTTGGTGCATCTTGTGATCGCCTTTACTACGTTGCTCGCCCTAACTACCATCTACATGGAAGCAGTTCTCCTGATATTCATTAGTGAGGAGAAATTCACGGTGGCCTACCAATCCGAGCAACAGGTGGATGAAAATAAGTGGCTCATGGAAGAAAGTGGAAGCATTGCACTGTTTCAACATGCATAATACAAAAATGTCCTACATGATGCAAATGCACATGAGAAATGCCCTAATGCCTAAAATTGGGTGGAATGATGCATGCACTAACCATCCGTCTCAAAATGAGATGGATATCTAATCAAGTTACATCATGTACTCAATTATCCTGAAATGCAGGTGATATTATGTTCCTTTCTCCTTCTTATTCTACTTTCTTCTAAATAACTCTTTTTTTCATTATGCAGATTTTTCATATTTTTCTTTTCTTTCCTTTTTTTCCAGCCCTTATATCCATAATTGATAAAGAATATTTTATTGGGCTTATTTTCTTCATACTCAGAAGTTCGCACTATTTAGAAGGTATAGAACAATTTAATTCACCATTGGAGAAAAATTGAGATACATGATATACTTTATGCATGAAAATTATGAATGCAACTACATGGCATGCACCTAAGAGTAATGTGCATGTATCACTATTCTAATTTTTTTTTATATGCAGAACACATAGGCCAAAGCAATGCATGTCCTATCTAGATGCTATGCAATCAAAAAGAGTTAAAATTGTACTCTACTTCCAATTCTTGGGTGGATTATGGAAACAATGAGGTGATACGATCACAAGATTAGATGACTGAACCTTAGAAAGATATTATGTGTCCCTCCTTACTGACCTGTGTAGTAGTTAAGAGATTTCTCTCTCCTACTTCCAATTAAAGTCACATTCCATTTGGTCAGATTAGGCTCAAACAACCATTACCATCCACTTTCATGAATCATTAGGAGTCTAGTTGTGAAATTTTGTTTTAAAGTTGATAAAACCAATCATTTTCATAGGATATGTGCCCAAGGTTAAACAAGATAAGCATTTCAAACACCCAAAATTTTTAATTTTCCCTTGATTTTCCCTTGCACAATTAATGAGATGACACAACTTTATGACATCCACGATTACACTAGATAGCATGTGGATCCTACACAAACTAAAATTGCAAGAAACAAATAACAAGAACAAAAGCAATAATGCTAAAAACTAAAAACAATAAAGATAAAGTTGTTCCAACTACCCCCAAGCTTGAATTCGACTATGGCCTCATAGTCAAAAACAAACTTAAAGATTGGAACAGTGATACCGGATCACTCTTGCGGTGGTGGAGGCGGGTACTGCGGAGCCGTAGGGTCCCAAGAAGGATACTCCCCCTGGAAGCTTGGATCAAACTAGGCCCTAGGTGGAGGTTGTGGATAACCTCCAAAGTAACTCTGGCTCCAATAATGGTCGTAGAAGGGCTCCTACTGCATCTCTATCCATTGCAACCGATTATGTATCTGTTGTTGGTTGTCGAGGAGAAGGCGTTCATTCTCGAACATCGCCCTTTGGTTGTCAAGTACCCGGTTCATCGTGTCTTGAATACCGACATACATCGCCATATGCTGCTGCTGTGTCTGGTGGATATCTTGCAGCATAGTGTACATGCCTTGCATGGAATAGGCATCCTCGCTTGGCTGCGAGGGCTGTGGTGGAGGCGGCGTAGGCTGTGATGATGAAGATGCACCCGGATGCATCCGAGGACGCTTCCGGGGTGCCACTCGTGAACGAAGAGGTGTAAAGGCCTCCTCTTCCTCCTCAGCCTCGTCGTCATGTCTGTCGTCGCCGCCGTCGTTGCCGCCTTCTTCTTCATCGGAGTCGATGGCTATGATTGGCCATCGGAAGTGTTGTTCCCCCTCGATATTGAAGACAGGATCGGGCAGCACGCACTCCTGGTAGGCGTGGTTGACGTGGTAGTGTGCATACGCCAAACCATCCCGCAAAAGAATAAGGTTAGAACGGTGCAGATGTTGCACGTTCACCTTGCTCTTTGTGGAAAGCGGGGTCATGGTAGAGAATTTGAGCCCGAGGTAATGTGCCAACTTGGTGATGAGCCCGCCGAAATGAATCGGGGCCTTCCTCATACTCCTCTTCACCGCTAGAACCCGCTGCAGGAAGAAAGCGCCCCATTTGCATTCTTGGCGCTTCAGGAGCTAATATAAGAAGAAAAGATCCGTCTCCTGGAATTTGCTCAGTGCCAGATCGCCACGAGCAAAAAGGGTAGAATTCAACATCCGGTGTAGTACCCGAACGAATGGGTGCTCGAAATCTGCTACCGCAGCATTGTGGTAGCTCATGGACTTGCCCACCGGCACCGTCACCAGCTCGGCGAAGATTTTTGTCGTAATCTGTGCAATTGTCTGGTCGCCGGTGGTCGTACTGAGAATGATGCCAGTTGAATATTGCATTGAACTGCCAGAGAGTGATGTTGTAGTCGATGTTGAACAACCGGAAAGACACCCGACCTTTGATCCACTCACGATCGGTGGCGACGATGTCGTTTGGCACGACGCAGACGTCAAGTGACACCATGAACTCTGCCACCAACTCTTTGTAAGTTGGCCACTCGCCGAAAAATGGCTGGTCATCCGCATGGTACTGCAACTCATTAGGCCTCCGACTTGTGCGCTTCGCCTGGCCCTGAAGAACGTAGGCCAAGTTGGCCTCAAATCCAAGATTCCTGATCATCTCCCGGTCCACATACCGGGTAGGCTCAATCTTCCTCTTCAAGATCTCTTCATAGATCTTCTTCACCTCCGGAGATGGATGGATCATGCGCGGGCGTGATACCGACGCGGGAGGAGGTGGCACGAACTCCGTGATATCCACCGGATTCACACGAGAGGATGACACTCCAGCGACGTGCACCATGGTTGCGAGAGAAAAGGGATTAGAGAAAGAGCTCGGTGCAGATTGGAGAATCGGATCTCCGCTCGGTGAAGATCTTTGCTCGGTGCTGCTCTTCGTCGGCTTGGATGGCTCGGGGGGTCGCTCGGCACAAGGAAGGGAGATCACTCTGAAGGTGTGATGTCAACTGACGTAATGAATCTCCTTATATAGACTTGGTCGGCGCTGCTGTTGACGCGTCGATACCATCGACGCGGGTCGATGGTATCGACACGTTTTGATGCTATCTGCCCCCATCGCGAGTATCGACGGTCGTCGATGGCTGGATCTTGAAACCCGAATTGCTGACGTGTCGATACCATCGACATGGGTCGATGGTATCGACGCTGCACCCGGATCGATGACGTGGAAGCCGCGACCGTCGTTGATTTGTTTGTGCGGATCAGTGATGTGGAAGGTCGATACCATCGACGAGGGTCGATGGTATCGACTTGTCTTTATTGCAACACCTCCGCTTTCCATCTCAACCTGTAGCCGTGTCGATACCATCGACATGGCCGTCGATGGTATCAACTTTCCTGAGTCGATTTTGTCTGTAAATCTTCAGAGATCTCGATGGTATCGACTGGTGCCTCGATACCATCGACTTAACTTTCACGACCACCTGTTGGTAGGTCGATACCATCGACGAGGCCATCCATGGTATCGACCCAGATTGAAATCTGTAGCCGTCAACCTGTAACCCAGTCGATACCATCGACCAGTGTGTCGATGGTATCGACTCTGCCTCAGCCTGCACATCAAACAAACCGATCACGGTATCTTTTTTTTACACTAAAAATCAAGTCAAAATAAATTAACCTACGAATGTACATGAACTATCCTAATGTACCGATGGTTGGGTTGCCTCCCAACAAGCGCCCTTATTTAATGTCTTAGGCTAGACATAAAGATACCTTTAACCTGGGTTGTCAAGAGATGTCTCTAATGAGTCATGTGGCAATTTGAATTGAACTCGATCCTGTCCAATCCCCAAGGTCAATGTACCTCTCCCAATGGCAACGATGACATCAGCCGTAGCTTGGAACGACCTTCCCAATAGCATCTCGCAACTTTGGAGCTGTGGCATGTCCATGACAACAAAATCTACCGGGAAGATGAACCTGTCTACCTTGATGAGTACATCCTCGCACACTCCATATGGCCTTACAATGGACCCATCCGCCAACTCAATCGTTGCCGCCGATTTCTTTATCTCCTTCAACCCAAGCTTTTGAAATGTGGACAGAGGCATAAGATTAATGCTGGCGCCCAAATCACACTGTGCTTGTGGAAAATGTTGGCCGCCTATGGAACATGGGATGTAAAAGCCTCCTGGGTCTTTCCTCTTCTGTGGTAAACTCCCGTGGATAATTGAGCTCACCATTTCATTTACCCGGCACACGTCCGTGTCTTTAATCCGCCTCTTCTTGTTGATGATTTCTTTGATAAACCTCCCATAGGCAGGAATCTTCTCTATCATTTCCAAAAACGGAATATTGACATGGAGTTTTCTGAACATCTCCAAGAACTTCCTGTAGTGACGGTGCTCTCTCTTCGGCCTTGGGCTATCCGGAATAGATACAAATGCCTCCTGTAGACGCTTATGAGGTGGAACGTAGGGGCTTTTCGGGGCAAGCTCCCCTAAGTTTGTTTTAATGACACTCTCCGGCGTGGACTTTGGTAGATCATTTTCAACCGGTGCCACCTGTAGTGGCTCCTCTCCCTCAGTGGGTGTAGCTTCACCTAGATGCATGGTCTTCACCTGCTCTTCTTGCACAGGTGTGGGCGCAACCGAGATGGGCACTTTGCGGGCTTTTCTGAATGAGAAATACCCACCTGGTAGTCCATAATAACTGCGAGGATACGGTATTTTCGGTATAGCCTCCGTATCAAAAATCATTTTACCCTTGTCCTGGACCTCTACCACCGGGGGTTCTGCCTCAGTGACTATAGATATATATTTTACTTGATGATGTGCTTGAGCAACTTCTGCATTCCCTGCCTATCTCTGTTGATTGGCATGCTTTATGGTTGCCACTTCATTAGAAATCTGGGTCACCGTCGTCTCTAGTGCCCTCATTTGTGCTCCATGACTTTGCAGTGTTTGTCCAAACTTGGTCAAAATATCACCCTGGGACTGCAGCTACTTACTAAACATGCTCATCATCTCCTGATTTTGCTGCACCACTTGACTAAGCAACTCGGTGCTTTTATCTTCAGCTCTCGGTTGTGGCTTTGCATCCGGATCTTGTAGGAAATTGTTAGGATCCTTCCATGAGAACTTCCTATCCTTCCTCCAAGCATAATCATTATTTCTATAGCCCTGTTGTTGCATGAATTTGACCTGGGCTTCTTCACCAGCTTCTGCATCTTCTTTGGCAAGCAATTTCTTAGCAAGAAGGTCTAATTTATCATTTAACTCTTTGATGGCCTTTGACTCCCCCACAACCCGAACATGCTCTACGACGTCTCTGTTGCCCCAGGATTTCTTCTTTGCCATATTCCTCAAAATTTCCCAGCACCTTGTGCCCTTGTTGTTTAAGAAGAACCCTGAACCTGCCGCATCCAGATTACTTCTATCATGCTCATTAAGAGCAAAATAGAAAATTTTGACCTGCTTCTCCTTGTCAAGCCCATGATGCGAGCACCTCCTAAGCATGATCTGGAACCGTTCTCAGGTCTCGGAATAAGTTTCCCCTGCCCTATGGGTGAAATTGTGGATTTTCTTGATCATATCATTGGTCTTCTCGGGCGGGAAGAACCTTTCAAAGAATACCTCCACCATGTGGTTCCATGATTCATCGTCCAGATTGTGCAACCACTCTCGTGCATTTCCTGCCAGAGAACTCGAGAATAGCTTCAAGTAGAGCGTCTCCTGTGGAAATCTGTCAATTTTTATCATGTCACAATTCTCCACAAATTGGCTTATATGCGTGACCGGATCTTCATTCTTGAGTCCATGGAATGCATTCGACTTGACCAAGTTGATTAACGCAGGATCAATCTTGTAAGTCGGAATGTTGATAGCATGCTTCTTGATTGGGCCCTTGGACGCTGATGAGGAAGAAGCCTTGATCTTCTCCCATATAGTCTGTGGCTCGGCCATCTCTTCCTGTTCAAGTTCGGAATCTACCTCTTCTTGTTGCTCTTGCTCGTGATACTCCTCGTCCTCAGGTCCCGGCAACGGAACCTCGGGTGCACGACCTGCGTAGTCAGTACTACGTGTCTGCACCATGCACAATACCTGAAATAAGAAAGTTCGAGTTCAATACAGTGCTATGACGAGTATATAAAAATTATCGAACAATTGAGAAATATTTGAAGTTGTTTCAATATAAAAAAAAATTGTGGCCTAGAGTGGCCGCTTGTAGCACTCAAAGTGCCAACAATTCGCCGTATCCCCGGCAACGGCGCAAAAAACTTGACACAATTTTACTATGCGCTAAAACGCAAGTGAACGCGTCGAGTAGTACATGCCTTTGTGAGGCCCGAGTCGAACACAGGGATACTCGAAATTGTTGGAGACTCCTACTAACTATTTGCGATCATCTAAGCCGAAAAACAACTTGAGGGTTGTTGTTAAAATTAAAAGAAAATAAAAACAAAATAAAACAAACGATCGATTAAATGTTAATTTAATCAATTCAAGAGGGTATCTTTAGGATTGCGGTTTCACCACTGGTTTTCATTGTATTCGATTTTATATAATGCCTCAATCTTATCTCTCTATCCGGGTAGTGGCCTGAAAACAGAATTGCCCACTGTCGTGGTACAATTCACTACCTATGTCTAGGTCGGTTCCACCGTCGTAGTAACCTATACCCTAAACTAGGTGCATTATGAACGATCTCTCAGTATCCACCATTAATTTTACACCACCTTGGTCAAGGGATTTATCGATTAATGTAGATTTCGTCTCTTTTCAGCCGTTAATCCTTCTTTCAAAGTGATTAAGGGCATTAGGTTATTATTATGGTGATCAAGCATAACAATATATTGAGAAAACAAAACTATACCACGGATTTTAAGAGATAAAATATGAATTACTATTATAAAACTGTCATACAATGAATTCCCGGGCTACTCCCGGTCCTAAAGACAAAGGGGATTAGCCCCGCATGTTCATCTCACACAAGTACAAGGTAGAGATAGGGGAAAACATGTGAAAAACGTGGAATGGAAGGGAAAACCCCTGAACGGAGAAGAACCGGTTGATCCTTTGCGTAGAACACGTGCTCTCCCGCCTTTCGGTGGTGAAATCCGTCTTCTGCGGCGTCCGAATGAACTGGTATGAACTTCTGGCCTCCGTTCTCCTCTCTACCGCTCCTCGGTACTCGTGCAATGGCTAATGAGATGATCCTCCTGTCTGGGAGGCCGTCATTAGGTATATCTCGGTCATTAAGTCGCTAATTAACCGTAGCCGTCCGATTGAGATCATTAGAAAGCCAACTCGTCGATGGTATCGACCCGCTGTAGTAGCGACCGGCTGCAAACCCTTCCTTTGTCGCACCTGACATCATCTCGATACCATCGACGCGGGTCGATGGTATCGACAGCTCTGTAGTGATGGTTTTGTCGTATTGCATCGCTATAGCCTCCATGCGTCGATGGTATCAACTTTCGTCGATACTATCGACTACTTCTTCGCCAGCAACCTGAAGGTGCCTCGATACCATCGACATCCCTGTCGATAGTATCGACGCTTTGCTGCTCCTTTCGGCTGACAACCTGTGACCATGTCGATGGTATCGACGGAAGCAAATACTCGTTTTTCCTGAAATTTAAACACAAGATCACATAAATTCACACAAATAATAATAATTTGACAATTAATGCTCAAAACGATGAAATAAAGGGGATTTGACATAAAATAGTAGCAAAGACCAAAATGGATAAATTATGCAACATTAACCATAAAAATGACTAATAAAAGCATAAAACACATATCAAACAGGTCTATAAATGCGACTCAAAATCATCACATCAAACATCATAGCTCATACCTAGCTATGTCCAACATTTCATGATACCTGCATGATTAGTGCACATGATAACAGTTATATCAATTACATATCAGCACTATGCAATGTAAGAGTAACATCACTATTTCCTCATTAGAATTAGGATTTCCCAATTCATGTCAAATAGGAATACTCATCCCATTACCCAAATTAGGGTTATGGTTTATCATTATATTGTCCAGGATTAGGGTTTCATACATTATAACCCAAGATTAGGGCTTCACATATCTTTACCCTATGTCAGGGTTAGGATTTCATATCAAGGTTTCACATATCATTACATAACATCACCTTGGGTTAGAGTTTCAGATCACATCATTGCATCAGGGTTTCACTTGACATCACCCTTGATTTGGGTTTCACATGACAACACTCTTAATTAGGGTTTCACATGACATCACTCTTAATTAGGGTTTCACATGACATCACCCTTAATTAGGGTTTCACATGACATCACCCTTAATTAGGGTTTCACATGACATCACCCTTAATTAGGGTTTCACATGACATCACCCTTAATTAGGGTTACATCATTACCCTAGATTAGGGTTTTACCTATCATTGCCCTTAATTAGGGTTAGGGCTCATCAACCTTCTCAATTAGGGTTTCATGATCACTTTATCAAGGATCATACCCTAATTACATATTTATTCATGTTGAAAGTGTTAGGGTTTAATCACTACATGATTATCACTCATGTGTAAGTTCCTCTCTCTCATCCTCTCTAGGAGGTTAATTACATCATACTCGATTATATTAAGTTAACCCTTTATTCAATTGCATATATTTAGGGTTAGCATAGTGTATTGAGGCATTTCTTCCATAAGCATCAAAGGTTAACCACTCAAAAGGTAGTAATCACTTAAGTATCTTGAAGGTACCACCATTGTAATTACCTTTGATAAACATCATCAACAATCATAGGGTTAATTGTACTTACATGGTTTGAGTCAATTAGACCTTCAAAGGGTCTTAAAGTACCTTGACCTTCAAACGGTCTTGAAGTACCTTGACCTTCAAACGGTCTTGAAGTACCTTGACCTTCAAACGGTCTTGAAATACCTTGACCTTTAAACGGTCTTGTAGTACTTCAACCTTCAAATGGTCTTGAAGACCGTTAGGCCTTAAACGGTCTTGGTCCCAAGACCTTTAATCGGTCTTAAGACCGTTAGACCATCAAACGGTCTTGATCCCCAAGGTCCTTAAATGGTTTGAGACCATTAGAATAAAATATAATTAACTCCAAATGATTTGAAACCGAATGAGTAACTCAACATTGAAACCGAATCAACATCAAACAGTTTGAGATCGCTTGCTCCCCAAACGGTCTGAGGACCGTTTGGTCCAAACCATCTTGAAAATGAATGGACCAATTAGGGTTTCCTCCAATCAATCAATCGATTTTAGGGTTTGTTTTATTGAATCACACATCAATTGGACCATTGAAAGTACATCAAATAACAGCCCTTGGATCTCCAACCATCCATCAAAGTCCTTGATCTCCAAACCATCTTGAGACCATTTGGGTTATCCAATTCCCAAAATCAATTTCATCAAATAGGGTTTCAATCAATTCAACCGATTAGGGTTTGAAATTAGTGGATCATCCATACATGGAATCTTTAAAATCAAATCAATTGGTATCATTAGATCATCATCCATCCACATCAGAATTCATCCTCCAAATGGTTTGAGACTGTTTGATCTCAAACGGTCTTGAGACCATTTACTCCCCAACAATCTTGAGACCGTTTGGTTTCAATCGATCCTGAAACCGATTGGATCCAATGTTGAAACCGTTTGCTCATGTACTTGGTTGAGGTGTGTGCTTATGACGATGTCATCATCATCAAGCTTCAATCCTTCAAAATCTACTGCCATTCTTATAGAAATTTCATCAATTATTCAAAGGAATTTCAAGAAGAACAAAATGATCAACAAGTGATGAAGAATAGAATGTAATAACAAACATTTAATGGTTTAAGTTATATAACCCGCCTTCAAAGTTGAAACCAAGCTTCAATATTCACGTCTCTAATGGTTATTGAAGCTTTGTCAACCTTCCTAGGTCCGTCCTCAAGCTTTTGAGTGAAAAGAAATGGCTAGGGTTGAAGATTGAATGGAGAAAAGAAGAAATTAAGCATTTAATTTCGATTTCCACCATGAAACCAAGGTTGAAGATGACTATGGAGATTACATACAGGTTGGGGCATGTCCTCCTGTTTCTCCTAAGCTCCCTTGTACACAACCAAAGCAAGGAAAGAAAGAAGGGTCGAAAAAGCCTTTCATTTGAGTTGGAAATGAGATGTTTATAAGGAAATTTCAAAGACAGAGAAAGTGATATAATAATCTTTTAATTCCCAAAATTAGTGCCACATACTCCCCTCCATCCATTGAATACGAATCCATCTACCCCACCTTGTAATTCCTCTTCATTATCTATGAATTAAAAGAAAACAAATTAAGCACGTAATCAATATAATAATAATATCCAAAATTGAGTGGATATTACTTTTCCTTTAACTAATGTGAGTGGGCTCTCCACTCATATTTAGATATTTCTTTGCCTTTGCAAGGAACAAGGATGTCCATTCTTATATAATTTCAACCATCACATTTTCTGTTGAAGGGCACTTCAATTAATATATTTATTTTTGCATTAAATTGAATTAGGGTTTCAATTATGCTTAAATCTTGATTATTTTAATATCAAGATTCTCTCTCCTCCAAAGTGATTCAAATGAGACGACCCTGTCATTTTATTTTCTCTACATGATTACAAGAAACATGAGGGACTCTCTAGAGGTGGTACTTTGCATATTGAACCCTAGGTTTTGGGTAATTTGCACATTACACCAAAACTAGGTTTTAATGCACAAACATTGCTTAACAAGCTCTTTCTTGGTACTCAGGCTGTCACAAGCCCTACCTCTGCATAATTTTCATTCTTATAATAGTTAAACACTTGAGGAACATTTTACCATGTAACATTTGCAAGTTAACCCCTCAACTTGGGTAATTTGCACTTTAGTCCAAAACAGGCAAAACATTGTTTCAACATTATTCAAAAAAAGACTAAAATTGAAACATAAGTTCCTCTTGGGCCTTAATTACTTTTCAAAAGATAAGATCAAGCATATAATTAACTTTATTTAGCAAAACATCTAGGGTTAAAGCATAACCCAGGTCAGGGATGTTACAGTTTAGGTGACCTCAATCTTTCAATTGATTTGGTCACCTTACCTTACTAGGGAAGGTCCTAACCTTGGGTTCCCTGTTGACTCATAGGAGGAGGTTAGGCTCTCTATCCACAACCCAGCCCTTTAGGTCTAGGGTTTTGCCTCCCCCATAGGTCCTTTTCCCACTCTTGGGTTCACCCACCCCATATTGGTAGACTATCCCTAAAAGTTGAACTAATGGTTTCTCATTATCATATTTTTATGCAACTTGAATAAGAATTTCTTGTTTTAACCTCACTACCCTTATCCTATTTTCTCAATGGTGTTCCCTCTCTAAAGGGATCCTATTTATGGGGAACCTTCTCTAAAGGATTTGGTCCCTGTAATGAATATTTCACAACCTTTCCTCACCCGGGCTAGGTCTTATACATAGGCCTTCCTTTCTGGGCCTGGCCTATGGTGAACTTCCTTTCTGGGCCTTATCACTGTCACCCCCATGTGACGACTCTATTAACCCCATGCTATTTAACTCACTAGAGATCCATATAGGGTTTGAGAAGGTTACATCCAAAAATGCAATATCTATAGGTTTCTTATGTTTCTAAAACTATTCTCATTAATGCCTTGTTCCACATGCACATATGCATGGAAGACTGAGTCACCTATCTTATTTAGTTATCTTTTTATTATTCTTTTTCAAGGTTCATAAGGATAGTGCTCTATACCACTACACTACTCTCATCTCTCATGGTTAGGGTTTTAGGGTTAGGGTTAGAGACTACACCCTACCTCTTAGGGTTTCCATGTCCCTTTCCCCCTAGGGTTCTTCTAGACCAACTATAGCTCATTTAGAGTTTACCCTTGCAACCCATAAAATCATTTTCATTTTATTGACCTTATCATCATTTCCACATTACATGTACATTATTATGTTTCCACTTTATATGTACATTAATTATTTCCACATGTACATTAGTTGGTGGGGGATGCCTTAATTTAACTTCTTCTCAAAACCCTAACTTGAGATGAGGAGGGAAGTTACATTTTGACTCTATTAAACAAGAGGATGAGAAGTGGATGAAAGAGATGAGAAGACACTCTAAAGGTATTTTACTTTGGGAAAAATCATCTGACCTTGTCCAAGAAGAGCCGACTAGCGGTGCGGAGGAAAACTGTGCCAGCACATGAGTCGTGGTCCCTTCTAGACACCATCATCTTTAGAAACTCCCCTAATAATTCCCTCATATTTCTACAAATTACTTGAAATTATAAAATGTGCCCTAATACCAAATGTAACGATCTCACTTTTCAGCAACCCCCAATTAAGGAAGGCCAAAAGATGAGAGACACTACCTAAACTTTTCCCAAGAATCTTGATTTTAATAAAACAATAAATAATATCAAATAATTTCATTAATTTGCAGCTATTTTTTACAAGATACTTACATGAACTTTCACCAAGACAATTACATTATATGACAATAAGTATCTATCTAATCCTCATTTTGATAAATTTAATGCCTTGATGTGATTTCATCTTTATCTTCATGTTGCTTATCATGTATATCATCATATACCTAAAACACCGTGAAACAAGAACATGGATTAATATGTTTCCATAGTGTGTATGTGGGGTGCATGCAAAAGAGTGCAAGTAAACATATATTCCATCAAATACATACAAATAAGAAACGACATTTTCTTCGCATAATGTTTATTTATGTGATACACATAATGGCATTATAATTGAACAAAATGTAAATATACAATCAACTTTTTAGTTGTTCAATCTTCAATAAATACTCGGCAAACACCGACAAACTAATGTGGGTAGTCATAGGCGTAACCACATACCTCAATGGTGAACCATGCAGATTGTTCAATCATACTTCAATCATATTATCCAATCAAACAAGCAAATCAAACAATTCATTTTAATCTACATGTATGCAAATCCTAAAGTGTTACCATCATATTAATTTACTTTAAAGCCTCTCAGTCATAATCTAGGGTTTAGATTTCCTTGCTTCTGAGTTATCATTAGGGTCATGTTTGATACTCCAATTCTCCTATTTATTCCCTTTCTAACATCCATTTCCACCACCACAAGTTGTTGTTCATATAAGTTGCTAGTAACTATAAAAACCAAAATGGGCTTTCTAATATGGGTTGTGTGTCAGTGTTCTTTCTCAAGATGTCAGTTTTATCCACATAGCTCAATTTAGGTCAAGAACATTTCATGATTCCAAATCATTCCAATGTATCATCATAACTCTAAGTCTTCCTACTAGTGTGATAAGTAGTGAAATTATCACCCCTTAATAAAAGTATGACTATATATCTAAATCATATGTATAAAAATAAAATTATGTATCTTTCAATGTCATATAAAGGCAATGGAGTAATATCCTAAAATAAAGTATCATAATATATATATATATATATATATATATATATATATATATATATATATATATATATATATATATATATATCTGTGTGTGTGTGTATTTGTGTGTGTATTTATATATATATGTATGTATGTGTGTTTGTGACATATGAAGTCAATGAGTAATATCCCAAAGCAAAGTACTATCTTCAAATATATATACACATACATACATACATACATACATACATACATACATACAAAGCGCGGCAACCCTAGGGTTTGTGCTATGGAGATAAGCGGCGCAACCAGGGCGATCGTAAAGGTTGAAGGAGGGGACCTTCCCCTCCTCGATTTCCCATGGATCCACCCCCTAAGAAGGCCTTGTCACAAGTCCTTGGCGGCGCGGAATCCTACAAACAACATGACTATGTCGGGGTTGAGATCGTTGATGGGAAACAATTTGCTACCATCGATGAAGATACGTATGTGAGGATGGAGAAGAACTGGGCGCATACCGCTGTGGTGTACGTCATGGGGAAGAGGCCATACTATTATCATCTGCTGGCCTGGATCAAGAGGATTTGGAAACCAAAAGGAGGTTTTGACCTCTACTCTAAGCCAAACAAGTTTTTCCTATTGCATTTCAACAATGAGGAAGATAAACAAACTGCCATTAACATGGGGCCGAGATGGTTTGACAAGCAATTGGTGGTCGTCAAAGACTTCAAGGTTGGAGATATCTGAAGAAAGACCAGTTCAACACCTTCCCAGTTTGGATCACCATGCCTAGTTTAGGTAGGAACTGGTCAGAAAAAGCAGTCGGTATTGTGGCTAGCGGAGTGGGGAAACTACTTCGTATAGATTTTAGATCGCTCTCTCAAGAGTCTCTTGGTGAAGCTCGGGCTCTTGTAGAGATTGAGTCTGAAGAGGAACCACCCAAGCAGATCTGGGTTAACATGCCCAAGAGGGAGGCTATGCCTGTGGACATCAATTACGAACACATACCGGACAGATGCAGTGACTGCAGAAGCTTCGGTCATGGAGATAAAGACTGCCCACTCAAACCTAGGGTTGAGGAACCGATAAAGGAGAAAACACAGGAACATGTCTGGAAGAAGGTTGAGAAAAAGAAGAATAAATCTAAAGAGACGCCCTCTGAAGAAGCACCCGTCAAGGAGAAGGGTGCGAGTTCTACTGAGAAAGAAACCGAGAAGGTTGTTCATGTAGACGATGAAGAAGAGGAGACATTCCCAGAGACTCCTTTGAAGTTCCTGATAATCAGGAGAAAAACCCTAGTAAAGAGGTGCCGTCTCTGACAGAGAAAGTACCCGTCAATACGAAGGAGGTGATGGAAAGCGCGAGTACAATGTCTCCTGATAAGTACCCAGCTAGTCAAGGAAGACAAGCTCAGAAAGGGAAGGGGAAATCGAAGAACAAGGATGCACGAAGTGCAGATGCTGGAGGAAATGAGTCACGAAAGACTCGATCTTCTGGGAAAGTTAATTAATGACTTTTTTCATGGCAAATGTCCGTGGTTCTGGGAAGCCACGGAAGAAAAAGGATGTGAGAGAAGCAATTAAGAAGGTACAAGCATCAATGGCGATTCTAGTTGAGACAAAGATTAAACAATCTCTGAAGGAATCTATGAAGAAGCTATTCCCAAATAGTTGGAAATTCTACTGTAATCATCAATATGATGATAACGGCAGAATTGTGTTAGGCTGGGATCCGAGATCCTGGGATCTTACAATTATTGATGAAGACAATCAACAAATCACTGCTAAAGCTTGCAATAAAGGAGGTCTCTGCATCGTTGTCACGAAAATCTATGCGAGAAATCTTATACAGCAATGCACTGAACTCTGGAGTAAGCATACTGACATTTCCAACCAAATCCATGAACCTTGGATCACGATTGGAGATTTCAATAATATCCAGAAATGATAAGAAAAGGCAGGGGGAAGGGATGTTATTACTCAAGTATTGAGCACCTTCAACTGTTCCATTGACAATGCTGGACTCATTGAACTACCTACGGTTGGTGGTGAAATTTTCACATGGAGCAACAAATTGGCTAAGTCCAAGCGTATCTCCTGCAAACTAGACAGAGCTCTGATAAACAAAGAATGGTTGAAAAAGTTCCCTGGTTCAAAGGCTAAACTTCTAACATCCAAGTTCTCCGATCACTCTGCTATCAATGAAAGTCTTAGAGAGATCCGAAGGAAGTCTAGACCCTTTCGATTCTTAAATTATTGGAAAAATTGGAATGGTTTCAATGAGCTTATTCAGGAAGTTTGGAGCAAGAAGGTGGACGAAAACCCACTTTTCAGTTTCAACCAAAAACTAAAGAATCTTAAGAAGGAGCTTAAAATATGGGCAAGGAAGCATGTGAATCTGCAGAATCTGCTCCAAAAAGAACACTCTGAGATGGGTGACATTGCCACTGCTTTGAGGAAGACTCCGTTGGACGAACAACTGATTGAAGCTGAAAAGTGTACATATGATCGCATCAAAACACTTGAGAAAGCTGAGGAATTGTACTTCTGGCAGCGTAGTAGAATGGACTGGATTTCCAATGGAGATCGGAACACCCATCTTTACCAGTCAACAGTCAAGAGGAGGGATGCACTTCACACAATTGCAGAGATATACAACAGTGATGGAGTCTTTCTCATAGATGAAGAAGCTATTACAGAAGAAACTACCAATTTCTTTGAACAACTTTATAACCAGGAACAATGCTCTGTGGATTTCGACAATTCTGGATGGTCTAAGTTGGTCACTGATGAATATAATGACATGCTATGCAAAATTCCGGATATAGATGAAGTAAAACAGGCTGTCTGGTCCATTGGCGCATCCAAAAGCCCTAGACGAGATGGTTTTAATGGCTTCTTCTATCGTCAGAACTGGATAACTATTAAAGATGATCTTTTGCAGGCTGTGCAATGGTTCTATAATGGTGGAAACATGGTTAGGCAGATTAACCATGTGTTTCTTTCTCTAATTCCGACGAAGGAAATCATTTCATCACCTGCGGATTTCAGGCCAATAGCATGTTGTTCTATGCTTTACAAGATAATCATGAAGATTATTACAATCTGTTTGTCTTCTATCATGCCTAAGCTAATTTCCCCCAACCAGGGGGCTTTTATCAAAGGGAGAAGCATCCATGATTGTGCTTTGTTAGCGACTGAATTTACCCTTAACTATAATGTAGCAAGGAGTTCTCCTTCCGCATGTGTTAAATTAGATATTACAAAAGTTTATGACTCCATTCGATGGTCCTATCTATGGAAATGCTTGGAGGTGCTAGGGTTTAGTACAAAGTGGATAAAACTGGTGCATCAATGTGTTTCGACTCCGTCTTTCTCTGTGCTTATCAATGGAGCTTATGAAGGGTTCTTTAAAAATGCAAATGGGTTACGTCAAGGAGACCCACTGTCTCCTCTGCTGTTCACCATTGCCATGGAAGGGCTCACTAAGAAAATCGACAATGCTGTCAGCTTGAAGACGATCCACACATACACAATTAGGAATACCCCTGTGTTGTCCCATCTTCTTTTCGCAGACGATGTTATGATCTTCTGTGAAGCTAGGAACAGAAGTCTTGTGAATTTGAAATCTATTCTTGAGGATTTCGGCAATGAATCAGGCATGAAACTTAACACCATTAAGTCTAGTATCTTCTTCTCAAAATCTGTAGCTGAAAAGCAAGAGCTTGCTGAGCTTTTGGGCGTTCAGCTGGGCACACTTCCCACCTCTTATTTGGGGTTCCCATTAGCAGGTGGTAATCTCAGACGACGTCATTTCAATCCTTGCCTTGATAGACTCAAGGATATGATCACGAAATGGCCAGGAACCATGCTCTCATTCTCAGGCAGACTTGTGTTGATTAAAAGTTGTGCTATGGGGCTTATCCAATATTGGATGGCTCAAGGAGAGGTTACCAAATCTACAATGCGTAGAATGGAGATTCTGATGAGCGACTTCCTTTGGGGTTCATCCATCCATCCGGCTTCATGAGAAAGGATTGCATTTCCTGAAGATGAGGGATGTCTTGGCTTGAAGAAGTTGGAAAACCTAGCTGACTTCCATACAATGAAAAGAACAAAAATCCTCTTGCAAGGTGAATCAGTGTGGGATAAATGGATGATTACTAGATATGGTTTGAATGACTTTAGTCAACCAAACCACAGATGGGGTTTCTCTACCCATTGGTAGAGAATCACTGAACGTTGGCCTATGTTCCTGAATACATCAAATGATAACATGTGGGACATTTGTAGACAGAAGCAAGAGGAGGACAAGGCAGTTAAAAATCTTTGGAACTGTAAATACAATCTGAGATGGAGTTTTACAGCTTTCAGAGCTCACAAGAATCTACTTCCTACGATGGAAAAGGTTCTAAAATGGAGTCCGAATGCGGATGGTAAGTGCTGTCTTTGCAATACAGACTTGGAAACTACTATTCATCTTACATCAGGATGTAAATGGTGGCGATACCTCTGGGGCAGAGCTGCGTTGAAGTGTGGAATCAAATCCTCGAGCATGCAAGAATGCCTTCTGAACCTACACAATGTCAGAAATGAAGACAAGGTGATCATCCTCTGGGCGGTTACTCTTTGTATCCATGTTATCTGGATCGAAAGGAACTCTAGGAAACATGGAGGAAAACCTAAAGATGAGTTAGATGTGTTTAGCAGGATTGAGAAAGAACTTCAGATGCATTATAAAACGTATAAGTTGAATAATGTATCTCAGTTCTTGATTCGAAACTGGTCTTTTTGTAAGTACTAAAGTACTAGTCTCTCATATTCTTTGTAAGGGTCTAACCTAGACCTTTCTTTTGTAACCTACACGTATGGGTGTAGTTTGTAATTTTGTCCCTCTTTGAGGGTCAGGAATATATCTACCAAAGATTTCCGATACATACATACATACATACATACAACCATACATACATACATACAACCATACATACAAAAATGCGCGTGTGTCTCCTAGGGTAGATCTCTGGGCTATTGCAAGGACGATCGTCGGAGAACCTAGGGGCCATGGCACCCACACCACCAGCCACTCCAGTTGCTGGTGTCCACCCCCTCACAGACCCACCCCCACCCTCGCACACACCACTGACCACAACCACCCAAACCGTAGGGAAACCGGGAGGCAGTGAGACGCCGACCGCAGCAAACCCTAACGGGCGGGTGGACAGGGAAGGAGAAGGTAGGCCGATAGAGCATGCGTTCATGGGCGACGGAGGGGAACCAAAGAGGACGGTGGCCTAGAACCAAATACCAAAGCAACCATCAACGGCCAAGAAGGAGGAGTTCCCACAGCCAAGGGAGGAATTCGGAGAGGTCCATGTTGACCTAGATGCTGAGGAGTTTGAGAGACTCTGGAATATCTGGGAGTATACGATCACGATCTATACCCTGGGTAAGAGGCCATTCTACCCCCACCTCCTCACCTGGATCAAAAGAATGTGGAAGTCAAAGGGATCATTCGAGCTTCTCTCATGCGACAACGTCATATTTCTGGTCCAGTTCTCGACATCAACGGACAAGGAGGCGGTCCTGGCTATGGGGCCATGTTGGTTCAATCACCAGATGGTCATTGCAAAGCACTATACCTATGGCGACAAGCTGAAGAAGGATGCGTTCAGCACCATCCCTACCTGGGCATCGATCAAGTCCTTCGACTGCTCCTGGACGAGGAAGGCGGTAGGGACAATTGCGGCTGGAGCGGGACGTGTGCTACACACCGATGAAAGGTCTCTGGAAGGAGAGGAAGACAAGGTGTTGGTGGAGCTGAAGGTCGATGGTCCAAATCCCACTACCATGTGGCTCAATGTCAGAGGACGAGATCCAATCCCGGTGACCGTGGCTTATGACCATATCCCGATGAGCTGTGCTAGCTGTCGGGCTTTCAGACATACCACAACGGAGTGCGGCCAGACTGAGAAGAAGGATGCACCAAAGACAAAAGGTAATGCAGTGTGGAAGCAAAAGGAAGTGGCTGCGGTGGCAGTCGACCCATATCCAAAGGTGGTAGAGGTCGATACACAACAGAAGAAGACCATGGAGAACAAGGAGCTGTAGCAGACGAGCACTTCCAAAGAGAAAGAACCGAGCAACAACAATGAGAAGGAAAGCAAGGAGCAACAGGCCGAGTCTCCATCCAAAGAAACAAGCAATCGGGAAGAGGGTGAATTTGTGTCTAGTTCATGAAGGGAAGGGGTAAAGAAGCCAGGTATCCCTAGTACCCAATGGGTGAGCGCCATCCTTGATACAACAAATAGCTTTGATGCGTTATCCGAATCAGATGTTGAGGAGGAGAATGCAACTAAGCAACAAGAACATATTGGGAAAGGCAAGAATGCAAGGAAGGAGCTTGCTAGGTGTACCAGGTCAAACAAAGATCTTTGATATGTCCATGCTCCTATGGAATATCAAAGGAGGCTGCGATAGGAGCAAGAAGAAAGAAATCAAAGAATGGATCGCTGCCAGTGGTCATTTGATGGTTACTTTGGTGGAAATTAAGATAAAGGTACATAATAAGAATAGTATTAAATACTTATTTCCACAAGGTTGGGAGCATGTATCCAATACAAATTGTGCTGAGGTTGCTAGGGTATGTGTGGCTTGGAAGCCAAATGCATGGTAGGTTTTTGTGATACAGATGTCAAATCAATAGGTGACAATGCACTGTATTAACAGTGGAGGTTTGCATACATGGTTGACAGCTGTTTATGGGCATAATGATAGCAAGGGGAGACTAGATCTATGGGATGATATGGTTTCTTTATCAAAGCAAGTTCAACTACCATGGATGGTAATTGGTGATTTTAATACGGTACACCTACAGGATGAAAAAAGAGGTAGAAGATTAGCTATTAATGCAGAAGTGGATGCTTTCAACCGAGCCATTGACAAAGCAAGTTTGTTTGAGTTACCAATGGTTGGGGGGGATATCTTCACCTAGAATAATGAAAGAGGACTGTAGGACAGGATAACAAGTAAGTTAGATAGAGCTCTGGTGAATGATGAATGGCTGAAAATTCTTCCTAATGTACATGTAAAGGCTGAAGGTTTTGATATTAGTGACCATGCACCTATCTCAGTTCAGATTGTGGAGAAAAAGCAGAAAAGGAGACCTTTCAGATTTCTAAACTACTGGGCAGACTGGAAAGGTTTTGATGATGTCATAAAACAAAGCTGGAATATTCAGGTGACAGGCAATCCCATGTTTGTGTTTTCTAGGAAGATGAAGAACACCAAGTTGGCTCTCATGAAATGGGCAAAGGAAGAGGTGAACATCCCAAAATTGCTGAAGGATACAAAAAGGGAGTGCAAGAATATCAGATAAAAATTGGTGGCTGATCCACAAAATCCAAATCTGATTGAGAAAGATAGGGAATTAAAAATGATGCTTGAGGACTTAAAAAAGGCAGAGGAAAAATTCTACTGGCAAAGAAGCAAGGAAAAATGGTTGGAGGATGGTGACAGGAACACTAAGCTCTATCATAGTGTAGTTAGAAGAAGAGAGGCATGTAATATTATTTTTGAACTTATTAATGCTGAAGGGATGGTGGTCAACAAGTAGGAGGATGACACGCTATTTACGTGCGTAGAAATGCAAGTGTACGCGTCAAAGTAATATAGGCCTTTGTGAGGCCCGAGTCGAACTCATGGACACATGAATTATCAGAGACTACTACTAACTACTCACAATCAGCTAGACTGATTAAATAGTTGGAAGTTGTTGTAAAATTAAAAGAAAATAAAATGAAACAAAACAAAATAATCGATTAAAGGTTTAGTTTAATCAATTCAGGTGGAGATCTTTAGGATTGCGGTTTCACCGCGGGTTTTCATTGTATTAAATTCTATATAGTTACTCAGATTCATTTCTCTATCCGGGTAGTGGCCTGTAGTCAGAATTGCCCACTGTCGTGGTACAATTCACTACCTATGTCTAGGTCGGTTCCACCGTCGTAGTAACCTATACCCTAAACTAGGTGCATTAATATCGACTCTGGGTATCCACCATTAACCTTACACCACCTTGTTCATGGGATTTGTCAATTAATGTGAAATTCGTCTCTTTTCAACCGTTAATCCTTCTTTCAAAGTAATTAAGGGCATTAGATTATTATTATGGTGATCAAGCATAACAATATAATTGAGAAAACGAATTTTATACCACAGACTTAAGAGATTAACAATGAATTACTATGATAAAATTGTCATACAATGAATTCCCGGGCTATTCCCGGTCCTAAAGACAAAGTGGATTAGCCCCACATGTTCATCTCAAAGCAAAACATGGTAGAGAAAAAGGGAAACATGGGGAAAAACGTGATTGAGTGGTGAAACCACTGAATGGAGAAGATCCAAGCGCTCCTTGGTGTAGAATACACGTTCTCCCACCTTTCGGTGGTGGAAAACGTCTTCTTCGGTGTTCGAAACGGCTGGGGCGTGCTTCTGGGCTCTGTTCTTCTCTCCACACCTTCTCGGGACGTGTGCAGCGGCTAATGACATGCTCTCTTGCTCTTGGCTGCCGTCATTAGGTATAATCACCGAGTTAGGTCGCCAAAATATCACATTTGTCGGATTTGGATCGATCTGAAGCAAACTTGTATCTGACGGTGTCGATACTATCGACGCAGGTCGATAGTATTGACCCTGCACTGTATTGGCTGGTCTCCTTTTCTTTTCTTTGTCGCGACTGATGCTAACTCGATACCATCGACGCGGGTCGATGGTATCAACTCTCTTAGGCGTTGCTTTTGTCTTTTTCCGTCAGTGAAGCTCCTCGTGTCGATAGTATCGACTTTAGGGTCGATAGTATCGACTGCCTTCTTGCCAGCAACCTGATGGTGTCTCGATACCATCGACTTTTGTGTCGATAGTATCGACTCTACGATACTCCTTGCGGCTGGCAACCTGTGGTCGTGTCGATGGTATCGACCACTGTCGATGGTATCAACAACAGCAAATACTTGTTTTTTTCTTGAAATTACAACACGAAACCACATAAGCCGAAACAAAACATATTCTTTTAATAATTTATGCTAAAAAAATACGGAAATAAGGGAAATTTGACATAGAGAAGAATCATAGACCAAAGTAGATGGATTATGCAATATTAACCACCAAAATAACTAATAAATGCATAAAACATAAATAAAACAAGTCTATAAATGCGACTCAAAATCATCGCATCAAACTCCCCTAAGCTTGAACATTGCTCGCCCTCGAGCAACTAAACCTTAGAATAGAATTGCCAGAGTCAACTAAAGAACATATCATCACAACAAACATCACCTTATGATCCCCACCAGACATTCACATTCCCGCCCTCACTAACCACAGAATGATAATTACCCTAAGGCGACAGTAATCATCCATAAAAGATATCCACCTCAAAACTGATGAACACTATCACATAAGGCAGTTAACATAATAAAATTCGCCAGTCCAGGCTCGGTGCATCTTGTGATCTCCTATACTACGTTGCTCGCCCTAACTACCATCTACATGGAAGCAACTCTCCTAATATTCATAAGTGAGGAGAAATTCACGGTGGCCTACCAATTCGAGCAACAGGTGGATGGAATGGGTGGCTAATGGAAGAAATGGAAGCATCATACAGTTTCAACATGCATAAAACAAAAATACCCTAAATTATGCATTTACACATGAACATGCCCTTATGCCTATAATTGGGTGGAATGATGCATGCACTAACATCCCGTCTCAAAATGAGATGGAATATCTAACCGAGCTACATCATGTACCATCTTCAAATGCAGGTGAGACTATGTTCCTTTCTCCCCCTTATTCTACTTGCTTCTCAATATTTTCTTTTCTTTTTTTTTCTTTTTTTTTCTTTCAGGCCCTTATATCAGCAAATGACAATGAATAATTTGTTGGGCTTACTTTTTCATAGCTCAAAGATTTGAATTATTTAGAAGGTATGGAACAATTTGATCACCATTAAAGAAGAAATCAGATACATGATGTACTCTATGCATAAAAATTATGAATGCAACTAAATGACACTCACCTAAGGGTAATGTACATGTATAACTATTCTATTTTTTTTCTTTTCTGCAAAACATATGAAAGCAGTTGCAATGCAAGACCTATCTACATGATATGCAATCAAAAAGATTAAAACTGTAAAGTACTTCCAATTCTTATGGTGGATTGTGAAAAACAATGAGGTGGAAAGATCACAAGACTAATTGACTAAACCTTTGAAAAGTATTATATGTCCCTCCTTACTGACTTGTGTAGTAATTAAGAGGTTTCTCTCTCTTACTTCAAATTAGAGTCTCATTATCATTTGGTCAGTTTAGGCTCAAACAACCAATTTCATCCACTTTTCATAAATCATTAGGAATGTACAGTTGTGATGTTTCTGTTTTAGAGTTGACAAAACCAATCATTTTCTTAAGTTATGTGCTCAAAGTTGAACAACACAAGCTTGTGAACACTCAAAATTTTTAATTTTCCCTTAATTCCCATGTACAAGCAAATGAGATGACACAAGACTTAAGACATCCACAATTACACTAGATAGAGTGTGGATCCTACAAACAAACTAACATTGCAAAAAAAAAACAAATGACAAGAACAAAACAATAAAAACGAAAAAGTAAGAAAACTAAAGGATAGAGTTGTTCCAACATCCCTCCTAAGCTTGAATTTGACTATGGCCTCATAGTAAAAAACAATCTTAAAGGGTGGAACAGAGATACCGATTACTCTTCTGGCAGAGGCGGGTACTGTGGGGCCGTGGGGTCCCAAGATGGGTACTGCCCCTGAAAGCTAGGATCATACTGGGGCATGGGTGGAGGTTGTGGATACCCCCCAAAGTAATTCTGGCTCCAGTAGTGATCATAGAAGAGCTACTGCTGCATCTCCATCCTATGCAACCTGTCATGAATCTGCTGTTGGTTGTTGAGGAGGAGGTGCTCATTCTCAAAGATAGCCCTATGATTGTCAAGTAACTGGTGCGTAGTCTCCTGAACACCGGTATACACCGCAGTGTGATGCTGCTGCATCTGCTGTATATCCTGCAACATAGCATACATTCCTTGTATCGTATAGACATCCTCGCTTGGCTGCGAGGGCAGTGGTGGTGGCGGAGGCTGCGAAGATGAAGATGCACCCAGATGCATTCGAGGACGCTTCCTAGGTGCCACTCATGCACGAAGAGGAGTGTAGGCCTCCTCTTCCTCTTCAGCCTCGTCGTCATTATTGTTTTCATCGTCGTTGCCGCTGTCTTCATTGGAGTCAGCAATGGCTATGATGGGCCATCAGAAATGTTGAACCCCTTCGATATGGAAGACAGGATCGGGAAGCGAACATTCTTGATAAGCATGGTTCACATGGCAATGAGCATAAGGTAAACCATCCCGAAGCAGAATCAAATTTGATCGGTGAAGATGCTGCAAATTAACCTTGCTTCTGTTGGAGAGCGGAGTCAAGGTTGAGAAGTTCAGCCCAAGGTAGTGGGCCAGCGGTGTGATGAGTCCTCCAAAGTGAATTGGAGCCTTCCGCGTACTCTGCTTAACCTCCAACACTCACTGTAGAAAGAAAGCTCCCCAGTTGCACTCTTGGCACTTCAGGAGTTTATGCAAGAAAAACAAGTATGTCTCCTAAAATTTGCTAAGGGACAGATCACCCCTAGCAAACAGAGTGGAACACAGCATCTGGTGGAGAATCCGCACGAACGGATGCTCGAAGTCTGCTACCGCTGCGTTGTGGTAGCTCACTGATTTGTCCGGCGGCACCGTCACGAGCTCGGCGAAGATAGCATCGTAGTCGGTCCAGTTGTCTGGCCGCCGGTAGTCAGTTCGCCCATGATTCCAGTTGTAGATCTTGTTGAACTGCCTGAGGGTGAGATTATAATCATTGTTGTACAGCCGGAAAAACACACGGCCCTGGATCCACTCGCAGTCTGTGGTGATGATACCATTTGGCACGACACAAACGTCCAACGACGCCATGAATTCCGCCACCAGCTCCTTGTAAGTAGGCCATTCATTGAAGAACGGCTGGCCATCTGCATGGTACTCCATCTCATCGGGCGTCCTGCTCATATGGCATGCCTGTCCCTTGAGAACATAGGCCATATTAGCCTCGAACCCCAAGTTGTGGATCACCTCCCGATCAACATAACCGGTCGGCTCTATTTTCCTCTTCATGATCTCCTCGTAAATCTCCTTGACCTCCGCAGACAGACAAACAATCCACGGGCGTGGAATCGATGCAGTCGATGGAGGTATGAACTCTGAAATGTCCATCGGGTTGGCGCGTGACGAAGACGTACCGGCAACATGCACCATGATTGCGGAAGAAAGAGGAGTAGAAGAGGGATCTCGGTGCAGGTCGGAGAAGAAAATCTCCGCTCGATGAAGAACGTGCTCCTGGATGCTCGTCGTCGGGCTTGGATTGCTCTGGAATACGCTCGGTACTGGTGGAGAAGGATTGCTCTGGAGTTGTGACGTCATCTGACGACAATCCTTCTCATATATAGTTGTGGCCGGCACTTCTGTATGCCCGTCGATACCATCGATGCGGGCGATGGTATTGACTCACATTGCACAATCTATACTGCCGCTGGTATCGACGGTCGTCGATGGCTGGATGTGGGGGCCCGGATCACTGACGTGTCGATACTATCGACAGGTGTCGATGGTATCGACCCATCCCCCGGATCAACTCTCTGGTTGTTGCGATCGCCGTTGATCTCCTCTCGCGGATCGGTGACGTGTCGCGTCGATACCATTGACGAGGGTCGATGGTATCGACCTCTGGTTAGGGCAACACCCTCGCGAGGCCCGGCTGCCGCCTTCTGCCTGTACTTGGGTCGATACCATCGACAATCCCGTTGATGGTATCGACTTCACTGAGACAATTGTCGTCTAAATATCTCCAGAGATCTCGATAGTATTGACACCCTTGTCGATACTATCGACCTTGTTTTTGTGATCAACCTGTTGGTATGTCGATACCATCGACGAGGCCGTCGATGGTATCGACACAGTGCGATTTCTGCAGTCGCCAACCTGTACCCAGGTCGATAGCATCGACACAAGGGTCGATGGTATCGACTCTGCCTCAGTCCTGCACATTGAGCAAACGATCACGGTATCTTTTTTACACTAAAAACAAAGTCAAAACAAATCAAACTACGAATGTGATAGAAACTAAACTAAACTACCGATGGTTGGGTTGCCTCCCAACAAGCACCCTTATTTAACGTCTTAGGCTAGACGACATGAAGCTCATCATGCATCTAGAAGTGCAATGAGTTTGACCTCATTCACTTTCCTCGTGTAATCTTCACCAAAATACATCTTCAACGTTGCCCATTTACCAAAAATGTTGTCTCACCATCATGCACCATGATTGTGCCATGTGGCCTCACCTCCTCTATGGTGAATGGTCCACTCCATTGGGATTTCAACTTCCCGGGATGCAACTTCAGCCTGGAGTTGAACAAAAGCACACGATCTCCTTTCTTGAAAATGCGCAATTGAATATGGCGATCGTGAATCAACTTTATGCACTCCTTGTAGATCCGCGAGCTTTCATATGCATTCATCCGCAGCTCGTCAAGTTCATTGAGTTCTAGTAACCTCTTCTTTCCCGCTTCATCATAACTCAAATTTAGCTTCCTCAGCGCCCAATGCACTTTATGCTCTAGTTCCACCGGTAAGTGACAGCCCCGACCATAAGCCAACCTAAAAGGCGTAGTGCCTATATGTGTCTTGAACGCCGTCCTGTATGCCCACAACGCATCCGGTAGTAGAGTACTCCAATTCTTCCTCATGGAAGCCACAGTACGCTCCAATATCTTCTTAATCTCTCGATTGGAGACCTCCACTTGTCCTTGAGTTTGCGGGTGATACGGGGTACCGATGTTGTGTTTGACCCCGTACTTTCTCAATAGTGCCATGAACTTTTGATTCCGAAAGTGTGTACCTCCATCACTTATGATCATCCTTGGTACACCAAACCTGCAGAAAATATATTCCTTGACAAACCTGCACACTACAGCGGAATCATTAGTCCTTGTGCGTATTGCCTCTACCCACTTTGACACATAATCAATAGCCAAAAGAATGTACAAATTAGAATTTGAGGACACAAAGGGCCCCATAAAATCCATACCCCACAAGTAAAATACCTCAACCTCCTGAAATACATTAAGGGGCATCTCTTATCTTTTCGAAATGTTACCCGCCCTTTGGCAGGAATCACATTGCCGCACAAACTCATAAACATCCCTAAACAAGGTAGGCCAGTATAGGCCACTTTCCAGTACTTTGGCTGTAGTGCGAGAGCTTGCATGGTGGCCGCCTGTCGGTAATGTATGACAATGATGAAGAACATTGCCGTATTCCTCCTCTGGTAGTAAGACACCATCCCTGCACTGCTTCAACAAGATAGGGTCATCCCAGAAATAATAACGTAAAGAATGGAAAATTTTCTTCTTCTCTTGGTATGTCCAATCATCCGGGATGATTTTGTAAGCAAGATAGTTAACAATGTAAGAAAACCACAGGTCTTTCGAATTCACTTTCAAAAGCTGTTCGTCTGGAAATGTCTCGGTAATGGGTATGTGTAAATTGTTTTCATCTACCCTCTCCAACCTAGACAAATGGTCCGTGACCACATTTTCAATGCCCGCGTTATCCTTGATTTCAATATCAAATTTCTATAAAAGTAAGATCCAACTAATCAATCTAGGTTTGGCATCCTTTTTCTCCATCAAATACTTAATGGCGGCGTGGTCCGTCCATACCACGACTTTCGATCCAACTAGATATTGCCAAAAATTTTCAAAAGCAAAAACAACGGCAAGCAACTCTTTCTCGGTAGTCGTGTAATTGAGTTGGGCATCATTCAAAGTTTTAGATGCATAAAAAATCACAGAAGGTTTATTGTCCACCCGCTGTCCCAACACAGCCCCAACTGCGAAATCGGATGCATCACACATTAGTTCAAACGGCTTGGTCCAATCCGGTGTTTGCACAACCGGTGCAGAAATCAATTGTTCCTTAAGTACGTTGAACGCATGTAGACATTTTTCATTAAAGTCAAAAACAACATCCTTTTCTAAAAGCTCAGATAAAGATTTGGCGATTTTAGAAAAATCTTTTATAAAACGACGATAGAAACTAGCGTGACCTAAGAAACTCCGTACCCCTTTTACCGAATTCGATGGGGCAATTTGGAAATTACTTCAATTTTTACCGGGTCTACCTCCAAACCTTTGCTAGACACTTTATGTCCTAGCACTATTCCTTCGCTCACCATCATGTGGCATTTCTCCCAATTGAGGACCAAAGGTGTGTCCTCACAACATTGCAAGTCCCTATCCAGATTGTAAAGGCACTCATCAAAGGATGCACCATAAACAGAGAAATCATCCATAAAAACCTCTAGACAACGTTCTACCATATCAGAAAAAATGGCGAGCATACAACGCTGAAAGGTTGCCGGTGCATTACATAACCCAAAAGGCATACGACGGTACGCAAACGTTCCATAAGGACAAGTGAAGGTGGACTTCTCTTGGTCGTTAGGATCAATCAAAATCTGATTGTACCCCGAATAGCCATCCAAAAAACAAAAATGCGATCGGCCGGCTAAACGCTCTAAAATTTGATCAATAAATGGAAGAGGAAAGTGATCCTTAAGCGTAGCGACATTCAATTGTCGGTAATCTATGCAAACACACCACCCGGTTACCAAGCGAGTGGTGACAAGTTCATTTAAAAGATTATGGGTAACAATGATTCCCCCCTTTTTAGGGACTACCTGCGTAGGACTCACCCACGTCGAGTCAGAAATAGCATAGATGATACCTGTAGAAAGGAGCTTAATCACATCCTTTTTGACAACCTCCATCATGCTGGGATTTAATCGACGTTGTGGCTGAATCACCAGCTTGGCTCCCTCCTCGAGCCGAATCTTGTGCTTGCACAAAGTAGGGGAGATCCCCTTGATGTCTACAACCGACCACCCGAATGCTCCTCTGTGGTTCTTCAACACAATAAGCAGCTGGTCCTCCTCCTCGGCACTCAGATAAGCCGACATAATCACATGCAGCTTTTCTTCTTCAGCCAGAAATGCGTACTTCAGGTGCGGTGGCAACGACTTCAACTCCAATTCTGGCGGGCTGATTAAGGATGATTGAAGCGGTGGTGGGAGTTCGCCTAAGTCTTCATAGTATCTCGCATAGAAGCACGACAACATCTGAAGCATCTTGGCACACTCCTGCAGTGACTTGCTTCTCATCCAATCATGTGTGATATTGACTAAGCAGGCTTCAAGTGGTAATTCTGGATAAGCGTCAAAAACCGAATTTGCTACGACCTCATCTTCAGTAGAGGGGGAAATGTCCTCCTCCTCATCATTCGGAATACCTACAGCCTTGCTAAGGGATACCACCTTAGTCTGCTCCATGATGTCCACAACCAATGTCCCTTTTTCCACCTTGGTCATTACATGAGCCATATCTAAAAATGGCTTCCCTAGACAAAGTGAGATATTGTGATCAAAATGCTTTACCATGTAGCATTGCTCTTTAGCTTTAGATGACGTGGTGCTAGAAGGCATGACCATCTCAAACCGATCATCGACAATACCCAAGGTCAAACGACCTCTCCCCATCACAAGTATCATGTCAGCTGTAGCTTGGAAGGGTCGTCCGAGTAGTAGCTCATTGCCTTGTTCATCTTGCATCTCCATTATGACAAAATCTGCTGGAAATACAAAACGATCTACCTTCACCAACACATCTTCACATATACCGTATGGTTTCACCACAGAATTGTCCGCCAGTTGGATCGTCATGTTGCTCGGCCGTGACTCTTTTAATCCCAGCTTCTTGAAGGTAGAGAGGGGCATCAAGTTTATGCTCGCCCCGGAGTCACATAGTGCTTCACCAAACTTCACTTTCCCAATGTAACATGAGATGTTGAAGTAGCCCGGATCCTGCCTCTTTGGTGGCAATGTACCCATGATGAAGGCACTCACCTGCTCCTTAAGCATTACAACCTCCGTGTCTGGGATTTTCCTCTTCTTGGCAATTATGTCTTTCAGAAATTTGCCGTAAGAAGGGATTTGCTCAATTGCTTCCAATAATGGGATGTTGACTGAAAGCTTTTTGAAACTGTCTAGAAACTTTTTAAACTGGGCATCCACTTTCCTTGCCTTTGCATTGTTTGGATATGGGACTGGGATAGCCTGTGCCCTTTGATGCGGTGGCACATATGGTGTCCTTTTCTGCGTCTCCTCCTCATCTGCATTAGGATTTTCAGTAGCATCCGCTGCTATATCCTCAACTGCTCCGGTGACTGGGATTGGCAGCTCCTCAGTGGCCTCACCTTCAGTTTCTACTTGGGATTTGCTTGGTTCAGCAGCCCTGGGGTTTAAAAGCTTTTTGCCACTCCTTAGCAAGATTGCCTTCGCCTGTTGGTTTCCTCCTGGAATGTTTGTGTTACCCAGAAAACCTTGCTGCACTGGCTTCTTCAGATTGGCTATCTCAGCTGCCAATTGCGCCATAGACGTCTCTATTATGCTCATCTGAGCCCCGTGGCTCTACAGTGTCTGCCCGAACTGGTTCATAAATTCCCCATGTTTCTTTATCTGCTGGCCAAAAGTAGTCATTAATTCTTGGTTTTGCTTTATCACTTGGTTGAGCAACTTCGTGCTCTTGTCCTCCGTTACTGGCTGGGGTTTTGCATCTGGGTCATGCAAAAAGTTATTCGGATCCTTCCAAGATAACTTCTTGTCCTTCCTCCATGAGTAATCATTATTTTTGTAACCTTGCTGCTGCCGAATGGATTTGACTTGTGCCTCATCCTCGGATTCAGTATCCTCCTTTGCAAGCAGTTTCTTGGCGAGAAGGTCCATCTTCTCATTCAGCTCCTTGATTGCTTTTGACTCCCCTGCTACTCGAACATGCTCAGCAACATCCCTGTCACCCCACGATTTCTTCTTTTCCATGTTCTTAAGGATCTCCCAACACCTCGTGTCTGTGTTGTTCAAAAAGAATCCCGAGCCTGTGGAATTGAGGTTACTTCTATCATGCTCAGAGAGAGAAAAATAGAAGATCTTGACCTATGTCTCCTTGTCAAGCCCGTGATGCGGGCACCGCCTTAGCATGATCTGAAACCTTTCCCAGGTCTCAGAGTAGGTCTCTCCTATTTTCTGAGTGAAGTTGTGGATCTTCCTGATCATGTCATTGGTCTTCTTGGGCGGGAAGAACCTTTCAAAGAAAACCTCCACCATGTGGTTCCAGGATTCCACATATTCATCATCTAGATTGTGCGACTATTCACGTGCGTTCCCTGCCAGAGAACTCGAGAATAGCTTCAAGTAGAGCATCTCTTGTGGAAATCTGTCAATTTTTATCATATCACAGTTTTCCACGAATTGGCTTATATGAGTGACTGGGTCTTCATTCTTGAGACCATGGAAAGCATTCGACTTGACCAAGTTTATTAACGCAGGATCAATCTTGTAAGTTGGAATATTGATCGTCTGCTTCTTGATTGGCCCCTTTGAAGCAGATGAAAAAGAAGCCTTAATCTTCTCCCATATCGTCTGTTCCTCTGCCATTTCTTCTTGTTCAGATTCGGAATCTGTTTCTTCTTGTTGGTCCTGCTCGTAGTCTTCCTCCTCGTCCGGTTCCGGCAGTGGAACCTCTGGTGCTGGTTGCGTGTAGTCAGTGCTACGCGTCTGCACCATACACAGTACCTGCAAAATGAAATTTTAAGTTCAGTGCCGTGCTAGACAATTACAAAAATTAAGAAATAGCCTATGAATTTTTGAAATGATTTCAAACTAATAAAAATAAAAAGTGGCCTAGAGTGGCCACTTGCAACACTCGTAGTGCCGACAATTGCCGTATCCCCAGCAACGACGCCAAAAACTTGACACACTATTTACGTGCGTAGAAACACAAGTGTACGCGTCAAAGTAATATAGGCCTTTGTGAGGCCCGAGTCAAACTCAGGGATACGTGAATTATCAGATACTACTACTAACTACTCGTAATCAGCTAGACTGATTAAATAGTTGGAAGTTGTTGTAAAATTAAAAGAAAATAAAATGAAACAAAACAAAATAATCAATTAAAGGTTTAGTTTAATCAATTCAGGTGGAGATCTTTAGGATTGTGGTTTCACCGCTGGTTTTTATTGTATTAAATTCTATATAGTTACTCAGATTCATTTCTCTATCTGGGTAGTGGCCTGTAGTCAAAATTACCCACTGTCATGGTACAATTCACTACCTATGTCTAGGTCGGTTCCACCGTCGTAGTAACCTATACCCTAAACTAGGTGCATTAATATCGACCTCTGGGTATCCACCATTAACCTTACACCACCTAATTCAAGGGATTTGTCAATTAATGTGAAATTCGTCTCTTTTCAACCGTTAATCCTTCTTTCAAAGTAATTAAGGGCATTAGATTATTATTATGGTGATCAAGCATAACAATATAATTGATAAAACGAATTTTATACCACGGATTTAAGAGATTAATAATGAATTACTATGATAAAATTGTCATACAATGAATTCCCGGGCTATTCTCGGTCCTAAAGACAAAGTGGATTAGCCCCGCATGTTCATCTCAAAGCAAAACATGGTAGAGAAAAAGGAAAACATGGGGAAAAACGTGATTGAGTGGTGAAACCCCTGAACGGGGAAGATCCAAGCACTCCTTGGCGTAGAATACGCGTTCTCCCACCTTTCGGTGGTGGAAAACGTCTTCTTCGGCGTCCGAAATGGCTGGGGCGTGCTTCTGGGCTCCGTTCTTCTCTCCACACCTTCTCAGGACGTGTGCAGCGGCTAATGACGTTCTCTCTTGCTCTTGGCCACCGTCATTAGGTATAATCACCGAGTTAGGTCACCAAATTATCACATCTGTCAGATTTGGATCGATCTAAAGCAAACTTGTATCTAACGGTGTCGATACTATCGACGCGGGTCGATAGTATCGACCCTGCACTATATTGGTTGGTCTCCTTTTCTTTTCTTTGTCGCAACTGATGCTAACTCGATACCATCGACGCGGGTCGATGGTATCGACTCTCTTAGGCGTCGCTTTTGTCTTTTTCCATCACTGAAGCTCCTCGTGTCGATAGTATCAACTTTAGGGTCGATAGTATCGACTGCCTTCTCGCCAGCAACCTGATGGTGTGTCGATACTATCGACTTCTGTGTCGATAGTATCGACTCTACGATACTCCTTGCGGCTGGCAACCTGTGGTCGTGCCGATGGTATCGACAATAGCAGATACTTGTTTTTTTTCCTAAAATTACAACACAAAACCACATAAGCCGAAACAAAACATATTCTTTTAATAATTTATGCTCAAAAATACGGAAATAAGGGAAATTTGACATAGAGAAGAATCATAGACCAAAGTAGATGGATTATGCAATATTAACCACCAAAATGACTAATAAATGCATAAAACATAAATAAAACAAGTCTATAAATGCCACTCAAAATCATCGCATCAGAGGACCTTGAAGAACAAGCTATAAATTTCTATTCGTCTCTGTATAATAAAAGCTTCTCTGTTGACATTGACGAAGAGGAGGAAGTTGACTGGAAGTTCAGGCTCACGAGAACTCATAACAACATTCTCACTAGAAAAACCAATTAACAGGAGGTCAAGGAAGGTGTGTGGAGTATTGGAAGTAATAAGTCACCTGGGTTTGATGGTTTCAATGCTTTCTTTTATAAGAAAAGCTGGGACATTATTAAAGACGATTTGCTAGCTTATGTGGACTGGTTTCTGGAAGGTGGAAACATAGTGAGATAGGTCAACCACTCCTTTCTTGTTCTTATTCCAAAAAAGAAAGTCATATCTTCTCTTACTGATTTCCAACCTATTGCTTGGTGCTCAGTACAATATAAAATTATTGCAAAAATCTTGGCTGCTCAGTTGAAGATGGTCCTCCCTTATCTAATTTCTGTAAATGAAGGAGCCTTTGTGATAGGTAGAAGCATCAATGATTGTGCTCTTCTGGCTGGGGAATTTCTTTTGGACTATAATGTTATGAGAGGAAGTAGGAAAGCCTGCCTAAAACTTGACGTTTCCAAAGCTTATGGCAGTGTCAGGTGGAGAAATTATGGTGGATCATGCAATAAATGGGATTCAATGAATAATGGGTTGGCTGGATGAAGCAATGTGTTGGGACTACTAGCTACTCTATTATGGTAAATGGCACATCCGCTGGTCTCTTTAGGAGTGGTAACGGGCTGCACCAAGGTGACCCTCTATCCCCTCTTCTGTTTGTGATTGTCACGGAGTACTTCTCAAGAGAGATGTAGAAAGTTGAAGATTGGAAGGAAATAAAGCCTTATATAGTCCACAACACAAAGGTAATGATGCATTTGATTTTTGTAGATGACATTCTGGTTTTTGTAGAAGCCAAGAAACAATATCTGGAAAATATTAAAAGCCTTCTGGAAAAGTTCGGGGAGCAAACGAGGCTGTGTGTTAATGCAAATAAAACACATATCTTCTTATCTAAGAACTGCCATCAGATGGAGGATAGACTTACTCAAGTGATGAGAGTGGAGAGGGGTGTATTACCAACAAAATACCTGGGATTTCCTCTTGCAGGAGACAACCTTCACGTCAAAGATTTTATCGAGTGCATTGATAAGGTGGAGGAAATGATTAATAGATGGCCTACACAAAAGACATCCATGGAGGGGCGTAGGACTTTGATAAAAGCTGCCATAGAGGGACTTCTCATCTTCTGGGTACAACAAGGCAAAATTCTTGTATCTGTTCTGGATAGAATTGAAATGAAGATGGCCAACTTCCTATGGAGAAGTGAACATCATCCAACGAAGTATTCCAGACTGGCTTTTCCTACAGATGAAGGAGGATTGAATTTGAAGACCCCTAGATACATCTGTAGATGGGGATCCATGAGGAGGATTGTTGCTTTTCATGATGACACTTCTACATGGGGAAAGTGGATGAGAGACATATATCCTAGAGGACTGGATTTTATGCCGAAAACAAGGGAAGGATATTCAAGGACCATTAAAGTAATGAGGGAAACATGGCTGTAAATCAAACACTTGTTTGATGCTAATGATTCTGGAAGAGGGCAACTCAAAGACAAGAAGATATGTTTATGGGAGGTGACCCATACTAGAGTTGTAAAGGACCCTTTGGGTGACCAGCTATGTACTGGTAGGTATGTGCCAAAATGGAGCATATGCGTTTATAAAATTCTGCACAAAATCCTTGCCACTCTGGATAAAATAAAGAGCTGGAATTATGATATATCTATTGTTTTCTTGCTATGCGGGGAAAATGAAGAAAGCCATATCACCTTGTGGGGGATTGCAAGTTCACAAAGGAGATTTGGGAGTATTTATGCAGAGATTTCAGATTACAGATTCAACTTCTTGCTGATCTGAGAAGGATGCTTGCTAGGTGCGGCGATGATGAGAAGAAAAATCTCATTTGTTGGTCTATGCTATCATATTTGGGAAGAGAGGAATGCTAGAAGACATCAAGGGAAATCCACGAATGCTGTAAGCATTGTTGTAAAAATTTGTAAATGCATTAGACATAGACTACATATTAGCTAGATGAGTGAGTTGTATCTTTACTCTGGGTGTATGGCATTGGGCCTACATGTAATCTTGACCTCCTATATTTTTAGGGGGAACATCAGAATATACTTACCTGATTCCGATACATACATACAACTGACAAGGAGTGGCTCAAGTGGTCAAACACGATGTCTCCTCATGAAGGGACCCGGGTTTGAATCCCAGTTGCCACCTTGATTTACCACCCTCCCGGGCATTCAGCCTCTGCCACGGGCAGGGGAGGGGGGGAGAAATATCTCTCTCTTAATCCCATACATACATACATACATACATACATACATACATACATACATACATACATACATACATACATACATACATACATACATACATACATACATACATACATACATACATACATACATACATACATACATACATACATACATATAGTCTAGGGTTCGGCTGGGTGACCAGGCGATCTATGACCCTAGGGAGATGGCACCCACATCGACGACCACTCCGGCCGCCGACATCCACCCTCACACATCCCACACCCCCGCCACCTCCATCCCACCCCACCCCACACAACGACAACCCAACAGAGAGTTCGAGACAGGAGGAAAGACCAGAGTTCCCAACCCTAATGGTGGACCGAGGAACGTTGGAGGGGAAGGGACGATTCCCCTGCCTAATGATGCACGAGCATCGACGATGCCTGCGAGGAAAGATTGGACCTAGGGAGCCACCATAGAGCAAGACTACTAAGGAGGTCTTCCCGTCTCCACGATGCTCTGACAGCCAGGTCCATGTCGACCTTGAGGAAGAGGAGTTTGAGAAGATGCATAATATCTGGGAATATTCGATCATGGTGTATGTGCTAGGAAAACGACCTTACTATCCTTATCTCCTAGCTTGGATCAAAAGGACTTGGTGACCTAAAGGGGCTTTCAACCTGATCTCGAAGGAGAACAGTGTGTTCTTGATCTGTTTCTCCAACACGACATATAAGAAGACCATGCTCGACCTAGGGCCAAGGTGGTTTGACAGGAAGCTCGTGGCCGCAAAAGATTATCGATTTGGTGACGAGTTGAAACACGATGCGTTTGCTTCGATTTTGGCTTGGATTACACTGGGCTCTATTGGGCGATCGTGGATGCGGAAGGCAGTTGGGACCATCGCTACCGACGCTGGCAAGGTCTTATTCATAGATGAGAGATCATTGGAGTCGGATGAAGCTTGCATGTTGGTGGAACTGTGGGCAGATGAGGAGGTGACGGAGCAGGTTTGGTTAAACGTCAAAGGGCGGGAGGCCATGCCTGTGAAGGTCACCTATGACCACCATCTGCCCAAATGCAATCTATGCAAGGCATTTGTCTACCCAGAGGGAGCCTGCAAAGAGGAACCAATCAAGCAGCACCAGATCGAGGGTAGGGCAGATGAACCGAAGAAGACCACTGTGAGTTCAAGATAGTGGGTTGAGAAGACAAGGCGGTCGGGCTCAAATGCAGACTGAAGAGGAAGCTGTGGTTGGCATGGGCAAGGCCATAGAGAAGCGTCTCTCCTGTGGCCAGGTCGACGTCGACTATGGATGATGGTGGGCAGACCAAGGTTGCTGAAACTGAAGATGACGACACAAGGCAGACAGCAAACACAACACAGACTGGGACGGATGATCACATGACCAAAGGGGGAAAGGAACAATTTCATATTGAAAGTCAGAGGGAAGAGGGGGAGTTCACCCCAACCTCAAGAAGGAAAAGCCTAATTGGGATCCTGAAGATGCAAGGAGTCAGGTCCATCTTGGAAGCCACCAACAAATTTGATGCTCTCCGTGAGTCAGATGCAGAAGAACCCGAACATGTGGAACCAAAGAAGAAAAAAGAAGGCAACAAGAAGAAGGAGCAGCCCAGGCGTACTCGAGAAAACAAAAACCTTTAAAATATCCATTACCATGTGGAACATTTAAGGGGGGTGCGACAAGAACAAGAAGAAAGAAATCTGAGAGTGGATTGGTGCTAGTGGGTGTTCGATTGCAGCATTGGTTGAAACTAAGATCAAGGTGGACAATAAACTAAGCATTGGTTATTTGTTTCCACAAGGGCGGGAACATGTATCCAACCTACAACATTCTGAACTGGCTAGGGTGTGTGTGTCATGGAAGCCCAATGCATGGCAGATGACAGTGAAGATGATGTCTGATCAACATATCACACTGGAATGTAGGAATGCAGCTAGGTTACACATGTGCTTGACAACGATCTATGCTAATAATGATGCAAAGAGAAGGAAGGAACTCTGGCATGATCTGGCTTTATTGTCTACATAGGTGACGACACCGTGGATGGTGATTGGTGACTTCAACAATGTCAAACTACACGGTGAGAAGATTGGGGGAAGACCGACACTACATACTGTGATTGATGCCTTTAATAGGGCTATTGATAAAGTAGATTTGATTGAGCTTCCCATGATAGGTGGTGACCTTTTCATGTGGAATAATGAACAAGACCTGGGGGACAGAATAGCTAGCAAGCTGGATAGAGCCCTGGTTAATGAAGAATGGTTAAAGATGCCTCCTAATGTACAAGTGAAAGCCAGCAGATCTGAGCTTAGCGACCATGCTCCTCTCCTTGTGCAGATCATACAGAAAAAGCAAAAGAGAAGACCTTTCGGGTTTCTTAATTATTGGGTAGAGTGGAAGGGCTTTGATGATATTCTGAAGGAGATATGGGGTACACACATCCATGGGAATCCTATGTTTGTCTTTGTAAAAAAGTTGTCATTGCTGAAAACAACACTGAAAAAATGGGCAAAGGAGAAGGTGAATATTCCCAATTTGATTGCAACAACCAAAAGGTAATGTAGCGAGATTAGAAATCTCTGATGGCTGACCCTCTCAATGGGGACTTAATTAGAAGGACCGAGAGTTAAGACAGATGCTTGCTAATTTAAAAAAGGTCGAGGAGAAATTCTACTGGCAAAGAAGTAGGGAGAAATGGATAAAAGATGGGGATAGAAATACCAAACTCTACCACATGGCAGTCAGAAGAAGGGAGGATTCTAATATCATATGTGAGCTGATTGACAAAGATGGGAAGGTGGTTAATAAACAAGAATACATTGAGGACCAAGCCATGCAGTTCTACAATGAGATTTACAATAAAAACTTTGAAGATACAATTGAGGAGGAGGACATAGACTGGAAGTTAAAACTCTCTAGCACCCATAACAACATTCTCACTAGGGAGGTCACTGAGCAAGAAGTTAAAGATGCATTATGGATCATAGGATACAACAAATCCCCCAGGTGAGATGGGTTCAACGCTTTCTTCTACAGGACGACTTGGGACACAATCAAAGAAGATCTTCTGAGGTACGTGAGATGGTTTCTTGATGGCGGTAATATGGTTAGACAAGTCAATCATGCTTTCTTGATTCTCATTCCAAAGAAGAAGATTACGACCTCTCTTGCTGACTTCAGACCTATTGCATGCTACTCTATTCAATACAACATTATAGCAAAAATCTTAGCCACGAGACTGAAGATGGTCCTCCCTTCTCTTATTTCTAAAAATCAAGGAGCCTTCATTACTGGAAGGAGTATTAGTGATTATGCCCTTCTTGATGATGAGTTCCTAGCTGATTTCAATGTGATGAGAGGGAGCAGAAAGGCTTGCCTAAAGCTTGATATCTCAAAAGCGTATGACAATGTCAGATGGGATAGATTGTGGTGGATCATGCAAAAGATGGGCTTTTCTGATACGTGGATTTAATGGATGTAGCAATGTGTTGGCACAACAAGTTTCTCGATGCTTGTGAATGTCACATCTACATGTTTGTTTAAAGACAGCAATGGCCTTTGGCAGGGTGACCCCCTTTCTCCACTCCTCTTCACCATTGTCATGGAATACTTTACAAGGAAGCTGAAAGAAGCAGAAGAATCAAAATTGATCAAAGCATACACTGTCCATGGTTTGAAGGTAATGAGCCACCTTATCTTTGTAGATGACGTCTTACTTTTTCTTGAGGCCACAGTTGAAATGTTAAAGGAGCTGAAAATTTTTCTGGGAGAGTTTGGAGAGCAGACGGGGCTGCGGATTAATGCGAATAAGACTCAACTCTATCTCTCAAAAAACTGTCACCACATGGAAGCTAGACTGCAAGAAGCTATTGGTGTGGAGTTGGGAAAGTTCCCGACTAAATACTTGGGCTTCCCACTTGTCGGGGGTAATCTACAACTCAAAGACTTTACTGAATGTATTGATAGATTGGATGAGATGATAGCGAGATGGCCTACACAGAAGACATCCATGGTGGGCTGAGATACTCTTATTAGATCAACTATAGAGGGACTTCTTATCTTCTGGGTGCAACAAGGTAAGATTCCAGGTGTTGTGCTTGACAAGATGGAGATGAAAATCTCAAACTTTATTTGGGCGGGTGAGTACCATCCCATGCGCTATGCTAGGCTGACCTTGCCTATAGATGAAGGGGGTTTGCAGCTAAAAACTCCAAGGGACATTGCCAGATGGGGGACACTAAAGAGAATTATCTTGTACCAGACAGGTGGCTCTATTTGGGGGAGATGGATGAGAGATAGATACCCACAAGGACTGGATTTCCAGTCCCATACCAGAGAAGGCATCTCGCACACCATTCATATGATGAGGAGTATATAGCCGTAGGTCAATCATATTTTTTGTCAGACTCATGCTGGGGAATGGCACATGCTAAATCCAAAAGACGATTTGTGGGAGATCACAAGGACAAGGGCTGAAAAAGACGAGACTATGGCTCAGATATGGGATGGTAAACAAGTTCCTAAATGATCCACATGTGTATTCAAAATTTTACATGGAGCTTTGGCGACTCTAGACAAAGTACGTGAGTGGAATACTAATATTTCTATCACCTGTTACTTATGCAAAGAAAAGGAGGAAACCCATATCCACTTGTTTGGTATGTGCAGTTTCACGAAGATCTTATGGGAGAAAATCTGCAAGGAGTTCCTACTATGAATAGAATTGGATGAAGACACAAAAAAGATGGTCAAACATTGCATCAATGAGGAGAAGAAGCTTCTTCTGTTTGCTGCCGTGCGCTTCCATGTCTAGAATGAAAGGAATGCTTGCAAGCATGTTGGTTTAGATAGTAGTGTGAGTACTATTGCTACAAAAGTGTGTAAAAATGTAAAAAAGAGATTACGTCTTAGCTAGCTGTATGAGTTGCCCACGTATATGTTGTATAGCGAGCATAGGGCTATATGTAACTCTTGACCCTCCTACATTTGTAGGGGGGAATCAGTATAAATTTACCTGATTCCGATACATACATATATATACATATATACATATATATGTATATATATATATATATATATATATATATATATATATATATATATATATAAAGGAAAAAGCAAAACCAGATATGTGCAGATCACACTCTTCAAGTGCATGTTGAATCTTTTTAAAGAAAAATATTATTAAATAAATAATGATTATAATAAGGATAATAGTAAAGCAATACATGTTTAGGATTTTTTTCCTAAGAAAGTTAATTTTGCAAAGCTTTGTGGTTATGATCTTATTATTCCACTCAATAATCTTAGACTTAAGAAAAATAAAATGATATCCCCAACTTGGACCTATCACTGAACCTAAGTAATACTATACGGAACCCATTTATATATTTTGGTTACTCATGCATATCTAGTGGCAAATATGCGGCTTTTGTCAACCCACAATGTATAAATTTCCAACACTTAAGAAAATATCATGGGAGTGACATTGATAGTGAGGGGAAATATGATAGAATTACCAACACAGTGAATTTGGCCTTAATAAGGTATGTCAATATTAAGAGGACCCTATCATTTAATTTAACTTTTTTTGCTCAAATATTAGTGTGAGAAAAATAGAGGGGATAAAATGCATAAACTAACATCGTTACAACTTAGTTATTAGAGGACTTCTTAGACTGGGTTAGAGTTAGTTCGATTTTGGGACAAATCCTCTTTAAGTGTGGAGTGATTTAACATATCAAAACCTATGAATATTCTCTAATATTGGCCTTCTTATGTTGTTTTCTTTATTGGGTCAGTGGTATTTTCACTTTTCCTAAATCATATAATGTTAGAAGTAATGGAGGTCTACAAATGTAGTGAATTAGTTATATGAGGGGCTTTACTATAAATTATTTAATTTAGGTTCAAATAAATGGTCAGAATGCAATTTTAATTGTGAGTAAATTTTTTCTTTTACAATCTACAACCTTACTTGGTCAACTAAAAAAATAAAATAAGATTTATCTATAATGAACCTTAGGTTAATTCAAAGCAATGCATTTTATATCTAAGTACTCAAAATAAATAGTTGCATAAATTGAGAAATCATACATTTAATTAATATACTAAAGGATATCGAGAAGGTGTGTACAATAATTAATACTTCCAAATATAAAATGTCAGAGTGGTTTATGCCCAAAACATCTACATGTATATAGTTTGGACTTATTGAAATGACCGCCATCAAACTGATAGCCAAATCATTACTAATTAAGCAGAATAAACATAAATGGTAGATTAATAAAATCACTAAAATTTAAAACCATTTGCAAGGAGGTCCTCTTCCAGAAAACTCTTACTGAAAGATCCAAAACATATACATATCATGATTCACATTGTAGAACACTGTTTCTTCTCATCTCGAGGACAACATATAACAGTTGATCTATCAACACATATACTAAAGCAACATAAAATCTTGAGGCTTACAAGCTAAAAATCTCAGATTGTTCATAAAACCATTACGATCCGACTCCAAGGACCTGAGAGTACAAAGACGACACATAGGACTTCTAACTACAAGACACGACAGACAGTACACTCAACCTAAGCTGTTACTGCTGCCTCAACTATTGTTCCTTCTCTACAGAAAGGTCTCCACTACCGTGTGCACGTCCACCTAAAAAAAATTGTGGATCCCATAGGGTGAGACAATTATCCCAACGAGAGATATAACTCTCTACCAACCATATTATTATCACATATAAGCATTATGAAATTGAGCAAAGGTTTTTTATATTAAAATGCAGGGTTAATCATTGTATGAACAGAACAAAGTAATCTCTTTACTTAAGGAAAATGATGCATCTACCCATGGTAGAGTAATAAACCATCTATCTACTTTACAAGGAATGTAAAGAAACATAAATAACATCTATCAACTAAGATGTATAACTGAATTGTGCATGAAACAATGTTTTCTGTATTCGATCCTTAAGCAAATATGCTACGCGGCTGATTATATTTTACAATCACACTTATGCCATGAGGAGATGAAGTATACCCCATTAATCTTCGACCGACCACAAACTTCTCACAAGTCGGTACCATACAAGGTCAATTGGAAGAGTCGGCTGCCAAGACCTCAGCTGTCTCGGTCAGTACGAGACTACTGGCAGTGACATCTCGTGTCAATTTGCAAAAAGAGTGTGCCAGGGTACTAGGCATCTTCGCTTAGAGCTACTGCGTCAGCATGTAATCTCTTAGGGGAACACCTACTAACAACTGTCCCCGGTTATGAAGTTACTGAGTCATGGCATATAGCCATACTATGAGCCACGAGCCAGTTCACCGTACTCAACATAGATTCTACGACTATAGTCACACTCGATCCAGGATAAGACACACAACCAAATCCCCATTTATTTTGAGTATGTAAGGGGATCGGCTCACACATAGTTGTCCAAGCTTACACCCCCACATATTCAAAAATATGCATTCCAGGTTATGCCGCGGGAAACCCATTTCACCATTTAGCAAATCCTGACGCTGATGGATCTATAGTCAGGGCAACATTTTATGGTTTCTAATGATATATTATGTGCATTACATCATTATTTTAGCATCAAACAAGTTATAATCATTAATCAAAACAAATGCTACAAACAAAGGTATAATACATCTATCAAGTACTTTTCAAATCTTTAAGACACATGATACTTGGGATCTCAATCCCTTATCACATTACTGGGAACTCTCATCCGTTCACATCATCATTGTCATGATTACTGGATCTGGGTATTCAAACCCCTGGATCACCACAAAGCCTTGTTACCTCTGTAACAAGTAACTATTACCTCTAGGTCCTCAGACCAAGCTATTCATCATACTTGTTGCACAAGTATTTCACATGGCTCACAAAGCCCATTTAAACATCTCGTCACCTCTCACTAGGCAACCGTTATTCACATGGCTAACAAATCCCATTTAAACATCTTGTCACCTCTCACTAGGCAACAATTATTCACATGGCTCACAAAGCCCATTTAACATCTTGTCACCTCTCACTAGGCAACAATTATTCACATGGCTCACAAAGCCCATTTAACATCTTGTCACCTCTCACTAGGAAACAATCATTCACATGGCTCACAAAGCCCATTTAACATCTTGTCACCTCTCACTAGGAAACAATTATCTTTTAGGTCATCAGACCACATAAGCATTATACTTGTTATACAAGTATTTAACATGTTTCACAAGGCTTATTTAATAAGAGAAATACAACATTTCCATTATTAGGGTTAGGGTTTCCCTTTATAGCCGAATAGGGTTTCAAGTTAATATTATCAATCCAAACCCTAATTCATTGCTCCACACATCCACGAGCATACATTGATATCATAAGTATTCAATCATACTTATTTATTCTCATTATTTATCATTAAATGATTATTAACACAAAGTATGAGTTTCTCTCTTATCCTCACTAGGATGTCGATTACATCATACTTTATTAACTTGGTTTCACCCTTTCTTAAGGTATATTAGACTACACTTATCAAAGTGAATTAAACTCATTACATCTTAATGTAACAATTGACATGACACACTTCATATTTTACTCATCCAAAAATACCAAGGTATATCAACCTTGAGGTGCTGGATGTGATATTTATCATGCCTTGGTGTATTACTTCACTCATCACTTTTAACTTAAGTTCATCAACTTATCTTATATTAGGGTATTTCCCATCCTAATACTTTATGCACTAAATCATCACATTTATCCTATATTTGAATTATCCAACTATCATCAAGTGATATGGACTCATCTCAAGTTAAGGCATTGTTGATATAGGGTTGACCATTATCAACCACTTTAGGCGTTTCACCTATCAAAGTATTAACCACACCCTTGGTGTTACACTCATCACTCCTAAGAGTGTTTTACCCTCACATTTCCAAGGTGTATCAAGTTGAGTATTGTATGTCAAGTTGAACACATGTATTGGGTTAGGTGTATATTGGGCTAGACATCATCATATCCCTCATACCCTTACCCATCAAGGTATCGACCTTACCACTCATATGGTTTATCACCTTCACCATACATGAGTGTAACGTCTTCACCTCTCTTGAAGATATTGGCCACACCATACTTTAGTGTATTGGCCATCACATGTTCTAGGGTATTAGCCACCTTAACACTTTTGTCATCTAGTGTATTGGGTTACCCACCATATTGTTTTAGAGATGTGTGCTCAACACCATATCATCCAATAGGTGTATTCTTAACCCAATATCGGTTTAGAGGTGTATGCTTGCTACCCATATCACTTTACAGGTGTATGTGTGCTTACCATATCGGGTAAGAGGTGTATGCTTGCTTACCATATCACTTTAGAGGTGTATGTGTGCTTACCATATCGGGAAAGAGGTGTATGCTTGCTTACCATATCACTTTAGAGGTGTATGTATGCTTACCATATCACTTTAGAGGTGTATGTGTGCTTAAACCATATCGGGAAAAGAGGTGTGTGTGCTTCACACCATATCGGGCAAAGAGGTGTGTGTGTGCATCACACCATATCGAGCAAAGAGGTGTATGCTTGCTTACCATATCAATTTAGAGGTGTGTGTGTTTCACACCATATCGGGCAAAGAGGTGTGAGGGTGCTTCACACCATATCGGGAAAAGAGTTGTATGCTTGCTTACCATATCACTTTAGAGGTGTATGTGTGCTTTACACCATATCAGGCAAAGAGGTGTGTGTGTGCTTCACACCATATCGGGAAAAGAGGTGTGTGTGTGCTTCACACCATGTCGGGTAAAGAGGTGTATGCTTGACCTCATATCGTGCAAAAGTGTATACTACATCACCATATAGTCCAAGAAATTATAAACTCATATCCATATCATTTTAGTGGTGTAGGTGCATCACCATATCGGGTTAGAGGTGCTTGCATATGTGCTTGAACCCGATATCACTTTGTAAGGTGGTACCATCATCTTCAAGCTCTATACCTTCGTTATACTTGTTCTAGTACAAGGATAACAGGTCTAAGGAACTACTAGAACTCATAGATATATCAAGTATTCAAGAAAATCTCGAAATTGAAAGTAGATCATTAAATATAGCAAGAAAGATGGTGGATAATAACATGTTTGGGTTCAAGTTATATAACCCGCCTCAAGAATGACTTCAAAGCTCCAAGCTCCAAAGATTCACATTCCTAAAGTTGAAGATGACTTATAAAAAGTCCAAGGCTTGTTCAAAACTCCTTCATATACAAGGAATCACCATAGATAAGAACTTGGTGAAGAAGAAAAGAAAGGAAGATCATAACCCTAGATCCATGCTTCAATCCAAGGTTGAAGATGATGATGGCCTTACCTTAGGGTTAAGATTTGAGATCCTTCTTGATCCTTAACACCTTGCATGATACCTCACTACTCATGCACGATATTTCCTCACTTTTGGACGATATCCCTTTCACTTGTGGCCAATATCACTTCACTTGGCCGATATCAACTTGTTATGGTTGATATCAACATGCTATGGCCGATACCACTTGCTATGGCCGATACCTAAGGCATATGCACGATACCACTTAACCTATGCATTATAACAAGACTATATGCACGATATATAAGAGCATGGAGGTGGTAGTATTCGAAAAATTTCACTAAGGGGTGAAAGGAAGGGTATATATACTTGAGGTTCATGGGAGAGAGTGTAAGAGGTGTCATCACCTCACTACTAGTAGGTGCCACTTGGCCATGCATGGATTGACACATGTACTTGCATGCATTCCGTATTTATTTTTCAATGCAAAATAAAAACTTGAGGATAATGCAAGGGATAAGGGTCGGCCCCCCTTTGGTTATCTTCTAGGACAAGCCACTTCCACTCACATTATTATATTCACAATTCAATGCAACCTTTCCCAAGGAAAGTTGTAAGCCGATATCCATTGCTTTATTGAGGTGCTTAGCTCGTTTTTGAAAAGGAAAAGAGTTACAAAAACGATATGGGGGTCTCCTCTTTGGCTCCTTGGCCTATAGGGACTCCCATATAACACTACAACCCGATACACTCAATACAAGCTCAAATTAGGGTTTCCATTCAAGCCCTTTCTTGGTCTTTTCATCACCAAGAATACTACCACTCATAAATGATTCAAACATGGTGTCACATTCCTTATCTCTCCTCTAAATGATACATAGAGGAATTAGGGACACTCTAGAGGTGGTAATTTTCATATCAACCCTACATTTTGGGTAAATTACAATTTGTACCAAAATTGGTGCACAAGGCACTAACATTATTCAAAAAAGTTCAAACTTGGAATTTAGGCTTTCCACAAGACACCACTTAGCATCATTCTCTTTCTTATGATGCTAAAACACTTACGACAAATTCAACATGTAACATATTGCAATATAACTCCTCATCTTGGGTAAATTGCACTTTGGTCCAAAACAAAGGAACATTGCTCAAACAACATTCAATCAGGACCAAAATTGGAACATAAGTGTGTCACATGATAAAAAAACACCTTAGAGGATTATATTAAAGTTCTAAGAAACTTACTTAGACAAAACAAATAGGGTTACCTCATAACCCAGGTCAGGGTCATTATAAGTAATAAACCCCTAACAAGGATTTTGTCCCCGAAATCCCAGATGAAGGAAGACAATTGTCATTCATGTATCATATCATCAAGTCTCCACATAACATCTTGATGTCATGGAGATTCCATAGAACTTTGACCAGCACAAAGTCCTTTCATTAAAGATCATCATAAGATCTGTCACACATGACACATACTCAGCTGTCCTATCCATTACTGACTGCAGAGTCAATTTTGTGTCAGGTAACACTTTCTAAGTCAGAGAAGTACTATTCATATTTGAACAATTCTGGTGTCAAACCTTATTGACTTACATTTTTTTATGTGATAAGATTCTTGACCTTGGGAGTCTTCCACACTCCTTACTTAGTTTAGCATTTCAAATCCAAGGAAAGACCAGAGTTACGTTCTGTCACCCACTTGGAAGTACAAGTCTTATCATACATCTGCTATGCCACTCTAATTTGCAGACACAACACTAAACTTTCTTATGACTTGTACCAACTATCTTGCTATTTGTACATTCTGTTGTCATAAGGAGAGGCCACTTATCAAAGGAAAACTATCTCATAGGTAACTCTAGATGTTATATGTATAAGGTGCCTCAACAAATCTAGATAGAAATATTGTAAGGAATTATTTTTAGCTTGATAAGATTTTCCCAAGACGATCTTACAACTATTTCTTCAACTCATACATCCTTGCTGATGTCATGTTTATGTGGATCATAAACCCCTAACATATGACATCCATACTATTGGTACATAACTAGACTGATCCCAAAGTCATCCCTTCTAAGTAGCCAAACATTAATAATCTTATCAGAAGTCATGTTCTCACTTTCCCATACCACCTGACACTTCTTGGATACCAGAATTCCTTACCTTGGTATCCGTCACGTGTGTCAAAATCACATCACATTCCCACCATTTCCATCTCTCTGTTGTTAATACCAAAGTCAGACATACAAATGGATCTTTCTTTTATCTTGGGACATTATATATTACACATATCTTTATCTTGGAACCAAAGTCCAAGATGGACTAATACTTTTCTAAGTATCCATCAATAGAACAATTCTATCTCATGCACATCAGGTGTCATAAGACTCACTTGATTGCCATGTCTCGGAAAGGAAAGAACACAAAGAAACATATTCCTTTTATCACCCCATCATTACCCAGGGTTGTTCATTAAAGAGGAGAAATTATCATCTCCTAAGATCATTGCATGAACTTTCAACTGTTCATGAGTCATTTACTCTTGTTTCATCCTCGATTCCTTTCCATCTGCATAGGAATTATATGGATGACTACATATCATCATTCCTTTCTTTGTTATTGTCTAACATGTTATGAACATTTTGTGATTTTATCACATTTCCCATTTTCACATTATGGAAAAGATCTTTACTATTCACACATACTTTATCAGATAGGGATCATCTCCCTTGTTCTCTTTCTCTTATCATGAGGATTATACTTTTTACTTTCTCATACACACATATTGATCTGAGATCATCTCAGATTCCATTTTATTGCACTTAGGATGTGATAAAAATATCCATGCCATAATTCTAGTTTCGTTATGCTCACTAGATTGTCTCAAAATGACTACTTGATCAGAGTAATCAGAAAGATAACAATCTAAGAATGCCATACTTACCTTATCTTCAATAGTTGAATACCTGGCCAAGGTGTACAAGTACTGAGATTAGGTAGTATGCACTTTGTTTACTATCATATTCCTTACTTTTCATATCATCAAAACATAGGACTTAGCATCCCTGAATTTTCTCCAGGCATCACCTCTACACCTCATCCTCTTTCACACAGATAAGAGCAATTATAAAGCATTTAAAATAATACTGAACAAAATATAAATTCTAGTTCTCATGATTTCTCCCCTGTGTTCCCATAGGGCAATCAATAGAGAAGTCAACAACAACAATCCTTCTTATGCTTATCAGATAAAATCAAGAGAAGGCATATCAAAATGAAAAAGCTCTATCTGACTGTTACCCCTCACGGTCATCTACCACTCCAGGTTGACTCAACACATAGGGTCTAGCTGTTTCATGTTGTTGCTTTTGTCTTTTTACACTATTGGGCTGTAACTTTCGTAAGCCCTGCCGAGTCTTCCTCGGTTGTTGGGTCATTTCCACCCTTCTTATTAAAAAAAGAGTTTAGTATGATCAACATTTCTGCATCCATAACATGTTTTGTCCTCGTACCATGGTCTTATCAGTCTTATTACCAATGTAGAAGCTAAGTCAGAAGTTCTTACAGGTGGAAAGTTGGGACTTTTGCCTTACTTAGTGACTACTGCCCTGGTGCACTAGGCATTTATTGTACTGGTGGCACCAAAAACTTTGGCTTTTTAGAACAACTAGGAAAATGTCTCTAGAATTGTAGAGACCTTACCTTAATTCTTAGCTTATTGCCCCTTCTTGGGCATTGCCATGACATATGTACTATATGTCTATACTTATGGAGGAGTCTACTTTCTTGCCATATGTCAATCCTTCCCACATTTCCACTGTTCCAACATGACTATGTCATTCAGGAACCCTTTCAAAACCCAAAGTTTCTATATTGAGGACTAATAACCTCAGTTGTAATGCTAGTATCCAGTCTACTATATGCATCACCATTGTCCTAACTTGCCCAACAAGAGCATAAAAAGTAGGATTCTCTATCCTGATTGGGTCAAGATGGGAATTCTCAGGCACTCATTCTTCTCTTTCCTGATCCCTTGCACCCTCTCCTGGTGCAACAACACTGCTCTTAGCAACGTGTTCCTCATATTCTCCAGTCATTTTTAAACTTCACCCTTTCTTCCGCATAAGCAGAAGTCACTATATGGTATACTGGAGGACACTAGAACAGACTCAACACCTTAGTCCTATGTCTCTGTAGACTCAGCAAACCTTAAGCTCTGATACCAAAACTTGAAACGACCACCATCAAACCAACAACCAAATCGTTAGTAATTAAGCGGAGTAAACATAAACAACAGATTAACAAAATCACTAAAATTTAAAACCATTTGCAAGAAGATCCTCTTCCAGAAGACTCTTACTGAATGATCCAAAACATATACATATCATGATTCACATTGTACAACACTGTTTCTTCTCATCTCGAGGACAACATATAACAGTTGTTCTATCAACACATATACTGAAGCAACATAAAACCTTAAGACTTACAAGCCAAAAATCTCAGATTGTTCATGAAACCATTACTATCTGACTCCAAGGACCTGAGAGTACATAGACGACACATATGACTTCTAACTACAAGACACGACAGACAGTACACTCAACCTGAGCTGTTACTGCTGCCTCAGCTGTTGTTCCTTCTCTGCAGAAAGGTCTCCACTGCCTCGTGTACATCCACCTAAAAAAATTATGGATCCCACGGGGTGAGACAATTGTCCCAGCGAGAGATATAACTCTCCTTCGACCATATTATTATCATAGATAAGCATTATAAAATTGAGCAGAGGTTTTTTTATATTTACAGGCAGGGTTAATCATTGTATGAACAAAACAAAGTAATCTCTTTACTTAAAGAAATTGATGCATCTATCCATGGTAGAGTAATAAACCATCTATCTACTTTACAAGGAATGTAAAGAAACATAAATAAGATCTATCAACTAAGATGTATAACTGAATTGTGCATCAAACAATGTTTTCCGTATTCGATCCTTAAGAAAATATGCTACGTGGCTGATCATATTTTACAATCACACTTATTCCATGAGGAGATGAAGTATACACCATTCATCTCCAACCGACCAAAAACTTCTCACAAGTTAGTACCATACAAGGTGAATTGGAAGAGATGGCTTCCAAGACCTCAGATGTCTCAGTCAGTACGAGACTACTGGCAGTGAAATCTCATGACAATCTGCAAAAAGAGCATACCTGGGTACTAGGCATCTTCTCTCAGAGATACTGCGTCAGCATGTACTCTCTTAAGAGAACATCTACTAACAACCGTCCCCAGTTATGAAGTTACTGAGTCATGACATATAGCCATACTCTAAGCCACGGTCCAGTTCACCAATCTCAACATAGAGTCTATGACCATAGTCACACTCGAGCCAGGATAAGGCATACAACCAAAGCCCCATTTATTTTGAGTACGTAAGGGGATCGACTCACACATGGTCGTCCAAGATTACACCCCCACATATTCAAAACTATGTATTCTGGGTTATGCCGCGGGAAACCCATTTCACCATTCAGGAAATCTTGACATTGATGGATCTATGGTCAGGGAAACATTTTATGGTTTCGAATGATGTATTATGTGCATTACATCATTCTTTTAACATCAAACAAGTTATAATCATTAATCATAACAAATGCTACAAAGAAAGGTGTAATACATCTATCAAGTACTTTTCAAATCTTTAAGATACATGATACTTGGGATCTCAGTCCCTTATCACATTACTAGGAATTCTCATCCTTTCACATCATTATTATCATGATTACTGGATCTGGGTATTCAAACCCCTAGATCACCACAAAGCCTTGTTACCTATGTAACAGGTAACTATTACCTCTAGGTCCTCAGACCAAGGTATTCATCATACTTGTTGCACAAGTATTTCACATGGCTCACAAAGCCAATTTAAACATCTTGTCACCTCTCACTAGGCAACACTAATTCACATGGATCACAAAGCCCATTTAAACATCTTGTCACCACTCACTAGGCAACAATTATTCACATGGCTCACAAATCCCATTTAACATCTTGGCACCTCTCACTAGGTAACAAATATTCACATGGCTCACAAAGTCCATTTAACATATTGTCACCTCTCACTAGGCAAAAATTATTCACATGGCTCACAAAGCCCATTTAACATCTTGTCACCTCTCACTAGGCAACAATTATCTTTTAGGTCATTAAACCGCATAAGCGTTATACTTGTTATAGAAGTATTTAACATGTTTCACAAGGCTTATTTAATAAGAGAAATACAACCTTCTCATTATTAGGGTTAGGGTTTCCCTATATATCCGAATAGGGTTTCAAGTTAATATTATCAATCCAAACCCTAATTCATTGCTCGACACATCTAGGAGCATACATTGATCTCATAAGTATTAAATCATACTTATTTATTCTCATAGTTTATCATTAAATGATTATTAACACAAAGTATGAGTTTCTCTCTTATCCTCACTAGGATGTCGATTACATTATACTTTATTAACTTGGCTTCACCCTTTCTCAAGGTATATTAGCCTACACATATCAAAGTGCATTAAACTCATTACATCTTAATGTAACAATTGACATGACACACTTCATATTTTACTCATCCAAAAATATCAAGGTATATCAACCTTGAGGTGTTGGATGTGATATTTATCATGCCTTGGTGTATTACTTCCCTCATCACTTTTAACTTCCTTAAGTTCATCAACTTATCTTGTATTAGGGTATTTCCCATCCTAATACTTTATGCACTAACTCATCACATTTATCCTATATTTTAATTATCCAACTATCATCAAGTGATATGCACTCATCTCAAGTTAAGGCATTGTTGATATAAGGTTGACCATTATCAACCACATTAGGCATTTCACCTATCAAAGTATTAACCACACCCTTACTTGGTATTACACTCATCACTCCTAAGAGTATTTTACCCTCACCTTTACAAGGTGTATCAGGTTGAATCATGTATGTCAAGTTGAACACATGTATTGGGTTAGGTGTATATTGGGCTAGACATCATCATATCCCTCATACCCTTACCCATCAAGGTATCAACCTTACCAATCATATGGTGTATCACCTTCACCACACATGAGTGTAACGTCCTCACCTCTCTTGAAGATATTGGCCACACTGTACTTTAGTGTATTGGCCATCACATGTTCTAGGGTATTAGCCACCTTAACACTTTTGTCATCTAGTGTATTGGGTTACCCACCATATTGTTTTAGAGATGCGTGCTCAACACCATATCGCCCAAGAGGTGTATGCTTGCTAACCATATCACTTTAGAGGTGTATGTGTTCTTACCATATCAGGAAAGAGGTGTATGCTTTCTTACCATATCACTTTATAGGTGTATGTGTGCTTACCATATCGGGCAAGAGGTGTATGCTTGCTTACCATATCACTTTAGAGGTGTATGTATGCTTACCATATCACTTTAGAGGTGTATGTGTGCTTTACACCATATCGGGCAAAGAGGTGTGTGTGTGCTTCACACCATATTGGGCAAAGAGTTGTGTGTGTGCTTCACACCATATCGGGCAAAGAGGTGTATGCTTGCTTACCATATCAATTTAGAGGTGTATGTGTGCTTTACACCATATCGGGCAAAGAGGTGTGTGCGCGCTTCACACCATATCGGGAAAAGAGGTATGTGTATGCTTTACACCATATCGGGCAAAGAGGTGTGTGTGTGCTTCACACCATATCAATCAAATGGGTGTATGCTTGCTTACCATATCACTTTAGAGGTGTATGTGTGCTTTACACCATATCGGGCAAAGTGATGTGTGTGTTTTTCACACCATATCGGGCAAAGAGGTGTGTGTGTGCTTCACACCATATCGGGAAAAGAGGTATATGATTGACCTCATATCATACAAAATGTGTATACTACATTACCATATCGTCCAAGAAAGTATAAACTCATTTCAATATCGTTTTAGTGGTGTAGGTGCATCACCATATCGCGTTAGAGGTGCTTGCTTATGTGCTTGAACCCAATATCACTTTGTAAGGTGATACCATCATCTTAAAGCTCTAGACCTCCATTCTACTTGTTCTAGTACAATGATAATAGGTTTAAGCAACTACTATAACTCATAGATATATCAAGTATTCAAGAAAATCTCAGAATTGAAAGTAGTTCATCAAATATAGCAAGAAAGATGGTGAATAATAACATGTTTGGGTTCAAGTTATATAACCCGCCTCAAGAACAACTTCAAAGTTCCAAGCTCCAAAGCTTCATGTTCCTAAGGTTGAAGATGACTTATAAAAAGTACAAGGCTTGTTAACAACTCCTTCATATACAAGGAATCACCATAATTAAGAACTTGGTGAAAAAGAAAAGAAAGGAAGATCATAACCCTAGATCCATGCTTCAATCCAAGGTTGAAGATGATCATGGACTTACCTTAGGGTTACGATTTGAGCTCCTTCTTGATCCTTAACACCTTTCACGATACCTCACGACTCATGCACGATATGCCCTCACTTTTGGCCGATATCCCTTTCACTTGTGGCCAATATCACTTCACTTGGGCCGATATCAACTTGTTTTGGCTGATATCAACATGCTATGGTCGATACCACTTGCTATGGCCGATACCCAAGGCCTATGCACGATTCCACTTCACCTATGCATGATACTAAGACTATATGCATGATATCTAAGAGCATGGAGGTGGTAGGATTTGAAAAAAGTTTCACTAAGGAGTGAAAGGAAATGTATATATACTTGAGGTTCATGGGAGAGAGTGTAAGAGGTGTCATCACCTTACTACTAGTAGGCGCCACATGGCCATGCATGGATTGACACATGTACTTTCATGCATTACATATTTTTCTTGAAATGCAAAATAAAAACTTGAGGATAATGAAAGGGATAAGGGTCGGCCCCCCTTTGGTTATCTTCTAGGACAAGCCACTTCCACTCACATTATTATATTCACAATTCAATGCAACCTTTCCCAAGGAAAGTTGCAAGCCGACATCCATTGCTTTATTGAGGTGCTTAGCTCGTTTTTGCAAGGGCAAAGAGTTAACAACAAGATATTGGGGTCTCCTCTTTGGAGCCTTGTCTGATAGATACTCCCATATAACAATACAACCTGATACACTCAATACAAGCTCAAATTAGGGTTTCCATTCAACCCCTTTCCTGGTCTTTTCATCACCAAGAATACTACCACTCATAAATGATTCAAACATGGTGTATAATTATTTCTCTCTCCTATAAATGATACATAGAGGAAGTAGGGACACACTAGAGGTGGTAATTTGCATATCAACCCTACATTTTTAGAGAAATTGATTCTCAATTGTTTGTGTTGTGTTGTACTCTAGGATGAACCCAATACCCCTCTATTTACAGGAAGGGTTGGGGAAAAGGTTTCCAGTCTATTCAAGATCTATGTGGGAGTGGAAGGGACCAGAAGATCTTAAATTGTTGCAATGTACGATACCTGAAACGGTCGTCTGGAAACCAAGACAGTCGTTAAGCTGGAGAGACAATCGATTTGCTCTGTGAGATGGTTGTATGGTAGTTTCCCAATCACATATGAATTTGACAATTCAATTCCAATTAATGCACAACATGATGTCAACACTAATTCCATATTGCAATTCAATTTTCCCACGAACTGAGTAATCTCACACTTGTGATACGGCTGTCTCGCTCACCCAGACAATTGTGTGGTGAGCTGAGCTGAACCGGTCAGTTCACACCTCAGTTTGAGCAGAACTTAGTCAATTCAATTTCTGATCAGTTTGACAACCCAAACAACACTCTTAACATTTGAGCCGATCATATGGCACAACAAATGACCATCTCACCCTGTGAGATGATCCGATGTGGGTGTAATCAGCTGATCCATTGTGTGAATTGGATACCTAAACACTTTAGTATGAATCCAATCATCTCGAGTCCCAGTTGGCACCTTGATTTATCACCCTCCTGAGCATTTGGCCTCCACCACGGGCATGGGAGAAGGGGAGAGAATGCCTCTCTTAATCCCAATGAATCCAATCATCATTCAATATTAAACTCCTCTTCAAGATGAATTTCTTTGTGTGACCCTATAGGTCCCATTTCACATTGGAAGTGAATGTTCATAACTAAGTTATGTCATCACAAGAAGAGAGTGGTGCCTAGTCACACATCAGTGCTACCCAAGTGAATGGAAAGTTGGAGAACAACTTCAACCTACAATCTGTTACAGTGATTGTATAACTCCTTTATCTCTGATATCTAGAGTGAATTCGAGGCATGGAATTGTCATCCTCTCAATGTTCAACTCATGTTTCTTGAAACAAGAGTAGACTGTTTGAGATAATGTGACTTCAATATCATATATTGATTCACATGTACACGTGCATGTGTTTCTTCTCTTATCTATTGGCCATGATATCAAACTCTAGTAGGAGGGAATCCCATCTCTATCACTCAGGGTCTATCCTGATGAGTCAAATCTACCCAATCATCACCTTTATGACAACTCATATTTTAGGATTATGTTTGATGATGTCAAAGTATACCCAATGACATGTGATGTGTGTATTGATTTCTGGACTAAGAACCACAATCACCACCTTCACTATGAGAGATGACTATGACTACCAATAATGGTTTCCATATGTCATTCTCAAGGTGGGTCTATCCGATACACTGTTCTCTAACATGTATTTGTGTGCTTAGTTTGATATTGCCATATCATGACTAATGAGACTTAGTCATCAACCAACCCACACTCCAGTCTTATGTGTTACTGGTGTCTATCTACCTTCCACAGTAACAACTGACTAGGGACAATAAGAATGTACATACTCTTAGCGTTTGTATGATCTCATTCTTCAAGTCACATACTTAAAGACATACATCATTGAGTATTTTTTTCTTTAGACATTCATAATGTTTCCTCATTATCTCATAATTGAATGAAATAAAATGAATTGGAAGCTTGCCTTTAAGAGTATTAATCAAATCCTTTATGGTATGTGCCATGTCAATTATCACATGATTGGCTCATGGGCTTACCTTGCCCACATAAATACCAAATGGTAACTAAGTGAGGATCATATTTATGTTAATTTAACATATATGAATAAATGTATATATATAATATGATATACAAATATGTCCAAAATAGAAAAATAATGCCATATTTAGAATCTATGCATCCTAAGTAGTCTAGGTGTAATTTCTATATTATTTATAAATAATTGTTACCCTAAATAAAATATGGAAGAAAATGTTAAAATAATTAGAACATATGCAAATATTGTTGATTTGATCAAATGTATTTACAAAGTTCCTTGTCATGCATTTTTATAGCTTTGTTTTGAAAACACATGCTCAATGTGAGCCATCGTACTCAAATTGTGCGTTCTTTGTGTTGTCTTCTACCTTGGTCTGAAACAGATAACCATTTGCATAGTAACTTCCTACCTCATGATAGATTATCTCTCTCTTTATTTCATATCTCTCTTTGACTCCTTTGTGCTTAGTTTCTACTTAGTCTCCTAATATTTTATACCATAAATTTCTAGGGTTTTGATATTGGTACCCTTGCAATCAAGCATGACTCCCCTCGACATCATTGGTGCTCCGACTATGAGCCCTTTGGAAATGATCTTCAAATCCCCATGAACTCACCTAAATCAATAAAAAAATCATTTTTTACTTTGGCAACTCAACTTCGAACTTTGTTTTGCCCTGATGGCTACCCCTAGTTTGTTGAGTTACCCTAGGCTATGGTGCATTGTAAAAATTGGCTTGAAAGCTTTCCAAAGCTTAGTGTGAAGTTTTTCAGTATGTACATGTGACTCAGAGGCAAGAACATTTATTTTCCCTCTTTTTGATGTTACCTACAACCTTCCATCGATTCTCAAGTTCAAATCCATGACTTTTACTACTTTTGATGACTTTCACCTTGGCTTCCTATTTTGGAGCCAACCATACTGATATGACTTTTTTTAGTTTCTTGTTTGTTCTTATAATATTACTTATCGTGTGGTTAAAGGCACCTACCATCTATTTAGATCACATATTCGAGATTCCATTTATCATGTTTGGAGCATTTAACTAGAACCATGTAGTTCGTTTCTCTTTTTATATATCAATCACATTCTTTAACGTTAGTGAAATATCTTTGTGATGAGATTTGTTTTTTATGTGATTTCCACTTTGTGCAATTATGTTAAGGATAATATTATGTCACTTCTAGTGATATGTGTTCATGTGTGCTTGGGATTGTTATACAAACCCAGATACAAATTATTTTAGGTTGATTATAAAGTTTCACAAACAATGCCAAAGATTCTCCCACTTTAATGGAAAAAGGTGGGACACTCTCAATCAGGTAGATCCCTAGTTGAAAAGTAGTTCTCATATTTCTAAAAAGATGAAGGAACATGCATCTACAGTATGCGAAAAGGAAGACACTTCCACACTGCAATGTGGTTAAAATGATTGAAAAAGGTACACATGATATCGACATATCTAATAGATAGAATAAGTCAAGGCCATTTTAGAGGAAAATTTGACGACAATATGTTCTTTATATATAGGACCTCAAAACTATTAAACTCATGGATGTTGTGAGAGTAGTAGAGAGCCACGCCCAAAGCAAAATAGTCCAAACTAGCTATAAAGTTTCAAACTCCTATAGGATGAATTTTTTGGTTTAAAAGATGTTATTAGATTTTGAAATGACCGTTCTCAAACCGACAAACAAATCATTATTAATTAAGCAGAATAACCATAAATAGCGGATGCACATAGGTCCATTTTCTAGAAAACTCTTATATAAAGAACCAAAGCCATATATGCATGGTTCACATTACACATTTAGTATTCTGTCTCTTCTTGAGGATAACAAGTATTAGTTGCTTTGCTTGATACACACAGTAACAACATATAATCCTCGAGATAAGCAAACCCAAAATCTCAAGTCATTCGTGAAAACCACTAAGACTATCTCCCAAGGACCTGAGAGTACAGAGACGACACATAGGACTTCTATCTATAGGACATTACAGACAACATACTCAACTTGAGATACAACTACGATCCTTGCTGATACACTCCTTCTTCTGCAACCCGTTTCTTAGTCTCTCGTCTGCGTCTTACCTAAAAATTTTGGATCCCACGGGGTGAGACTATTGTCCGAGCGAGAGATATAACTCTCTTCCAACAATATTAATATCATAGAAAATAATAAAAACTGAACTGCATGTATTCAATTAGTTTGACAAATATATCTTCAAGTACCAAGCAAGGATATTAATAATTGATCTACAATTCATCTTTTGCTTGAAAGGGAATATAAAGAACATGTATAACATCTATCTAACAAGGTGTATAAAAGTAGTAAGACATCAACCAATGTTTTCATATTTGATCCTTAAACAAATATACTATGCATCTGATTATATGTTCACATTCATACTTATGCCAGAGGGGATGATATATACCACTCATACTCCAACTGACCACTAGTAAATCAAAGTCGGTACCATACAAGGTTAATGGCAGAACCGACTATCAATACATCTTCTTTCTTAGTCAGCTCGAGAAAACTTAGGTAACACTTAGGTTTAGCATGACATATTGTGTCTGTTGGAATTAGCTATGCTAGGGTATAGCGGCATCCTCGCTATAGAGTTATTGCCATAGCATGTACTCTCTTTGGGAGAAGACCACTTAACTTTCCTGGATTATCAGGATGACCACTGAGCGATCCTGTGTTGATTTTATCAGGAAGTACATAGAGCAACATGATGTATTTGGGGAGTCCACTAAATACCCTTATTTTAGTTTGGAAGTCCACTGAGCACCCTTATATTATCACATATTCAAAAAAAAATATGTGTTCCAAGT